>JARHVA010004590.1:600000-1125000 GCA_037957365.1 Torreya grandis
ATGATGACATACAAATATAGACATTCTTTTAGTCAATGATCATTTTTATAAAAGGTACAAATTAGATAAACTATGTAGTCATGCTGGTAGTGGTATGGAGATTTGCACTTGTAAACATGTACTAGGTGGAAAATGATCACCTCCTCATCCATTGGTATGCACTCAACCTCTAAAATATCAACTTCCACTAGCCTCTTGGGTGTTAGATATATAAGTTTGGTGAGTACTGCATGTTCATGCTTCATGAATCTCATTAATGATCCAACAATCATTGGTATCATGCATATATACCTCACACATTTTACATTATAGTGACACTTTGGATTGGGTGGCATGCTAAAGCAAGGGAAAACTCCTGACATCATGATCCTCTTTGAAAATCTCAAAATATTGTTTTAATATAACATGAACATTCCTCTATGTTTAATTGTTCTTGTTATGACCTTCCACTTCACAGTCAACATAACACAAGTCACTACATGTGTCAAGAGCATTGTTGGTTCTGAGCTTATCTAAATAAGAAGTCATAACAATAATTTGAGACTCCATAAAAGGGATGATACCCATATATATACTTCCCATGGCTTCGGCATAAAGGGTAGCTTCCAGTGCCTCATGTGGTTCAATTAAAGTATTATGGGATAAGGCACATCAAAATGAAAGTAATAAACCTACCATAAACCACCAATCATGTTATGTTAGGTTAATCTCAAATGATATCTTTAAAAGAATCATTTTGAAACATGCATCATACACGTGCACACTCTTAGTGAGATCTTGCTTGATATATTTTAAGGCAATAATACTTTTCCACTGTAACTCAGGGATATTTAATTCTTAAAGGAATGCAATCTTCAATAGTTCATAATTCATAATGGCTTATTGAGGATCAAAATTTTTATACCATTTGTGCACATGATCCAATAAATTAGTGAAAAAATGAGTTGATTTTGCTCAACAGAAGTTATACCCCATGACTTTGAAATGAGTTCACACTTGTGAACATGTCCTGCTGCATTTTTGACACCTCAATATTCAAGCAAGTGTAATCTCATAATAGACTATATATACACTAGGTGGTTATAATGGACTTTGTTATGGTACTCCTCCAATTCCTTTTGAAGCTTGTGGTAGAGGTATACCAATTCCTCTTGAGCCACTTCCTGATCTTCCTATTGCTCCAGTAGAACCATCATCAGTACTACATCCCACACCTCTTGTAAAAATAGGTACACTAGAAATATTAGGCTCTGAGGGAGGTTGATTAGTTATCATTGAGCTTGTACTTTTCTCACTACTTACATTTGGTCCACCTGACATTCCAAGGTGAGCCATAGGTCAAGTGCTTGTAATGAAAAGGTAAAGGTTAATGGTAAATTGTTATTTTAAACTTCCCATCCCAGAGATTATTCTATGGACTCAACTTCATATTAAACTTCAGATTCTACACTATTAATATCCTAATTTCTTACTAAAATTCCATCAAAATCAAATGTACGAGCATGCATTATGGTAGAGGAATTGGGCTTATTTATATTAGGTTCCACTATCATCAATGTTTGTATTGATTTTTCCCTATGTACATGTGCAAGTGAAGGGCATGAACCCATGGTTAATGAGTACTCACCATGCCTTTATACCCTCCTATAAATTTTCATGGAACTTTTAATATCCTCTCATTTGCCTCGAGGTTCACTACCTCTTATAGACTTATGCTTGGCCACATCATACTTATGTTTCTATAGTTCTCACTGACCAATTTTCATGCTGAACTACCAATCCCATACCAATGCATACCCATCCATTTACCCACCATTCTTGCTACTCATGTGTGAGAGAGTTTATCCATCCATGGGGAATTTCTCAAATCTAGAATCAACTGTAAGTTTATTAATTTCTAAAAGAAATTGATTGAGATACCTCTAGCATGGTTCCCTCAAGAATTTGAATTATTCTTCCTCTAAGTAAGTGTATGTAGAGATAATGTATTCTAAAATGTACTTATTGAGAATTTCTTTCCACCACACATCTACCGCATGTGTCTAGATAGATTTTAACCTTGTTAAGGTTATTTTATGTTATATTGACGATGGATTCTTCTATCTATAATTTATTGAATGGTATTTCACATATGCCAAAATCCAAGCATGTAAGTGAACATGTAATTCTAAGAAAATGTTTCATATAGAGAATCATATAAGTGATGCTTTGCCCATGTGCACATAGAAATTCCTAGTTCAATATACAAAATCAAAAAGTTCTCTTCTACTGTACCAACCCAACACTCAACATTTTCTAAGGATATTCATTTGAGCATATTTATGCCATCATGATAATAGTTTGACAAGTCCTGGTAATGGAACCAAAATGCTGGGGTTATTTTATTCTTAGTTTCACATGACTAAATACTAGTCATGCACCCAAAAGGAGGAAAAAGCTAATGAGCTAGTGCACCGACATATCACATGAGTAGTGATCTCACATGATCACATGAGGCATGCAACCTAAAATAATTCCCATCAGTTTTTCCATGTGGTGGTGGATAGACAACTCTATCTTACTTAGACACTTGAAATAACACATTTAGTATTTGTTACTACAAACATCACTTTAGATTTAACCATTTGATTATTTTACATAGTCCATGTACTTATCTAGTAACATATAATTATAATTAAAACCAAAGAGATTTAACACATCAAGATTCATAAACAAAGTATTAGTTCCATTAATCTCATTTTATACAATTCCAAAATATTTCATTCAGGACACAATCTCTTCAGATCCCTATCTTGAAAATAATACATATACATCCAACATCAATTTCTAATTAAGCTAAGGGGTATTTATACACAAGCTAACCCCTTCTCAATTTGTATCGTTAATACATTATAGATGATAAGTGAATGAATGTTTCAAAAAAATAAGTCATGGAGAGTCTATACGCTTAAGTTCCCTTCGAATCAGTCCTAACAACCCCTATATACTCTTTCTATGCTAGATATTTACTTTCATGCTTCTCTTCTATCATAGAGTGGTGAAAGGTTTACACTTGAGTAATCTTCGATGATTCTATGAACTACTTTAAAATTTTCTCCACTTTCCATGCCCTTGTCATAGTTTGCACTTTTCTAAGTCCCACATCATATTCCTCATTTTTTGTTTCCTTATCTTTTACAACTTGACTTCCTATGCTGAGGTCTTACATGTCTCTCTTTTACATCATTCTCTCTCATGCCAAGGTCCTCTACATTAATCTTTCCCTTGGATCTCTATGCCATGGATCTAAAATACGTAGAATATATTATTACAA
Organism: Torreya grandis; assembly: GCA_037957365.1. Lineage (NCBI taxonomy): Eukaryota > Viridiplantae > Streptophyta > Pinopsida > Cupressales > Taxaceae > Torreya > Torreya grandis. The sequence goes on from JARHVA010004590.1 coordinate 603,314, forward strand.
AATTTGGGCTCCAACACAACTCTTGCCACATCCTCAATTGGAATAATTAATACTCCAACTCAATTACTGATCTCAATGCCTACATCAACATAAGTGATGTTTTCATCTCCTTTGGTGCCTTATAAAACCTCAAATTTAAATCCCAATGGGTCTATAATTTAAACTCTTTCTAATTTATAAAAACTTTGGAAGCTAAGGTTACCAAAATTAAATAAAATGCTTTGAAATAAAATCATGCTATTGATTCAAAATATGTATTACATAATCCTCTATCATTTGAGATATCTTTTCACCGTTTTCCAACTAGTTTTATTTTACCCAAGTTCACATTTTATGATGGCAAGGGTGATCCTGAGTAGCATCTCTAATATTTCTATACAACATGTCTTTATTATGCTTCAAATGATAAAATTTTGACCCAATTATTTCCATGGAACCTAAAGAACTATGATTTAATATGGTTCTATGACTTACCACTATAATTAGAGAAAGCATTCAAACCCATAGCGGATATGTTTCTAGCACATTTATCCATCAAAATCATTGAAAATATGTCATATGCACAAATTGACAAGATCAAACAAGGAACCAATGAACCTATCAATAAATATGTTTTGAGATACAAAATAATATTAACCAAAATGAAAAATCCAATGACAGATAAATAACTTCAAGACATATTTAAGAAAATTTTACTTGCCCCATTACATGAGTCTATTGTTTTCAAGAAGTTCAATTTTTTTATGACTTATGCCATATTATTTAAGATCATGAAATAAAACTTATTTCTTGGAAAAATCTTAAGTATGTAGCAAACACATCGACTACATCTTCTAACAACTTTAATATCAAACCAAGCTACAAGGTAAAACCTATAAAACCTAAAATAAAAACAACCACAATGGTACACCAACCTAATTGGCTCATCTTATCTAATGTACCTAAGAGACAATTTACATGATTACCCAAGTCTTTATATTAGATACTTAAGAAGCTTATGGAGTGTCATCTCATGTCTCTCCCTCCTCCCATAGAGGTTGATATGAATCAACCTCTACAAAAATGATATGATGCTAATGCATATTATTATTATTATCACCAATGCCTTGGGAATTATACAAAAAAATGTTATACCTTGAAACATAAGATCCAAGATATTCTTGATAAACAACAAATTACTTTCGATGATACTCCGAAGGATTTAGGTTCATAACTTGGGGACCATCATAACTAAAAGATATTTAACAATCCTTTGTAAGATCATTCTAATAAAGATTTATAAGTGTAAATGGCACATAATGCACATCCTCATCCATCACATTATGGGCATGCATTAGATGGGATTATTGGAACCTATTCACACACAATACCACTTATGGTTTAAAGACCCTCTATTTCATTTGATGACAATGAAATTATAGATGACGACCGAAATCTTCATTCATAATTCATTTGAGCATACCTTGATTATCAACCTATATTTGGTATTATGATCGATAATGGTGTTAGTGAGAACGTATGTAGCATGATGTTACTTACACATTTTGGATATACACATGATGACTTATACCCTTCAACCAAAATGGTCAAAGTATTTGATGGGACGTCACAACACTTTATTGGTGATATTGATTTACCTTTATAAGTTGGTCCATCACATGTGGTTAATACCTTGTAAGTTATACCATACATGAGAGTATTTGATATGTTATTGGGATGACATTAGATAAATAAAATTTATGTAGTACCTTCCATAGTGCATGGGTGTATTAAATACATTCACACCAACAAAGTAGTCATATTTTTAATAATTCCATATAAACATCCACTTGAACAAGATAAGCTTATTCCTAGACAACTAATTATACAACTTGATAAGGTTTTAATCATCCGAATAAGGGTAAGTAATAGGTAATCCCATTTATTAAGCAACCCATATGTGAGAGACTGCTACATTAGAGATACACATTGGATTGCATAGAATCCTCATCTACACCTACACGCCCACCCTGTTGCTAAGAGTAAATAAACATGTTTCAATTATAACTTTACCCATTAAACCATATATAAATAAATAATAGGTTCCATGAACCCCTAATACTTATATTACCTCTCCATGAACACATAGCCCTATGAGACATACACATATTACCACAAATTTTACAATTTTATATATGATACCTTATACATGCTCCTTGGTAGTATTGTCAGTTTGATGTATCATATTTTACGTTTGGAGATACTTATGAGGATACCTTAGATAATATTATAGGTTAGACATTTTTCATTTTAAAATAGTCCAAAAAATAAAAAACATCAAATATTTAAGAAAATATAAAAACATTCAAATAAATTAAAAAATACTCAACATTCATGTGTTTACTAGCTCCTTATCATCTATATTATTTACTTTATGTTAGTAGATATCTCATCATTTAATTTTTATACACATAAATGTTTCATGAATAATTTAGTGTGATACATACATACCCAAAACCCATGATACTTACATATTTAGGTGTTGGATATTTCCTCTTCCCACGTGATATACTGCATTAGGGGCATCTACTTTTTTGATCATGATTGATATATGTTACATTAATTTATGATAATTTAAACATTAACTTGTTGAGCTTATATATTAATGCTTGCACATACCTATACTCATGATTACATCTTTCATAATGTACTTGATGTGATATATTACATGACATTTTTGCTAACACATATATGCAGGGACTAGTATGATATATTTATACTGGCTGCTTATACTTTATTTAATCACATTGTCACTTCCTTGAGTGTATTTTTATTTCTTGTTATCATCTTATTTTTTGAAAATTTGAATATGTTCATTGCTTGTTGGCTCACATGCCACTGTATGTTGCCTTTTATTTGGATATTTGAAATTGTCATTCCTTTGTAAATGTGGCATTTGAATATGCCCCTTGTTTGTGATCTTCTTTGACCCCTTTTGTGTGACATTGATTTCTCTTGTGTGTGTGTTTGATTATTTTTTGAGCTTGTATTATTAATTTATAGACATTTCTATGATCTATATCATGTATCCTAGTTCTTTTTGTGATCACATACTATGAAATTCATTGATATATCTACCTAGACATGTTACTTCTATATGATACATGATTCATACATAAATTATTTAGTTATCTTATCATATTAAGGTAAGGTAACTACTAGAGTCCATTTCCATCACCTCAAAGTTGGGTGGGGGATATTAGTGGGGGCATGTCATAGAGACATGACCTCCAGACTTTTAAAAATCTTAGAATTTCTAAAATTCCATTACAATTTATGTGATTCAGATATACACTTGGGTCAAGATCTTATACATTGCACCAAAGATTTGGGACAAAGTTTCTCATATTTGTGATATAGATTATACACAGCTACAAAGTAGAGGTTACATTTTGATATATACTCAAACTTGAGACAAATTATAGGTGCATATGCCATGTAATTACACTAAAAATTTCAAATACAAATTCAAACTTATTTATCAAGAAGCATCGATACTTTACCAAGAATCATTATTTTCACCAAGAATAATATTTTTGAGCCTTTTACATTTATAAAATTTGGATCTATTTAATAATGTAGTTGAAATTTAACACCCTTAATGGCCTAACACTACTTCCATTTTATGGGTTGAGTGGTTATACCATTGAATTTGGATTTTATTATACTGTCAAGTGAGTTGTGAGATTGAGATGTAATGATCTCAATGGTTGTGTCACAACTCACCCTTACACTAGATCAGGGGAATAATTACCTTCTAATCTCCCTATTCAAATATTTAGGTTTAGTTTTTAACCTCTCTCATCTCCAATGTTTCATAAGGAATCATATTTAGTAAGTAAAAGTACTAAGGGGTAACATGTTTGCATCGACACATAAGTGTATTCCTTCATTGTTATTTTTATTTTTAAGCATTTTAATTATGTTAAATTTTAGTTATATGCATTTATTTATACTATAACATGATCTTAGTTACAGGTCATACACCATCAAAACACTCAAACTGGGCTCAATCAAGGGTAAGGTGTGTTATACACACCCATGTATGCATTTCTATCCTTTAACTCATTAATTTTTTATTTATTAATTACTAGATTAAAGGGGAAAATGTAGATACTAAAATATGATTTATATATCATCTCAATCTTGTATACTTGAAAAATACCTATCAGGGTTCTACCTTTCAATTCTAGACCTGCATGTTACCAAAAAGCGCATAATTTACCATCTCACTGTGATTACTTATTTATATTATGGTCTAACCAAATAATTTATAATGACCTATGTCTCATACATTGTACATGAAGCTTAAAACCTGATATGTATCCTTCACTGTTAGTTTTATATCCTTAGTATTTTTTTAACCTGCTAGACACTAGCATCCCACATAAGGATACTTGGGTTGATGCAAGTGTACAAATTCTTATCACATGTCTAGTCCTAAAAATTCATATAATTTAAGATTATTTTGAATCTTATGGGTTTTTAAATTTATATTAGTTAACCCTGACATAATATATTTACAAAAGGTGTGGTATAGATACAAATCTAAACCTACTCATTATTCATCTAGAAAAAACCAAGCCAACACTTATTCAAGCTCACTTAATCAATTGCATAACTAAGTTCCATTTCAATATTCTTCCCTATTTTCATATAAATAATATGAGTAGTCATATTATAGGTTTGAATAACTCACAGAATAACCCATGATAAATATTTATCAAGTTACAAGCTAGATCATTGTAGCCTTTGCATGTAGTAGATTGCATCTCTTTTTACACACAATCGAACACCTATGGGATAACTACATAATTATGAGGCCCTCCTCATAGTATTGTATATGTATGAAATGATCATTAATAGAGGGTTATTTGAGGTTAGCTCAACACCATGAGCCCACTAACCTATTTTTTGTCAAGGTACAAAGACTTAAGGTGAATAAATAAGGTTTGATCCATACACAACCATCGATAGCCTATGTGTGTGAATAAGATGCATCAACATAAAGGTGATTGAAAACCTAGAAGGATATATGTGGTCACTTATCAATATAATGAATATTTTATATATGATATTTACATCAACAGAAGTGTCCACAAATTGACATAATTATCTAGGTCTCCAAAAATATTATTTCTAGAATATGGTGACTAGATCATGATCTTGTCCTTGTGTGTTTTTACCTTTGTAATTATTAAAATTTACCATGAATTTTTAGATAAGTATTATCTCTTAATCATTTTTATGTAATCAAACAATTATTTTGATTATATATTATATATTTATCATAACTTAGCATTTTAATTTAGAATAATCATTTATCTAACTTTTCAATTAATTGGTCTATTCTAGAATAATTTTATTCATATTTATATATAAGATATTATAATCCCTTAACCCTTATCCCACACATATTGAAAAAGGGTCAAATATGTTCTATATCAGTTGGTACAAATTTGGGGAGCATGAAATTGGTTCATGTATATACAAAACAACACAAGTATAGTTGATTGATAAATGGTTTTCTTTCCACTTTGTACTTAAGATATATGTAGTCATTAAGGGGTAATGGACATGGTAAATTCTGTTTTAATCATGAATTATAGTCTATATTAATCAAAACTACACAATCAAACATGTGTACATGATGGGGGCATGAACATTGTTCATTCCCATTTGATCATGTATTTTAATTTTTACATTGATCAAACTTAATAAAATTGGAGTGAAACATTATAATTTAATATATAATCCATCTAAATTGGTTAATTATTTTATTTGAGTGAACCTTATGGTTCTCTCATTTACCTATGTAGTTATTTCTTCAAGTGACCCTGGTTGCATGGTTCTCTCTCTCTTTCCTAGATTTCTATTTGGGTTAGTACATTGTATATTTTTCATTACAATCATGAGGGTTGGGTCATGTTGCCTTCCCAAATTAGGGTCTTGCATAGTTACACCCATTTTGGGAATGTTCACCCCAACTCTTTATGTGGTTCAATAGGGAAGCACAACTCTCTAATGCTTCAAAAAAGAAGCATTATCTCTAATAAGTTGTAAGGGAAACTTGGTTTTCACAAACACACATGTGTGCTCTAACCCTTGATATTTTAGTTTTAAATTTCATATTATTGATTTCAAATATAGATATTGATTACTTCATTTTCATTATAGGTTTTCATGGAGAAAAGGCGTACATTTAGAACTATCTCCCAAAAGATAAAGTGTGTTGTACACACTCAAGTATATTTTATCCTTTTACTCTAGAAATTCCATTACTAGAATAAAAGGGGGAATTTTTAGATACTAAAATATGGTATTTGGTAGTTGACAATGACAATATTAACACACATTTACCACACATGACTTGAGCACTCAAACAAGGTCGTAATTCACCATGCTTTCAAACTTGTATGTTATCTTATGATCTAACCCTTCCATTCTATTAATATACATGTATATGAAAATCACTATTTACTTTAAACATAATAAATATACTACATAGACATATATATACTCTCAATTTAATATACCTATACATAAGTTAGTTCCACTAGACTCATTACTACTATTAATCAATACTGATTGATTTCATCATAATTAATCCATTCCCAACAACAGATATTTTATAAAATCAAACCCATCCTTAGGGTTGGTCCATAATATTAGAGTGTTGGTGGAATGAATAATTATTTAATCTAATGCATATATAAATAAATCAAGGTCTCATACAAAAGGTACTTGACACTTATCTATTATACATATAAACATTACTGAACATTGAGAAAATTTGCCCTATTCTTCCCAATTAATAAACTTATCACTATGAAAAGTCATAAGCCAAGTTTTAAGCAGTCCAAATTCAAGTCAAAATCTAGTATTGTTAATTATCAAATCTAATCATTAGTTTTATACATATAATTAAGGCTCATAATTACATATTCACACTAGGTGGGAGAATTAAGTGTGATTTGATTCCCCTCCTTGGAGTATTGGATACATAGGTAATAGTCAATCATCATATGGGTGATTGGGATCAACTTAGCTTGTTACACTTTCTCCCTTTTTTTAATATTTATATCCTTCACAAGCACATCTACAATTTTCAAGGCAAAGGAGTTTGGTTTTTAGATCTATGCATCATCAGGGTTTGGGATCACAAACACAAAACAAAAAAAGATGGTTAGAGATGATCGTATAGTCAATTTGACCTAATTATGCATAGGTTAGTACCAACCAACAAGTAAATATTGACCAATGATACTAACTTATACTTGCAGCACTGACCTAGTGTAGACAATAAATTAGTTCTAGAACTGAATGAATCACATGCTACTTATCAATGATTTTCACTTCCATTATACAACCACATTAAAATAGTTAACTAGGTAATATAAGTATAGTGATATCTTTATTACTTTATATATTTAGCATATGCCCTTACCAAATAAGAAGAATTAGTCTCAATGTTTTACATTTAGATGTATCCTTGAATGACATATCATGTAGCAACCCCACTGTGTATGACTTAGAAAAATGTGATTTTTTTATATTAATTTGATCAACTTATTATTTATTATAATTCACCATAAGAACTTAACTAATGATCTAGATATAACACTCTAAGTATGCTAACTATAAATAAGTATATGACAACTACCAATCACTATCAACATATGAGACATTTCATAACCAAACATGGAAAGTAATTAAAAATGTCCATCCTTAATTGGTGCAATGATACAACCACTGCTACCAAATATAAATAAGTAAATAATTATATCTCATCAAAATAATAACTCAATAATAATCAATATAATGTATAAGATACAAGATACAAAGCTCCATAAAGCATGAGTTCCTAAACTCTAATATCTCTGATAATCTCAAGCATTGTCTCCAAAAAAGTACTATTATGGGGATGGAGAGAATCATATGAGTGATTTTTCACACCAACCATGGAACATAGATCGCCCACATAATCCCCCATCAGGGAGTGACACTCCATTCATGGATGAGTAGATAGTGACGTTACGGGAATCCAGAGAGACAAGCTAATAACCGTGTGTTGTATGATTTCTAACAAAATGCAATGTACCATAAATAAATATGTTTTAACATGATATCACACAAACATGTAAATCATATACATGAAATGAAAATGTTTAACTAACATTACTTTGGCCAAAGTTTTCAATAGTCATCAATCTCTAGGATTTGTCAATTTCAAACACACCACTTGATTGGATTTCCTTCATCTGACATTGTTAGGCTAGTAAGCTAATGAAGTCCATCTCACTACTTACTCAGTAACAACAATATAATATTTGGTTAACATATATATAACCAAAATAATCATATATAATCCTTCCTACTAGCAATCACAAAGCATGCTAATCATAGGAATAGTTAAATGCATATATTTAGTCCATCAAACATATGAATAAATCTCTACAATATCATTTATTACATAAATAATAAACAAATAAGTTTAGATTATACCAATAAAGTATAATATATATATTAGGCTACATATTCTATTTTCCATAAGTAGACACAATACATTACTTTCTACTAACTATCATAAAAAAGCTACGTGCATACATTTAGTCTGTTAAATGGATGACTGAATCTAGACATAATAATATAGTTGTACCTCCTAATTATAACATATATTTAAAATATAGTTTTCAAACATAATACACTCTATGCCATCCTATAATATCATAGTTAAATGTTCATGAGGGAAACTACACAATTATGAACAACCAATCTTATAATTTCAAGAACTAGATGTTCCATAACACCAAACAATAGGTAAACAAGTACATTTTATACCAACTAGGTATATCTTATGTTTAAACCGCATAATACTATAACTTATAACACACATCATGATGCACTAATATATGCTATGTATGTCTAAACATTTATATATATTAATTTACTCATAATATATGCCGCTCACTAGTTTTCACTACTATACGTATATATACTAACAACAATAATATTTTTGGAGAATCAGGTAATCAAGTTATGTCTTATGTCAATATAATCTTTCATTTAAATTACATTTCTAGGAGACTATATTCATATGGTTTATAGTTTCATGACCCAAATTATATATAAATACGGTAACAATGGTCATTTCACATTGTTTGATGCTATTGATATGTTATGTTCTTATTTTCTTCTAAATGACCATGTATCCTTAGTAATATATATATATATATATATATATATATATATATAAACTACAAAGGTGTCTTGAAGTATAAATCAGAGATGTAACACTTCATGTTATGAAGTAATGGATAAGCACCCTAATAACTTGAAAAAGGATACATGCATTTATCACACTAACTCAAAGGCAAAGGCTAAGTAAGAAAACATATTTAGTATTTTACAGCCATTGCCTACCATCAATACCAAAGAGTGACTTTGCCAAAAGAAAACCCATTACCGTACAAGCATTTGGGAACACCTACACTTCCAAATTCCATTACTGGCTTGCAAACTCGTGACATGTCATACTTTAAGACAAATATATTCTCTAGAATATTTGGTACATGGTGTAATATAATAGTGTAGCACTAACACTAAGGGGATAACATAACATATAAATACCATATTATATTAACTATAAATTAATTATATTTAGGAGGTATATGAACTATCTAATGTCACTATGTATCTATGTTCTCTTATGTCATATACCTAACAAGCATAGCTATATACACTATAGTATACAACAATACATAAGTAATACACGAGATAACCATTTATTTCAATAATGATGAATAACAGAGACAATGTTTTCACATAAGAATAATAAATAAGTCACTAAAATGCTAACTGATCTTTCAATATTTCAGTATACAGATGTGGTATCAAGTATAAGAAAGTTAAATCTGCTACCACATATATTATGTTCAACAACCATAGTGATAATGTAATACAACATCATTATAATGATGAAACATATTCTTATGATATGTTACTAAATGTATGTACATTTATAATACATGTAACATTATGCATATTTTGTGAAGTATATTTTGCTATATATGTGTACATTTAAGTTTATTTTGTAAATTAAATACTTACTAGTTTAAAAAATGTTATATTGCTAGGCACACTAGTAAATATTATTTTGCAATGTAAATTTTTTAATTTGATTCATGTTTTCCCAAGTCAAACTAGTAAGTATTATTTCATTACATGATTTTATAAGTAATACATAATACACCGTCACATATTCTTATGTGTTAGAGCATGTATATTGAATTTTACATAAGGAATATTTCAATATATAGATATACTCATTGCATATATCAAATTACCATCTTCAAAGTTAAATCACTACATACAAAGCTGAATCACTACTTACATATTTGAATCATTACATATCAAGTTGAATTGATGTATGTATCAATATGGATAACTATATATAACTAGGTCTACAGTATACACATATCAACTCACTATATGAATTCTTTTCAATGCACTATGAATTCTCCACTCAGCTCATTATGTATATACTTCACATTTCACTGATATGGTACACTATATCGTAATCATTGTATACACCTTACAATCCCATTGTATACTTTCAATTTAGAACACTATATATTCATTAGATATACAAATTTTCTCAGTTATAATATTAAATATGATCATCTCTTCTATGTAAGGAGAGATTCAAGGAAATTAGTATGTTGTTACAGATGAGACTAAATTATATATTCGTATGTAATTATGTAATATGGATTTAGTATGTATTTATTGATGGATTTATCATACAAATTAGATGGAATATACATATGAGATAGATCATTTAGTACATTGTTACATCACCTTGAAAATATACAGATCATATTATGTTTAAATATTTAATAAATTTATTATGTATATATGATTGTATATTCATCAGTTATAGTGGGGTTAGTATGTTGTATATCTTAATATAACTCATGCCACTATACCCGATGTAGATTCATTTGACCATTTATTTGGGATGCCAAGTTTGGTGTACATACTCTAAATCATAGTATACCTCCTTTATATATATATATCATATACATATTAATATAGTTTCGTATTGAGTGAAGCATGATTGTTTTCCTATATAAGTAGTTTGATCTCTAAAATTTACATCACCACACACATACATATATATGGTTTCAATGTTTATAGATCAATTCATTATATCTAAGAATGTATAGTTTGTTAAATATAATTAGGCGTTGCCTCTCCAATAAATATCTTGATAATGAGATTTATCACCACATTTCTAGTATAATTCAATAACAAGTGATTAACTATCATCACATAGATCATTCAAAATAAAACACATAGAATTTAGAGCTTTTAATGGTGCCTACCTAGTAAACTGCTATGTTGTTTAAGCTTTCTGGTCTTCTCTTCCCCTCCTCACTTCACACACCCACTCTTATGTTATATATGTTTCTTTTCTTTCTACCTTCTTCTCTTCTCCCCCTCTAATGTGCCTCCCCCTTTCTTTTTATCTTTATTCTTTTTTATGAGTTTGGTGCTTCTTTTTTTTTCTTTATTTTTAATCCATGATTTTCCTCTTTTTATTTTTCTTAGTTTTTTTTAAGATCTAGTTTTATTTTAGGGTGTATTAAAATATAGTTACTTATTTTAATTATAATCAAATTGTTTTATTTCTCTTATGAGGCTTTATTTCCAATTTTCATATATTTTTATTTTATAATAATAAATAATTCTTTAATTATAACAAAATCATTTTATTGCTACTAATGTAAGTCACTAACATTCTAACCAAGCAATAAATTAAGCTAACACACAACTAACCATGCATAAACATTTATCCAAATACAAACAACATCCAAAAACACACTATGCTAACTATTCAAACCATACATCTAACATATACTGTCTAATGTGTGTGTGTGTAGGATTTTAGTCATTTATCTATCATTTATAAACATATCCATATACTTCATCCTCTCTGATGATGCTCTTCCTCTGGTAGTCTTTGAGGGATGAATCTTTTTTATATCCAACTCATGACAATAAGGTAGTTAATCCATAACATCACGACATGCATTTCATAAAATAATGCTGAAATAATAAATTAACATGATCACAATGTAAAAAATATACATTATGGCTAACTCATAGCAATGAAATCAAGAAATATAAGAAACACACAACTACCCCATAACAATAAATGACTTATACCTTAGCTAGTAATAATTAAATTAAATTATCAACTATAGAAAATCCATGGATAATCAAGTAAGTTTGCTTAGAGAAAATTTAGGATGTAACATATCTATTGATCTAAATTACATTTAAAAGTTATATATTAATTATATTATTCTCATCCATTAATCCAATTTTTGGTAAAACACAAAGTTAGTGTATTTTCATTAAATTTATGACCTTCAATGGGGTCTTATAATTATATGTCCTGTTAATTTTTATACTGATTTATTTTTATTGTTAACATATCATTTTTTCATGGAATTTGATTCACCTCTCATCCATAAGACTTTACCTTAGTTAAATATTCATATAGTATTAAGTATGTCATTGAATGTGCTGATTTTTCTTTTTAAGGTTCAAGATTTGATAAGCAATTAGAATTAAAAAAAGTGAAGGAGAAATAAATAAACATATTCATGTCATAATGATGAAATTTAAGGACAAATCATAGATATTAAGTATTTTTTTTTTTGAAAGGCTCATGGTATTACTTAGATGAATACCTAACCTTATTATAAAAAGAGAGAGAAGAAAGAAATGGTCCAAAGTGAAGGAAATAAGAAATAAGGAAGATGTGCATACCTAGATAATGGGAAACCCTATATCACTAACCTAAAAACTCAAAACAAATATGGGGTGTGACACTATTGGGAGCATATTATGTTGATATGATATAAAATTAGAGGATAACCTTAGAAAATAGGACTCATTTAGTGTATCTACTAGAATTTGGTAGTAATCACTTGAAAATGACAAGCTTGACATACATTTACCATGTATGACTCGTGTACACAAATATAGCCCTAACCCACCATTCTCTTATACCTAAATGTTACCTTATGAGCTTGATCCTTTTGTTATACTATTACACACCAACATGAACCTCGATATATATTTTAAACCTTCTTACTATCCTATACAAACATCTTTATATCCGTAGTTTAGACTGCTTGTGATTGAGTCACTATAAATATACTGGATCAATATTTTCATTCAATAATGAACTAGGCATGTTGGTCTCGACCCTCTCCCAATAAGAGTAATTTTTAAAATAAAATATATCCTAGGGTTGGCCCATTTGCCTAGTTTGTTGATGGTGTGATAAATTACCCAATTAAAGCTTGTATATATACAAATCAATGTCTCACTTGATAGGATATTTTGGACTTATTTGGAATATGTCTATACACTACTACACATTGATAAAATTTACCATATTATTCCCAAATTATGAATCAAACACTAGGAATAGTCACAAGCAAAGTTTGAAGCATACCAAATCTAAGTCAAACCAAACATTTTCAAGTATCATATCTAAATCATTAGCTACATACATATTAAAAAGGAGAACAATCACACAATTACATATAATGTTAGTGGGAGAAATACACATGCCTTTATTTCCATCCTGAAGAGTATTGGATACATAAGTAGTATTCAAACATCAAATGAGGGTGATTGGGGTCAACTCAACCCATTACACTTTCCTAGTTTTTGCAAGTTTTTAGTCCTCACAAACACACATAGGGTTTTGTTTTATCATTTTAAGAATTAAATAGATTACATACTAAGGTTGATAAAGGGTTGGAGTAAATGGGATAAATGTAGATAAATTTTATAAATGACTAATTTAATCGATTCACCATAAATAAGTAATGTAAAGGAAAAAGTCAACTTATCTGGAATGAGATATGCATTACTAGGTGAGGGTACTGCTAGAATAGATCAAGGGAATAGTTAAAATCACCTTCATTCTAAGACTATAATTTCACCTATCTTATGTCAATAACACTATCAAGTGGACTATAACATGGTGTGATATTGGAAAAGGGCACTACACTATTGTAGTTTTATGGATAAGAGTCTTGAAACTTTTGGGGAGGCTGTAGGATGACTTTTGGGTCCTCCTATATGTGTCCTTAGGAACTTCTAATCATCATTTTATGTCACTTTATGGCTACTCCTTTGAAACCCTAATGAATACCTACACATATGAAACAATAATGAAATAAAATGTAAAATGAAGGGTAAAATGTGGGTTGTGGGATGTTATGATCAAATAACTTACAACCCCTATTATTCTAACTGCTACCTACATTAACCCCAATGATAAGGGTCTCCAATTAAATTCTAGTTCTCCTTTAGGGAACATGCATAATCAACATGCACAATATGCAAGAATGACTTTTTATTAGTCCCTTATTTGATTAACCATGTATATTTATGTGTGATACTGAGTAAATATGTAGAATGTTGAGCTATACTATTGATCAATTTTTATGTAATTATGTGCCAAGGTAGTAAGTTATAGATGTAGAATGCCTTGTGAAGTTGTTTATATAGAAAAATATTTATTTTGAATGTGAGACACTTGTTCATAGGTTGACAAGGAAAAAGATAAATACAATCATAAGATGAGACCCAAAGGATGGTAAGGTCTTGAAAGAAGTTAAAAACATAACCATAGGACATTATCACTAAGGTGGACAATAACACAATGTGCTCTTATCTAGGTCCATGTTATTATCCTATGTACATAAAAAATAGGTTAGTCTAGGATAAGTAGGCCAAGGGCCCTTATGATTAGAAAGGGGAAGGCATAAATTTTATTAAATGTGTAAAATAAGGAAAATAAATACATAACAAGGACTAAACTGACATAAAAAATCCAAAGTGACATGTGTGAACATGGCCCATTTTCATCATTAATAACTTTTTATGAAAGAGCTACAAAAGACAACACTCGTGTTTGCTTGAGAAAATTAGGGTGTCTACATTTCCCCCCTTTTAATCTAGTAATGTAATGTAATAAAAGTACCAAAGTAAAAGAAAAATAAAATGCTTACCTATACTTACCTATGGGATCAACTCCTATGGAAAATACATGTGCTCTAACCCAACCCACTCCTTGGCTAGAGAAGTAGATAAGAATTGGAATAATGTCTGTGAAGAGAAAATACATGATGTGGGTATCCCTTGTACTAAATTTGAGTAATCAACATAAGTGTGAGAGATAAATCCTTATTTTCCCCCATTATGATAAGTGAACTAAGTCTGAGAATTAATCTATGAATGTGAAAAATAAGCCATGCTTGCCCCCACTTTAATATGTAACTAAGTCTAGGAAGAGGTGTGCTCAAAGGTCAAAACTATTAATTGACCTATGTCCTTGTAAAAAATTATGTAATGTGGGTTTAGTGAAAACTATGGATTAATCAGTGCAGATGACCATATGACCCAATCTGGTGAAATCTTAGTGACATCCTAAGTGTAATCTGGTGATCTAAACATTTAAAATGGTATAATCTACCATTCCATATATATAACTTAGTGAAATTCTACATGATCAAGAACATGTGCCCTACATCATGCCCCTAAGCTTGATATTTGAGTGGCATAGCTATGTAACCTATGTGAAAACTATATATATATATATATATATATATATATAGGGATGCTTTACTACATGCATTCCCCCATAGTCATAATTTGAGTCTAGAACTATATCAAAAACTTATGTAAAACCTAAGAATATGAAACAATATTTGCCAAAAACCATGGAACCTTGAAAATATGAGTTAAACTATGTATTTGTATATTTGAGGGTCTGAATAAAGAACTGTGTATCTGAGCCTCAATATTTGAGTATTTGAGTAAATATATGTAACTATATATCTAAGCCTGAGTATCTAAGTAAACCTATGTAATAATATATATGAGCTCAAGTATCTGAGTAGATTTGTGTCAATGTGAATGGTGCATGTGTGCCCCCTTCTGGTGATAGAGTTGAAACTAGGGTAAGGATATTGAACCAAAAGTTATACCAAAAAGTATGCTAGTGAGTAGTTAGTTTTTGATAATATGATTACATAATTGTAAAAGATTTTTTTATAAATTGAGACTAAGATAGATCTATGGTCTATAGTGAGTTTGTTAAGGAAAATATGAGTTTTGGCCTCTACAAAGGCAATTTGACTAGGATAGAAGTGAAATTGGTATGGTGTAGGGTATATAATCATCAGATTCCACACACAAGAAAAAAAAATTTAGAGTTATAGGGTATGAGATATTATGACTGGAAGTTTTGGGTAATAGTTAGAAAAATGTATATGTGGGTCCAATATTAGGTAGGTGACATTTTCGAAATCATGGTTTAAATAGGTTGGATTTATTGATTTTAAAGTCATTTGAAATTTTAGACTTTGAGAAAATTGTTTTTCTGAGCCAAGTAAAATATGTCAAGGAGATGAGGTGCTCACATGACCCATTATGAGGAGGTGGAGGCATTAATTTAGGTTAGTGATGTGATTGGACTAGTAAGAATGCTATCATTTTCCATGTATTTGAATGTTTTGGTTAATTTTTTCATCATTTTCATGTAAAATATGTTAGATTAGGTTTTATGAGGGACCAAACTATCGTTTGAAACACAACACTAATGTCCTAGGCTACTACACTACTATTTGAAGACCATGCTAGAGTCCTATGATAGTGCTAACATAGTGTCTTATTGATAGTGTTATCATCCTATAGGCTAGGGTGGTGAAATTTTTGAATTGAAATTGTATTTAATTTTAATTTAAGTATGTAGATTTGATATTTGAAGATGCTGATGTCATGTTTTAGGTGTTTTTTAGGTGGATGTATGCATGAGAGAGTTCTAGAGGGGTTGAATGATGGAGTTTCTATGTGGCCTACCCTTAATAGATGTGAGAGAGAAATAGTAAATAGGGTTGTTTTAGGGTATGTGGCATCACTAGCACTAATGCCATGGGATTTTCATATGACAACAACATTATGTGAGCAATGGGATGTCAATACATGTACCTTTTGGCTATCCATTAGATAGATGATTATTACTATTGAGAACATGTAAATGATATTGAGGATACCAATTACTAGTCAACAAGTGGTATTACATGAGGTAGGTTGACAAAGAGACATAGATCAGGCCTCAAGGTATTTTATGGCCATTATTTTAGGGATGTATTGTTAAGTCAATAGTAGTGATGTGCTATTATCTATGATTATTAGAGCTAATGTTCTATAGTTGTATAAGTTTTTGGCAATGTTATTGGCTTCATTTTTTGTGGTTGATGGTAGTAGTGTGTCCATTGCATATAAGATGCATGACATTTTTAGGATTTATAATAGTATGGGACCATATAATCATGGGATCACACCATGCTAGCCCATTTATATTGGGATTTGTATTGGTTTAATCAAGAGTTATGCAATGGTGGGATTGGGTCATTGACATTATTACATTGATGAGCTTAAAAACATATTTTAGTGGCTAGATCAAAGGGTTTTCCATTTACAAATTGGGCACATCCCTAGGTATTTATAAAAAGGTGGATAGGCACAACCCTCATGCGGTTCAGGATCATAATACACTATCGATAGGTGTTGTATCATATTATAACTCAAGATATTATTTGGAGACCATATAAGGGATTTTAGGGATGACTTGAGGATGGGGTTTAGTTAAGATGGAATAGGGTGAGTTATTGGATTCATGATCGATGGATAAATATTTTGGAGATATTATAGTATGAACATGTTACATGGAAGTTTGGTTTCTTAGAGGATGTAACCATCACACCATAGGTATGGGTGAGAAGTACTCAGGCCATGGTGAGGCTAGATAATAGAGCTAGACCTAATTTAACTGAGTTGGCCTTGATTCTAATGATAGAGAGAGATACAGTGATAGAGGAACCAAACATGGATGATGTGGGGGATATAGATGCCTATATGACATGGTGGGGACAACATAGATAGGTGCTACTATTTTTGGGAGACAAGGCCATTATGGAGGATGTGTTAGATTTAGAGCCCATTAGAGCAGTTAGAGGTATATTATTATTGTAGATAATTAAACTTGGTTTTTTTAGTAGTGACTTATTATTTATATGTATAATGTAATATGTTGGTGTGCTTAGGTGTATGAGATGATGAGTACTAGGAGACTATCATTGAGGTAGTATTGTGAGACCTTACATGACAAATTCCTAATGATGCCATGGATGATGGGCTGGTGGTGTGGGATATGAAGGTTACAAGTATACATGCACACTTGTTTGATCAAATAGCCATTACCAACACAACATATAGTTAGGAAGCAATGGACACAGATGAGGTACATATAAAGTTATAAAGGTGAGCTATGCCCCCACCTAATAGTCTGGGTGGGGTAGGTGATAAGATAGTAGATGATAATATTCATCTATAGTGTGAGCATACAGAGGTGATGGTTGATATAGTAGTGATATGAGAGAGAGTGTAGGTATAGGTCTTAATCTAGGTGTAGAGGGGATCTAGGTGCGTCGAGTTCTAGTGGGTATGCAGACAAGAGTGAGGGTGATAAGATTGGTCATGGTCAACAAAATCTTATTATTGAGTGATTATGTAGCATTGTATGAAAATTTTTGAGTTATACATACATACATACATACACAAATACATACATACATATATGGATTTTTTGATATATGGACATCATGTTTTATGGTATTTTGATTATGGCATTGTTTATTTGAGTAGATGTTTTGACTATATTCATGGATTTTGTGTTGATATGGAAATGTGTTCTTTGAATGGAAATGTGTATGATTGATTAGATAATGATAATTGATTTTATTTGCATATAAATTCTAATTAGATGTTCATACTAAATTTAAAATGTTAGTTATTAAAATTGATGATGTGTAAGTATCATATTATATGTTAGTATTGATCCTATGACAACAACATGCACTATTTGAATCCTAATGTAAAATTAAACAAGTGACCATACTACTCATGCTATGTAGGTGTAGAAATAATCTTATGAACTGATATTGATCATGGTGCATTGGTGGTGGCTATATTTATAGACTCTATAGTGAATAAATTAATCGATTATCATACTAAAACTATACTCTGGTTTACATTATCTCTCTCAAATGCCTTAATTAGTTTTCATACTAAATCTGGTGGTTGAGTTATTTTCCATTTTACCACCATGCTGTTATAATTAGGTTGATCTCTTTGAACTAGTTCCCATCTTTGTTGACTCTATGGTGCATGAGATCTCACATAATTAGGTGTCTTATAAAACACATAGATCATATGATGAGTAATCAATGGCTCTTTGAAAGTAACATCTTAGAATAACTTAGTTGTAAAGGAATGTGATCTATGGGAATGTAAAGAAAGATATCTTGATGTCTCCTATGTGAATGCTATAATGCCTCTATTGACATATTGATCAATATAATATTTGAGTGCACAACAATGATTATCCCAATGTTAGTTGATTCAATGATAATTACAATATGGTTTATTTATTATCCTACATAAATGATGCATTGGACAATTATTATTAGAAGGAAGTGTGATAATCCTCCAATCTAATAATGTAAATAAGATATCATGAGGCCTATCTCTACTTGAATAAAATTATATGGTCCTTATGCTGGTGTCCTGTGCTCTAGTCACTATGGGAGATGCTTTATGAGGTGGTTCTTTGCCTTTGTTGAATACCTAGATTGGTGGTTTTAGTGCCACTTTTTCCTTGGCATAGGTGGATTAGGTGCTTGGACTATATTGGATGACTATGAATATGAGAGATCTAGATCAAAATTTGCCTTTGAATATGTCTCAACTAGTACCAACTTCTTCTCTAATGTCATAGTTGTATGACATATATTCCTAAATGATCTAGATGTCTCATATAATATTTCCTCCTTAAGAGGGAGAATGAGGCCTTTAACAAAGATTTATTGTACCTATAAATTTATCAATTAGTAGATCAATCATTGCATACATGATTTGAGTTTTAAAATGTAATCGCTAACTAGTTTTGAATTATCATGGTGTAGTAAAAGTAGTCTCTCATACATGCCTTGACATCCCTTATTCTGGATATAATGCATGAGAAAAATTTCTTCTAAGTCATCATATATATGTAGTGAACCACTAAGGAGTGAATAATGGAACCAATTTAATGCCTCATCCCCTATACTCCTGGGAAATAACTGTAAGAGAATCAAACTTCTAGTGGTAAGTGTCATAGCCTTTCTATAGGCTTTGAGATGAAAGTATTGATTTCCATGTCATTGAACTTAGGTTATGTTTTTATCTTAACTTCTTTGGTAGTACTACATTGATGATTATGTGCAGGATAAGATTTCCATGGATAACATTAGAATCAACCCAATAGTAATACGCTTTACTTTCCAAGGTGAGTTGATGTACTTATTATTGTAAATTACACACGATATGCATCAAGGAGAATACCTCTTGAGAGGGTATGTTAACATCATTAATAGGTTCATTTAAAAATTGAATCTTATTTTTAATTTTATCCATTGGTATACTATTTCGTGGAATACTATTAGAGATATTAGGTTGGCTCACCATAACCTTTGGAGGGGTGACAACTTGGACCTAGTGAGAGGGAAATTGGCTATCACCCTCATGGAGGTTAGGATGAAGAACAAGTTATAATATATTAAGGAGGGGTGGATGAGATTAGTTGGTATCTCTTATTTTTTTAATTGGTAAAGAATCATCACATGCTAATGGAATATAAGACATATTACTATCATGCGAATGTAAACTATGTAAACTAGGAACATGAGTATGAGTTTCCACATTTTTATTTGAAGACATATTATTGCTTGAATTAAAAATTTAATAAGAAATTAATTTTGACATGAGACATGGGTGAAGTAAACATGATAGACTTGATTTATTATTCATTAAAATCATATTAGTCACTATTATTCCAAGTTTCATCAAAATCAAAATTAATTTCACTTGTAAAGTTAAGAGAATAAGAAATGTCATTTTCATGCTCAATAAGATAAAGATTAGAATAAGATTGTAAATTTTTACTAGTATGTAACATATCATCATGTGTAGGTGGAATGCAATGTGTATCTTCACTATCTATGAGTGAGATGCACATGTTATCATTATTTTAAATAATGGAGTCAAGGGTAGAAGAAATAACAATAATATTTTCATTTGAAACATTATGAAATGTAGGATAAGGGTTAGAGATTGTTTAATTATTTGTATTTTTCATGGATTCAATGTGTTGAGCTTGAAAAGTACAAGAAGGTGACATTGTTATATCGTCTACTTTAGTTTGTGAATCTATAAAATGTGTAATATCAGTTATACATGAGTTTTTAATTTGGATTAAGAAAGGTGAAGAAAGTGAATTTTCCTTTTCTATGTTAGGAACACCATGTGAAGGAATAATATTACTTGAATCATGCAATAGTTAATTGATTTCATTACTCTTATATTTTTTTTAATTTGAATAAATATGAGGAAAAAATGGTTGAAAATCTAGGATCACATTCAAACAAAGCACTACCTATAAGGGAATTTTTTGGCTTTATGTTGTTAAGTTGACTTTGAAAAATGGGGGAAGAGAGAGGAGAAGGAGAAGAAGATGCATCTAATATATCCTCATTATCACTTTCATTATCATGCTCGTAGCAATCCTCATATCCATCATTATAACAATAATCATCATCATTATAAATGAAGTCATGCTCATTATCATGTGCTACTATATAATTTTGAAAATTGGTCCATTCATTTTCATAATTATGAGAAAAGTTTAAAATTGGTCAACGGGGTGAGCGGGAAGAGGCTCCCTAAAGGTAATCTTAAACTTACCAATAAAGAGAACGTTAAGAATGAAAAATAAGAAAATAATGGGTAGGAGACAATCCAACATAAATGAATTTGAAAACATGCTAAATATTTAGCCCAAATTACATAAAATAATAAGTTGACTTGAAACCCTAATGGCTAATACTTGGATGTGTGAGGACCTAGTATGCAAATCTAGGGTTTGAAGGGGTTTTAAGAAAAAATTAAAATGTTAAATCAATGAAAACCCTAATAGAAGATTGATATTGATCAAATAGGATGTGAAAAAAATAATAAAAAATCATAATTTAATAAGCACTAATTAAGTACACAAAAAGGAGAAGGCAAACCCTAAGAGGGAATTAGGATTGTTAAGTAATGTTTAAAGTAAGTTAGGTTCAACAAATGTTTTATCCTTTTAGGAATTAAATAGATTAAATAGTAAGGTTGATAAAGGGTTGTAGTAAATGGGATAAATATAGATAAATATTATATATGACCAATTTAATCAATTTACCCTAAATAGGAAATGTAAAGGAGAAAATCAACTTATCTAGAATTAAATACGCATTATTGGGTGATGGTACTAATAGAACATATCATATGAAAATTTAGGAGCACCTTCATTATGAGACTAGAATTTCACCTGTCTTAGCTCAATATCACCATCAAGTGGATTATAACATGGATCACTATTGGCAAAGGGCATTACACTATTATAATTTTATGGATAGGAGTCTTGAAACTTTTAGGGAGGCTGTAAGAGGACTTGTGGGTCTTGTATATGTGATCAATAAATTTTGACCATCCTTTTATCTTGATTTATGATTTTTCATTCTTAGAAACCCTAATGAATACCTACACACATGAAAGAAAAATGGAATCAAATACAAAAGGAAGGGGAAAATGTGGGTTGTGGGATGTTATTATCAAACCACCTACAACCCCTGCTATTTTGTCTACTACCTACATTAAACCTAAATATAGGGGTTTTAAATTAAATATAGTTATCCCTTAAGGAAGGTGCATAATAAATGCACATGGTATGTAAGAATGACTTTTGTTTAGGCCTTTCTTTGATCAAGCATGTATATCTATGTGTGACGTTAAGTAAATATGCATAATAAGGAACTATACTATTGACTAGTTTTTATGTAATTATGTGCCAAGGTAGTAAGTGCTAGATTTAAAATGCATTATGAAACTCTTTATATAGAAGAATCTTGATTTAGAATGTGATATTTTTGTTTGTATGTTGACAAGGTAAAAATACAAATTGAATCATAAGATGATACCTGAAGGATGGTAAGGACTTAAAAAAAGTTAAAAAACATGACCATAAGACACTAGTACTGAGGTGGATAATAATATGATGTGCTCATATCCAAGACCATGCTATTATCTTGTGTACACAAAAATTGGGTTATGATTGGGATAAATAGGCCAAGGGCCTCTATGACTAGAAAGGGATGACTTAAAAAATACTAAGGGTGTAAAATAAGAAAAATAAAACCATAAAAAGGACCAAATTGACTTAAAAAACCAAAGTGACATGTGTGAGCAAGGCCCTTATTCATAATTACAAACTTCCTATGAAAGAGCTACAAAAGACATAGAACTTATCTTTGCTTGACCAAATTAGGGTGCATACAGTTTCAAGGTGAAGGAGGTTGATTTATGAAGTTGCACACATTATCAGGGTTTGACAGCTCACATACAAAGCTTTTAGAGATAGGCGACAGTGACCATATGGTCACTAACCCATATTTTAACTTAGGTCACTATTGACCAACACATGTCACTATCGATAGTTGAAATTATCTTAGATCTAATAGAACTAACCCTACATAGATAAAAACATAGTTTCTAAACTAGATGAATCACTATCTTGCTTCAGTCTATTTTTCACTTATATAATAAAATCATAAGATAGTCAACAATAAAATCTAAGTACTCATCCCTTTGTTGTACTTACTCTATTTAGCATATGTCAATTGTCAAATCATTGTAATTAGTTTTAGTATTTTACATTTATATGTATGATTGAATGTCATTCAATCATATCATTCAATTAATCTACTAGTTTATATCCTATTAGGGTTGTAATACCAAATTAGAGAAAAACATATTGGTGAACATGTACATTTATCAAAACATGTCAAACCTTAGGTCTCTCTTTTAAGGTTTCATCCTTCTATGGTTTTGGGTTTTTGTCTTAGGATTTCATATCCGATCTCTAATTTTGCCATACAAAAGATAATAATTTTTTTTGCCTTAGGCCCTATCCTTATACATACTTGCATGAGTCCATCCTATGGCATCCAAGATGGCTAGTTCTCTTGTCTCTCTAAGATGTAATGTGATATTAAGTGGGACCCATATAAAGCAAAACCAAATTCCTTATACTTCATATAAAAATGATACATTGAATGTTACTTCTTCTTTAGATGATGAAATTATTCAAAATATGTATAAATAGATGATTATGTTGACATTTCTCCATTATAACATGAGAATCAAGATAATCATTATTTATATACTATTCAAGATGATTGTGAATCCCTAGAAATAATTGAACCTAGTGAACTTAATGGGGTAGATCCTGACTAAGTTAAATCCTTATCCAATTTTTGTTAAGAACTTCATAAATATCTAAAAAATGTGGGTAGAATAGTAAAATTGATCCCAACATCTAAGGTTTCACACCAAGCTAATATTGTTACATCTCAAGCACATAAATAAGTGCCCTTTACTATTGTTAAGCAATCCTTGTTAAACATGGCATAACATAGAGGGAGAAAAGGGCATTTTAGAGAAGGCTGTCAACAAGCATAGGAAAATGAGGAGAAGATATTTAGGCTACTAGGTAGGCACTTTAACCATTATGGAAAACCTTACCTTTTACATGTTTTGATTTATAAATCTATTTATTGTGAATTAAATTTGGCAAGAGATATTGAAACTAGGTGCTTGAATAAATAGAGATAAATCTATGTGAGATGTTCCATAGAGAAATATAATCTAGAAATTTGTATTGGTATTGGTTATTTAAATATGAACTAGTTAAAGGTGTCACTATAATTAGTCCACAACTCATGTAAATATTTATGTTCATATAGAAATTATTATTAAAACTTATACTATGACATCACTATATGTTATAGCTAGAGGTATTTCAATATATATATAGCTATAAACTTATTGATATCTGTGTATGAAGTTGATCCATATTTTATTTCTAGCTTGTATATTATATTAACTGAAGTTGTATATTATTAACTAAAAATTAAAAACTATATATGGATTATAAAAAGAAATGCCTTTCTTTGATATATCGACCCAACTATATATACTTTATAAATTGTTATGTCCTAATATGGCATTGACCCTTAATGTAACACTCAACCATGTAATATGGTAGTAAGATCATCCTTGTATGTATGTGGAATTGCTGAATTCTAATGTATATATATTTAAATGATTATATATATATATATATATATTTAAATGATTGTGTTGTAGAATATTGACAGTGTATATTGAATCATTGAATATTGATGGTATATAATGAATCGTTGAATGTTGACTATGAATATTTATCACTGAATATTGATACATATGTTTATAAGATTTATTATTATATATATGTCTATATCTTGCTGATGGCATCACTGAAGTCCACCTTTCATAGCCTATGTATTTTAAATAGAGGGTATTGATAAAATATTATCTAAGGGCATTGTTGTTGTTAAGATTGTAGTATAATTAACATATATAATAACCATACTTTATTAAACTTAGTCACTTATTTATTCTTAAGTCACTAGATTTACATTATACATGCTTTTTATTTGGATGACATCATTATATTATGTCAGATTTGTCATTTATATTATTTAATGTGTTATTGGAGTTATACTTAGCATGATTCTTATTAGGATGGCATCACTTACTATATTTTATATGGCATTATTGATTTAAACATATTAACATCTCTTCTCCCCAAGTTCTAAAATTATTCTAATATATACTAGTGGGAGCTGTATGCAATCATAAATATATCATGTCTATAAATCAATCCTAGCTTGGAGAAGATAGATTATACCTACACTTCCAATTGGGAATACATTTTTTAACTGGGAGCATGACCAATATGGGGATTCACTAGACCTGATTAGGGGATAATTTAACACAATACACCATGCTAAGGAGGGTTCCAAAGCCTCCAATCTAGCATAATCATGTAATAACCCTAAGGGGGTCTTGGGTTTTGATATTTCACTTATTCTAATAATAAGAAAAGTAAATATGATCTAGTGCTCACCAAAGCTTGTGGCACAAAGTAAGGGTTTAATAAAAAATCAAAACATGTATACAAGAATCTCAATTAAGCTAAGTATGAGTAAGACCCTAACACATAGAATATGAAGAGTAATATTATTCGAAGCTAATCCTTATGCTACTTCTATCTACTAAAGAGAGGAGCAAAGTTAGAGAATACTTACCTGAATGTGAACACATTGAGACTTAATATATCACTTGGCCAAAGGGGCTTTACAAGAGGTTGTTTTGGTTTGTAAGGATCACTATGAAAGGCCAAAACATCCAAGACTTATCCATACAACTAGATTCTCCAAGTAGAAACCCTAAGCTAAGACTCCTTAAGTAGAATGGTGGAAGAGCATATTATAAAGAAGCATGAGTGAATAATAAATCTTGATTGCATATTAAAATAATGATGAAATGATATTATATTTATAGGTGGATCTTTCCCTGAACCCTTCCAAAAATGTTGGTCGATAGGGTTGACCCAGTTGACCTTGTACAAGTTTGGATAATAATTCACTAGGTCATGAACTAGGTTAGTCAAAGGTCAACTAGATCCTAAGTGAAAAATACCCCAAAATATTATAGGGTTGACTTAGTCGACCCAGTACAACTTAATGATAAAAAGGGACAAAGGTGAGGAAAAGAGGGATGTAAAGAGGAAAAATACTAAAGGAGTGTGAAAAAGAGGTGTAATAGCTTAGGGAATGGTTTTAGGATCTCATTAGATTGGTAATAATATGGAAATAAGGGAAAACAATCCTAAAAAGCACCAATGGTCTGCCCATCCCTTTCTTGGTGCACCCCTTAGGGCATGCACTTAGAAAGACATAAGATGTAAAGCATTAGTAATTGATAAAAGTTAATATTATGTGTATACAAGAGCATTATGAAAATTAACACTGTATATAATTACCTAATCATGGTTATATAACATGAAATATTATAATTCCTAATTTAATAATACATACTTTGCACAATGTATACATATGTATTGTGATATTATTCATAAATACATTTATAGTAATATTAGATGTGCTTAGTAAATATGATTCCTCTTCTAAATAATTAAAGATATTTTATGATGTACCTACTAATGAGTGGGCTAAGTATCAAATCATTTTTATTTGGCTTTCGATTACATCATGACATTAATAATTTTCTATACATGAGATAGTTATGAAAGATAGAACAATGTATTGGTTACTCTTCTTCTGTGAACATTTAACTTAAATATATAGGAGTTCATATAGAATCCTCAAATTGAATAAGCATGATTGTTAGTTTATAAAACATAGTCACTCAATTCAATAGAGAACAGTTGAAACCTCATAGAAACCTCTTTGGGAATACCAACAATTATAGTTGTTATGTGTGGTCAATTTATCCTTCGAGGGTTAATGAGGCATGGGATGAATAGAGAAGCCAATATAGTCCTTATTATGATATGTAAGAGTTGATTAACATATAACTTGTAAGTCAAAACATGTGGTGTAAATGTAACATTGAAATAAGTTATAGTATGCTTAATGCAAAAATATAAGTGTTAATGTACCTAATAGTGCATATATGAGCATAGGGGTGTATTCTTAAGATTATAGTTCCATGTGTGGATTATGAACTGTATTAAATAATTATATATAATTAAGTTAATGAATGCATGTATTCAAACCCCCAAAACATAAATAAATGATAGATTGGATTACTATATATATTATGCAAACTAAGTTTTGTTTTGATATATCTAGTTTTTGTATATAAGCATATGTTTCCATGTATTTAAGACTACATTGTTAGCCTAGTTGTGATACTTCGTATTTATGCTTAAAAACACTAGAATATGGTAATATGGGTTATCATAGGGTGTAGTATGGTTGGAAATGAATTGTGATATTTGAATCTGCAATTAATTATGTATTTATCCTAATGATATAAACTGTAGTCATTATTTTTAGTATGAAATAGAAAATAATGTAATATTCATTCATACATTTGACATAATAAATGTATGATTTGGTTACTCCTATGTTTAGCATATTATATGATGTGTTTTTTAGTAAGAGGTAAATTATATGAATCTTGTGGTTAATTTGTATTTGACTAATACACATTGCTGATATTGAGTAAGGAGTGAGATGGACTTCACTATCTTACTAGCATCACAATGCCAGATGAAGGCAATCTGATTAAGTGGTGTGTATGAATTTGATTGATCTATAGATCACTTTTATTTACTATTCTGAAAACTTTGGCCAAAGTATGTTTAGTGAGACATTATATTTTCATGAGTATGATTTACTATTTATGTGATATCTTACAATAGATTGGGTTTTATATGATCCACTGCATGTTTAGTTTTAGAAATCATACAACACATGGGTAATTGCTTGTCTCTCTCGATTCATGCACCATCACTATCTACTCATCCATGAAGTAACGGCCATTTATTTATGGGATTAGTGTGAGGGATTATTAGTCTATGGTTGGTGTGTAAAAATTCTCGGATGATACTCTCCCTCCCCACAATAGTACTACTTATCTAGCTGACATTTGAGATTTCCATAGATACTTGAGTTTAGGAACTATGATCTGGAGGAGAAATGCATCTTATATGTACATTATATTGTATTGTACTTGTTATTTAATATTTTCATGAATAATTATAATTAATTATTATTATACATTGACAATGGTGGCTATAAACTTGCATCAATTATGGTTGAGTTATTATAATTACTTTCTATATTTGCATTATGATGTGAGCCCATGATATTAGAGGTCAATTATATATGATGTAATATTATTTGTTTGATATTATCATGATTTGAGTATTTCATATTTTTATGGTGTAATATATTTTTGGTATATATGTTTAATTTAAAAAAATCATGTATTTCTAGGTAAATCTCAGTGGGGATGTTACAAAAAGTCTCATATACTATGATTTGTGATGGTTTATGACCTTCCCCTCTAATATGTAAAATAATTCAATCCTTTGGTAGATATATTTCTAGCACATTTCACCATCAACATTGATGAGAAACTATCTTATGTGCAAATTACTAAACTCAAATAAGGGTCCAGTGAGCCAATCAGTGATT
This sequence comes from Torreya grandis, assembly GCA_037957365.1. Lineage (NCBI taxonomy): Eukaryota > Viridiplantae > Streptophyta > Pinopsida > Cupressales > Taxaceae > Torreya > Torreya grandis. The sequence goes on from JARHVA010004590.1 coordinate 632,695, forward strand.
ATGTACTTTAGTATAAGACTATGTTAGCTAAGATGAATAACATTATGTATGATAATGAGTTAAAAGAAATATTCAAGCAAAGATTTCTTGCACCAACCACTCCATGAGTCAATTCTCTTTAAGAAATTCAAAATCCTTTGATAAGCTATGCCATATAGTAAGGGAGAAAGAAGTGAAGCTCATAGATTTGAACAAACTCAGATATACACCTACTCCTACAAATACTTCAACAATAAAGTTTCAAATCAAACCAATCTACAAGGTCAAACTAACTGATAATAACAATAACACAAGGCTTAAAATTAATGTAGTTTCACACCCTATAAATTAACTATAATTGACAACTCCATCGATGAGGTAATTTTATAGATTAACATCACCTCCTCATTTAATGTTAAAAGAATATACATAAGGGAAACCTTATCACTCTTATTCCTCCATAAGATCTTAATAAAAAAAGGTCCACACCAAGGAACTATTATAGTAATGCATATTATGACTATCATGATATTGTTGGACATGATATGAATAAATGATTCAAATTGAGACATAAGATACAAGATATTTTTTATTTGATAGGTAAAAATCACATTTTATATGGACCTAAAAACCATAGTTTAACAAGTAGAAAAATATAAAGGCAAAACAAGGAAAAACTAGGTCATAACATCCTAATAAATGCTAAGTGTTGATAAAATTATAACAAAAATGGGACCAAAAAAATAAGACCAATAATGAAAACACCCATTAAATTTCTTCAGAGCGAGTATCTTTATTATTGCTTCCAATCTTATTATTCACATTACTAATCATGCCTATGGTTTGAGTGTCATGTAATTCTACTGAGTTTCTCTTGCACTCATTCAAACCTTTTTCCCTCTCAACCCTCACTTTTTCTTTCTTAGAGTTGGAAGTACCCATGGTGATGATGAGGATGTACATACCTTTCTCTTTTGAGGTTCCCTTCAGCCTTCATCTACTTTTTTATTCCATCTTTAGGTCACCTATACCTTCCCTCATTATATCACTTCTTGCTTGAGGTTGTTCCATTGTTCCATCAGTGGTACCAACTATCTTCCCATTTTATATACATTATCATGAAAATCTTATAGTTTCTCCCTGTACCCCTCTAGGAAATGTGTTGAATTATCTTTGTCCCTCTTCATGACTTAACATATTTAATTTTTTAGATTTCAAAATTAGGGTTTTAAATACTCCAGGATAACTGAAGACTTATACTAACCATATTTCCTATACTCTTCTTCAAGGGAGAAGAATTATAGGATTTATTTTTATCCTTCTTCCTAACTACTCAGGGGTAAACTGGGTGGGGGGAAGGAGAAGATTCATCCTTCCTATCCTTAGCCAAGTTATCTTTATCCTCCCCAAAGATATTCTCCTTGCTTCTATCCTTAATGTTAATCTCTTGGTTCCTCATAAGAGTCCCTCTCTTGGTAAGTAGGAGAATCAACCTTTGGTGGATTATATCGAAAGAGGGTTTATCTTTGAAGGATAAAATAGAGGATTCTAAATACATAATAAGGTAGTATGATAGACTTATACAAATTCCTTTGAAATAGTTTAACAATAAGAAATGAAGTGAATAAATATGTGTAAACTTTCCTTTTATGGTTAGATAATGTATTACCTATAGACATATATCCATCCATCTCCTCATAAGATCAGCATTGGGAAATCCCTTTTTGTTAGTTTGAAACATAGAATCCATCTCAAAGAATGCTTGCATAAGTTCCTACTTTTGCTTTTTGTCTTTTAAGGCCTTAGTTCCTTTACAAGACATTACAATGACATCCTTTATGAGTTATTCCTTGACATCTACCCTAATACCCCTAAAGACAACTCGATAATATTTCTAGCCTATCACAAAATCTTTAGCCAACATTTCATCATAACCTTAAATTTAGAGCATAAATTTAGTAAATCCACCCTTTTTCATCTTTCTTTAGACTTTCTAGTTTGATTGAACTTTTGCACAAGAAATGGGTTCACAACGATCCGTATCTCCCTCCCATAAATTTTTTCTTCCTTTTACTTGAGTGTTGAGATTTGCAAAGAGATGAATAGTAGTTTGTATTTATTTTATTTTGTTCTATCCAACAATACTTGATGAAAATATTTTTGAAATGACGTACTTCATCACTATATTTAAATTTGGTGTCATATTCTGACACATAGTGTGACTTGAGATTTACTTAGGCATGATTATCCTTCACATGTATGTCTCCACCACTAGCTTGAGAAGCATGAAAGTGAAAATCATTAGTGATTAAGGGATACATACAAGATGGGATATTGAGGGGTCTAATCCACATTGAAAAAATAGGGCTAAATACTCCCAAATTTTCAAGTGTATCAACAACCATGTTTCCCTCCTAATAAATGTGTGAGATTGAGCACTCGATTGAGCCATGGAGATAACTAGCATTGGTAATGATTTTTCTAATAGTTTAGGAAGGTTTTACCTTTCTTAAGATGACATTGAGGATGTTGAGTGAACCCCCTTTGATTACCAATTTATAAATGTTGATCTAGATTTCTATTTAGATGCCCTAAAGGGTAGATTTTGCCTTGATAATGTGGTTGGATTAAATTTCTATCAAAGTTACATAGGTAATGATAATAGTTCCTGACTCATTTCTGATGACACCACCACCACCCAGTTTACCAAGATTCCTTTTGGAAGCTCCATTAAAATTTAGCTTCATCCACCCTAATGGGGGGCATTCCCATTTCATGAGGCTCCTACCCAAATTATATCTAGGGTAGGGAGGAATGAGGTTACACTTGTTGAGGATATCTTTCTTAGCCTTAGTAGATCCCAAATTATTATTGGGTATCACCACCCACCAATTCTCAGTAATAATGGTCTAAATATTTTGGAAGGTGATTGAAGGGTTAAAATTTTTATGATCAAGGATACGGGCATTATTTAAAATCTATATATGCCAAAAAAATTGGGGAAGGGCCAGAGACCAAAGGAAGACCAAGAAGGGGAGCTTACAAGGTGTTTCTATTGGATGATGAGGTCTAAAATGGACTTGGGCTTAAACTAAGACAAGATTAATAGCTAAAAGAAGAGGTTCCATAATGAAGACCCAAATGGGTAATCAAAGAATAAATGATTTCATAGATTTCAGTGTTGAACTACAAAGAACACACCTATTGGGGATGGTCATACCACTTTGCCAAGTTATCTACAATAAGAGTTTTATTTTGTGTTATGAGCTAAATAAAATGTTCACCTTAGGGGAAAGGTGTTTAATATAGAGGTTTTTCTAGTAGGCCCAGTCCTCCATCTAGTCTAGATTAGTAAGGAAGCTCGATTTCACCATGTACTCTCCACTATCTGCCATTAGACAAAGGAGTGCATCATCCTTTGAGAACACAAATATATGGTTTTGTTGGATTTGAGAATTGAGGATATTAATTTCTTGAGAAATTTTCATGTTGTTTGTCTCAACAATTATATGTTTCCAATTTTTTCTTCCTTTTGAGAAAGACTAGTAATCCTTAACCTTGTGGCCTATATGGTTTCGAAGGTCTCTTTTAGGATGTTCCATCAGGGAGAGGAAGATAGGGGAGAGGATGAGAGCTAAGTATCCTCCTAGAAGTAAATATTTTTTCCATTGCTAACCTACCATCTTCTTCCATTATTAAGTAGAGATTTAGAGCTTAAGATGGATTTTGAGAAGGTATAACCATCTGGGGGGGATTTTTCCCAAAGAAAACTATCTTCATCCTTACTCTTTAGGTATTTATCTTTGATAATCTTGGTCCATTGATTATCTTCCTTCGTAACTTTCTAACCAAGTTTTATAGATAGGGATTGATTCATTATTTTGATTATTCTTAGCCCAAGACCTCCAAGGGCCTTGGGGAGGTAAACTTTATCCCATGCCACTAGTTAAAATTAAAATCTATTTTCTATGCCCCTCTACAAGAAAGTTTTTATCATCTACTCAATTCTATCTACAATCTTACTGGGGATCTAGAACAAGGTCATAATAAATCTTATTGATGGAAACATTATTGAATTGGGCATCCCTATAAAGGAATATTGACTATTAAACACCATAAATCACATGTTTAAAATCTTTAATGATCCATTTCCAGAGCATGAGATGCCAAAACTAAATAATTTTTAGAAACACACTATGCATATAATATGTAACCTTCATTTATGACATATGATCATCCAATATATGTGATTATTGAAAAACTTATTAGTATTTCACCATAGTGTCCAATGATCACATTTCATGAAAGTGAGATTATCGATGATGATTCATATTTTCATCCACTATTCATACTAGCCTATATCTATTTTATGCAAAATTGAGTTTAAGTAAATTAATCTAATATAATTTAGATAAACATGTAAAATTAGAATGTATAAAATATGTAATAAATCACACAAGACTAATTTAGAATTTTTTATTTATGGAAATATGATAAAAGGGGAAAGAAACAAGATGAATAAATTAGATGGAACTCAATCCTGATAATCTACAATAGAGTCTATGTATGAACACTATGAATTAAGAACAAGGCTCTGTATGCACTTGGGATAAGGCCTTACTATTCATACAGGGCCACACCTTGCTATATACATAGGATGTGCCATGTCTAGTAGGTTTATTTCTATTTGTGTAAATTATAACTAGTGTGCCTTTGACTGTAGGTCTTATACAACCATGTGAAAAAATTAGATATGTTTTGGGATCCATTGTGTACCTTATTCTTCACTTGAAACCCTAACTCAATATAAAATGAGCAATAAACAAAATAAATAAAAAATGGGGTTAGTGGCTGAAGTTATCCTTGACCTCAAAACCCCATGTGTTGAGTGCTTCTTATATACAAATAATTCAAAGAAGGATCAAACTACATGTAGTTATCCCATTCTATGGTAGTGTGTGTGAAATCTTGGTCTAATTCTATATGTTATTATAATCTTAGTATAATTACATGCTTTTACAATGGCTTGTGACTTTGAAGGTGTATTCAGACTTAGAACAAGGCTATTTGGGATGTCTGAACTTATAGTTAGGAAGAATAGGTGTTTTCTTCTCAATGTGTAGTTAGATATTCTAGTGTTTTTCAAACATAGGAATCTCTTGCTATCTAGTGAACAAATGAATGGGAAATATGCTTTTATATTGTTATTTTTGGAAATTCCTTAAATGGTACTTATAAAACAAATGGGATGACCCATTAGTTAAATTTGAATTTTATAAATTAGCCATTATTTAGGAGGATGAAATTAACATATTTATACACTACTGATGAGAGAGATTGTTTTAAAGGAGTGTCTTTGTTTGAGAAGCAAAAATAGCTAGGTTGGTAGTGTGAATCAATCCAAGGATTGAATTAAGCTATTTTAAATGAGAAATAGGAATATCAATTATCATAATTGATTAAGGATAAGTATCATCTACATATAAGTAAAAGATAGTGACTTAGAGCCATAGATTTGAGCATAAGATAAGTATGTACACAATGATGGTCACAATTGCATTATTTTAGAAATAAATGTTAATTTTAGTGAATACATTTTCTCATCCTTTATTCTAATAATACAAAAAATTGAAAGTACTATATTAAAAGAGAGAGAGTTATATCTGAGCTTATTTATGTTGAGTAGGATTGGATTTATAATGCACTAAATTGTGATTCATGCAAACTTGCAATGAAACATGTATAAATCAATCCTTACTTAAGATGTAAAATATAAAAATAAAGACAAGAATAATTATAGATTAGATAATAAATAATGAATGTACCTTTTCATGTACATGAACCATTGTGTTTTTAGTGAAAAACTAGAGACTAGAGAGGGTAGGACCCTTGGATATTTATTTCTTCATTGGAAAACTTGGATTGGATTATGCGTGCTGAAATCTTCATTAATAAGAGCATGTGATTAAGAACTTAATATGTGTTTGAATCCATCATCGCATAACTCAAGGTATTAAGGTGGCTTGTAATCCTTGTATAAATTCCAATAGATCATTTTTGAGAAAAATTAGTGAAAAAAGGAAAATCAACCACTATAAATAGATTAAGATTCATTTCTGGTGTAAAAATGGTTAAAAATAGTATGATATGAGTTTGGTGTATATAACATAGATAATGACATGGGTTTCCATTCCTTTTATGAAATATTGGTCCAAGAACTAAGAAATAAATTGATCATGTGTAGTGCAGACACCCCTAGTTTGATATCTGTGTATATTGATTTTGATGACTAAGTAATACCAATTGAATTTTTTATTAAAAAAATAAAATTATAAAACACATTTCATGCATGATGCTCCCAATCTGAGTAAAATCTAAGATAATCTATGCATAAACCTAAAAATCTAATTTTGAGTACTACTAAAACTGATATATGGACTGAGTGTAATTATAATTTTTTTGGAAAATGTTATTTTTTATCTCTAAGATGAAAGTGCATTATTTTAGACAACTACCATCCAAATGAAGCATTATTGTGTGAAACTATTTTTTGGGTAAAAAATGAGTATGAACTATTATCAACTGAGTAAAAACTATCATTTTTTATTTATGCATTGGGTTATTATATCTTTGTCTCTAACGTAAGCCATTGTGTATTCTCCCCTCTTTTGAGGTGAGCTGTGAATCCTACGCATTAACTTATCTCAAAATAAAAAGTTACGTGAATGATGTTATATACAATATTATAATCTAGAGTATAAAATAACAACATTGGAGATCATGGTGTCATATTGATAATTTGATAAAAAAAAGTAACGTATGATACATGTATAACTAAGCCTAAATATTGTCATATCTAGATAAATGTTATTAATTAGGAACACACTGAATAAAATTTCTAATTTGAGTATGTAAACTAAACAAAACAAATCAGGAAAGATTCATTATATAGATCATGTCATCAACAAACTAGGAAGATGCATGATATTGATCATGACATCTAAAATTGAGAAAAAAATAACAAAAAGATTCATGGACATGTCGCATATAAAAATATCACATAAAGCATGCAATAAGGCGAAAGGACCACTTAAAAAGGACATGTTCAAATGTCACTGACACACATAAAACATAGAGTAATACTTAGAGCTATAAATAAGGACATGTTCAAATGTCCATAATCCAAAGCAAAGAATACAAATAAAGCATGAAGAAAATAATAAAAACATGACAATCATACATGAATAGGTGATATTATCTACATAAGCCATTGGTACATCAATACATTCAACAACTCAAGTATCCAGTAAGATAACAATGGGAAAGTAAGTCAGTAAATATGAAAATATTTGCATAATGTATTGTATTTGTAATGTGAACAAAAGGGATAGTCATAGAATGATAAAACCTAAGTATAATATGCCTCCAGTGAACTTTCTATGATGCGCAAAAGTTGTATATTTCCTAGGACTAGTTTATGTCTAAAAAATTAGAGCTTATTTTCACAAGGACAAGTCCATTGGAATAAAACAAGAGCACAATGTGTTACTGTCTGAATAATTCAATTTTTTGTGTATAATTTATGTATCTAGGACAATATCACCACCTAAAACTACATATGAGAATGGAAATATGTATGTTCTACAACTCACTCAAGTACACTTCTAAAACATATTTGATATATGACTAGATATATAGAAGTACTGCATATACTAAGCATAAATAAATTGATGTAAATTAACTACACATATCATGCATAGGTCCTAATTTTTATAAATCTATGAAATTTTCTATTTTTTTAAATTTTTGAATATATATAACTAAGGAAGGAATATATTAACCCATTATTTTTGAAAGAGTATTATAGTCAATAGGTCATGTATCAAACATGGGAAAGGAAATCTCTCATAAATGTAAAGTTTCATACTACTATGTAGGTTATGCATCATCAGGATCATACCAATATGTTACATCATCAAGTTAAAAATTGTGAATATAATCATCATCATAGGAGAGAACTAACTTCTTAGGTTGCGCTTGAGATTGTGATATGTCATTTTGATCATATTTTGTATTTGTGTATGAAAAATGCATTACACCATAGATTAGAGTTATCTTATAGAAATTATATTACTTTTGAACATGTTCATTATCATCAAAATCTTGCATCTTATTCTAAACTAGAGAATAAATATGCTTCTTTGCTTGAGTAATAGGAAGATAAGTATTTAGTGCCTGGACTTTTTGATTTGAAGATGTAAACATAGTTCATGTGGGATGGACCATATATTTTTCCTTTATGCATGGATTAGATATAATATTTGAATCCTTAGAAATCACATTTGTACCATTAGACTTTATATGAACATTTGGATTTAGAAATTCTTTCATGAGAAACCCTTTCACTAAGGTGCTTTCTTGTTTATCTTGAATTTTCTCTTGCTTTTTCTTTGACATTGCCTTTGTGACCTTCTGTTTATAATTGATCTTTGTCATCTTGTTCTTTTTGTAATTTTCCTTTCTATAAATTTGCATTTTGACTAGTTTCTTACTCTAATTTGTTATTTTTCAACTTTTTTTGCTTTGAATTATCTTTTTGTATCCATACATGTTGTCTTTGATCTTTTACATTGATCCTTATTTTCCACTTATTTTATTTGCAATTATTCCTTGGGAGATAAAATCATGATGTGAATGGGTTTATTGATTTATGTATCTATTATATGATATCCACTATCAATTATCTTTTGTATTTTATCCTTAAAATCCAAACATCTATTTGTATGATGCCCATGCATTTTATGATATGTGTAATTGTATTTTGATCTTATTAAATGATGTATAGGAGGTAGTTTGATCAACTTGTTGTGAATAATTTATCTTAGAATCTCATCTGAATTCTTATTATCCTTTTATATATTTTTAAATCATTATTTGTATATGTATTCTATTTTAGCTTCCAATATTGATATGAGTTTTGTTGGGCATAAAATTGCTAGATGAAGATGTAAATGCATGATTAACACATACATATTATGAATTATTTGGATATGTGAGCTGATTTTTTAATGATGTGATATTTGAAATAAAATAATTATTTTTATTTTATAACTCTTGATTTATCCTTCCCATAGTGACTATTTGATCTTGAAGTTCTTCACAAGCATAAACTCTAGTTAATTCTAATTATATATGCATACAAAAACCATCAAGAGGATATGTGGGAGGTGGATGTGGGAGATGAAGGACATGTTGGTCACCTTCATTTTTCATTATAGGGTGGGATACCTTACTTCTTGGGGTAGTTATAACATGGACTTTATTGGAGGGAAAGTAGCTATCACCATGTTAAGGAGGGTTAATAAAAGTTAGCATAGACATAGAAGTTGTATTATGATTAAGTGCAACCTTAATTTTATTATACATTAATGTTATCCAATTTATTGCATAATTATTTAAAATATTGAATATTTATAGTTGACACCATACAATTTGTATAATTATTAATTGAATTAAAAAAGTATATACCAGAAGTAACCCATATAGCCATTATGATGTGCACAATTATAAAATAAAAAATACAAGAGATACAATAGGTATTTTTGAAATATGAAAGAGGTTTTTGATTAAAAAATAGTAAATTAATAAAAACCATAAATTAATTTGAAAATAGGTACACCATTCATCTCCTAGGATAAATTTACTAAAAATAGTAAATTATAAAATCCAAAAAACTTTTATAATATTTTTGAAATATAAGCTATTATCTATAATATATAAAGAATGAGTGAAAAATAACACTTATTCACTCTCTTGGCTACACACAACAAGGTATACAACATAGATCAAGTGTTATTTTGGGGTTTTATGGGCATAAACATAATACCCTTGGAGACATATTACTACATATTTAGGAGGAATTCACCATATTAGCTATAAAATTATTTTTTATACATGGTAACAAAGTCTTTGGTTATTAGTACACCGTTCAATGCAAAAAATTTGTGCAATACCATCTATAGTGTATAAATGTTTCAAGTATGTACTATGTAACAAATTAGTCATAGTTATGGATGTATGATATGAGTACCCTATATAGCAAGTGGTATCTCCTCTTCCAACCCCACCACTATTGCATTTGGTTTATATGCCTATATGTGATCAATATTTAGAGATAGTGATTGCACATATGTAAGATGTTTCTATAGACCTAATCTAGAAGAGAGTAATTGAGTCTTGTACATGACTAGCTATTTGACACCCATCACATTAGATATTTATTTCACAAAATAAACCATCTCTTATATCAGATATGTAGATAGCACTATTTTATGCTAGAATTGTACCCTTTGTGGGAGAGTTTCTTAGGATCTCTCACTCTTAGCCACAAGTGTTGGGACAACCTCAGGCTATGGATATCCTGTAGTGAGGTTAAACCTCTAAGATTTTTAATGAGGCTAGCTCCTCAGATGCTTCACTTTAGCTTGTTCCCACACATGAAAACCTACTATTGACCAAGGAAAAGGGAGAGAAAGATAACATGAATGGGAAACCTATGCTAAGGATGGTGATGCACCAAAGATGAAATGATCCACTTTAAACCTAGAAGCCTTAATGACTACTAAATGAACTTAACAAGACATAGACTAATCTAATCCTATCTCAAGGCCAAAAGCATAAATATTTTGTGTAGAGGTTGAAAGAAACCTTGAAATTTTAAAGATAGAAAGAGATAGGTCTATATGAGACACTATAACTTATGACACTTCAAGAAAGGAACCAATGTCTAGCATTTCAAATAACCCGGAAAGAACCAAAATAATTAAAGTAAGATACATAGAGAATCTATAGATGATGAAAAGGGACATACATATGTAATTTAAAATATATTAATGTATACTTGACTTCAAACCAAAATTAGAAAATTCATCTCATTGCTTCAAGAGAGTGTTACAAGGAAATTTTGATAGAGTAACTCTATCACCAGTCAAGGGATCCATTTTAAGGCTTAAAGGCCTCTATATATAGTAGAAAAGGATGAGAGAAGAAGGGGATTACATGAGAAACATAGAGGGATGTAATAAATGGCTGCAACCACCACCATTGTCCTTGAGTTCTATTTGACTTTAGAGTGTGTAATTGCTTGACCATGAAATGAACTATTTAAGATCATCATAAATCTCTTCGATCCCTTTGTGCATTCAAATCTCCCTTTTTAGAGCTAAGTGAGCCATGTTGTGGGTAACTTCATGTTCTTTCCAAGTTTACATGATTTTATCTCTTACATTTAAAACCTGGCATGCTCCATACTATTGTGTTGGACTTATATATTTTTTATTAAAATTGATACCCCCTTGGCTTTTTGTATGTTCATAGATCTACTTGCACATGGATGTGTACAAGTTTTTGATCTCATAATAGTTAAATGTGTCTTTGACACTTGTCATGCACACTTTCACCCTTTATATTCACTGACCCCTTTGACCTCCACTCGTCATTGATCTTTAATGTAAGATTGATTATGCACCGTTGGATCTAGCTCTCAAAATGTTGTCACATGCTGTCTCTATATTTGGCCAAAGACCCCTTTGATAATTTTTGAATGCTAATGGATACTTTATTTTGGGCCTTTTTTACCATGGGATTGACTCTTCAAAAATATATTTCACCCTTTTGAATTCAGATTATTTACACCAGGCCAATTCCTTTGGGCTTTAGAAATGGACTTTTCTTTCAGACAAATTATTTGGGACATTTTGTATTTTGAAAATTCCTTTTTTGAAGGGAAGAGACCCTTAAAGTTTTTTTAATTACACCTTTATTAAAGGAAAACACCCATTGGGACTTTGAAAGTGGCCCATTTTTTGCTGAGAAAAGCCCTTTAGAAACTTGAGAAGACCCCTCTAAATTTATGAAAATGATCTTTTGGAAATAGTATTTTAGCCTTTTGTGAAGGGAAAGTACCTTTCAAATTTTCTATTTGGGGCACTTTGATTGAAGAGATAATCCTTCAGAACCTTTCCTTCAGACAAATTGTCTGAAGGAATTCCAAGACTTAGTCAAAAACAAAACTCTTGAAGAGAGAACACTTAACCAAAAAAGAAAAAAATTCTTCAAGAAATTATGCAAACAATTTTCCCTAAAGGAAATTGAAACCTAGCTTAGAAAAGGTCTAAAAAAATTATCTTTTCCTTAGTCTCCATACAAAGTCTGAAAGAATGAACAAGTAAAGACTTATTGAAAGAGATTTTGCACTTAGATTTTTGGCTTGCAAGCTTATCCTTGAACACTGCTAGCTGACCCTTGAAAACCTTCTTTAGATCCTTCTCTAATCCCCCTTTAATCCATTACTTCATCAAACCATGTGATATATTTATATGTGGGCCAAAAATGGCTAACATCTTTGGTGACTTATAGGGGTTACATGCCTATCAATGTAAGAGAACTTGTTGCCTTGTCAAATCCATCCATTAGGCATGGAGTCAAGTGATTTTTTCACTAAAATAAAACCCCCATTTTGAAGCAATAAAGACAACCAGAACAAAATGAACACTGTGCCCAAGGCACTTAGGGAAGGGAAACACATAGCTAAAAAATATCTAATAAGGCACTTAAAGGAAAACATGTAAAGCTGTCAAAACTGTACAATATATATAAGGGCTATAAACTCTTCTAATAACATGAATTTAGATGACTCCCATTGAATAGGATGGGTAGTATCTCTCCATCTAATTAGGCCATCTAAAAAGCATTATGTTATTTGCATCTATGTATAAAATAAGGACCACTCCATAAGCTATCAAATTTGGTATGGTTGCCTGGCTCGACCTTATTTGAATCCCACTTGAGGACTAGGTCTCCTTCCTTGAATTTACTTACTATGAATCTCTTGTCAAAGGATTTCTTGACTTGAGATTGATGTGACTCTAGTTTTTTCATTACAAGGTCTCTTATTTCTTCAAGCTCCATTTGTTCTACCAGTCTCACATGCATGGGCTCATTCTCCATCAATTGCTATTGATGGGCTAACTCTAATGTAGGAAGCTCAAGAGAAATGGGTAACTTGGCCTCCCTTCCACATACTAAGACATATGGATAATTTCCAATGGTAGCTTTAGGAGTCACCCTATCATCCCACAAGGATATCTTTAATTTGGTATGCCATGTCCTCTGATTTTCTTCCATAGTTCTCTTGATGATTCTCAACAAATTCTTATTTGTAGACTCAACCAGTCTATTTCCTTGAGGATAATAATTGGAAGAAGTACTTAGGTAGATGCCCATCTTGAGAGCCCATTCACTTATTTTTAAACCAAATAATACCAATGCATTGTCATAAATGATAGTGGATAGAACACCAAACCTGGTCATGATGCTATCATAGAAGTCTAGGACTACACTTTCATTAGCTTCCATCAATGCAATGGCTTCCACCCATCTAGTGAAGTAGTCAGTTATAGTAAATACCCACTTATTCCCCACACTTAATGGAGGGTTTATCACTCCTATGAAATCCAAACTACACTATATGAATGGTTGCTCTCCTTAAATTGGGTTGAGAGGAAAAGCTACTAATATTTGCTTACCCATAAAGAGGGCACATTTTTGACACTTTCTTACCCATGCATAAACATCTTTAAAGAGGTTGGTCTAGTAATAACCAATCCTTATTATATTTACTACTATAATCCTTAGAGAAAAATGGCCTCTTTTAAGCCCATCATGAAATTACTCCAAGAGCCTTTCACTTGGTCATCATATATGCACCTTAAGAGTACTCCATTGAGGTCCTTTATGAATAAAACCCCATCAAACAATACATAAGGTATGGAACAAAGTCTGAAATACCCTCTTTTCACCTTATCTAGACCTTGGGGGTATTCTCCTATTAGCAAAAAATGTGCCATATCATGGAGCCAACTCTTATGAAGTAGAGGTACCTCTAACTGTGAGTTATCTTGAATCACCATGGCAACTCCTTTTTCCTTTTGAAGATCTTCTACCTTGTGCTCACACAAACCTCTACCTCTGACCAGCTTGGTCACTTTGATTTCCACATCAAACTCCATGATTTTAGTGATTTAGCCTGCTCTTTTCTCATTCATATCTTTGTTAAGGAGGAAATTCCTAACTTTAAGATGGGGTACCATGAGATTAATCTTATTATTAGAGAGCATTAGTCTGAACTTCTTAAGACTCTTCACTACTATAAGGATCTGCTTCTCTATAAAAGTGTTCCTCACCTCATATCCTTCCATCCCTTGAATAAAAAAGGTATTTTGTTTCTCCATTCCCTCACCATTATTTTTTATCAACATAGCTGATAAGCTATCAACATTGGCAATGGTGTATATAATGACATCCTTGGAGAAATAAGGATTTATGAGTGAGGGTGCTTAGGTAATGGCATATTTGTTGGCTTCAAAAGCATATTTTCCTTCTCTTGGCCAAGAAAAAACTTGACTCTTATTTAACATGGAAGTAATATGCTTGACCAAGTTTGCAAAACCTGGTATGAACCTTATTACAAAGTTTATTTTACCAAGGAAGTTCTGAACTCCTTTGTTATGCTTGGGGAGAGAGAGTGATAAGATGACATATACCTTTTTGGGGTCAATAGATATCCCTTATTTTGAAATGATGTGGCCCAATAACTTAACTTCATGTACAACAAACACACACTTCTTGGGATTTAATGAGATCCCATACTCTTTAAATCTTTCAAAGATTAGCCTCAGGTGGTCTATGTGTTCGCTAGCATTCTTAGAGAAAACCATGATGTCATCCATGTATACTAGCACCATTTGATTCAACAATCCTTGGAAAGTCATGTCTATGGCTCTTTGGAAAGTTTCCCAACATTTGACAAACCAAAGGGTATATTTTAGTATGCAGACAAGCCCCATTTCATGGTGAAGGCAGTCTTGTACCAATCTTCTTCTTTTTCTAATACTTGGTTGTAACTTGAATATCCATCCAAAAGAGAAAAACATTATGACCCTATAACTATTTGAAGAATTTTCTCCATGGATGGTAGAGGGTAATTATCCTTTAAGGAAACTTTGTTCAAATATTTGAAGTCAACACATAGCCTAATCTGCCCACTCTTCTTCCTTATAGGCACCAAATTGGCTACCCATGATGAGTGTTTGATGGGAAAGATAATTTTGGATTCAATCAACTTGGTTAGATCTTTCCTTATAAGATCTTCTATTTTGGTGTTAATGGGCCTCTAATTTTGAATCACAAGCTTTGCATTAGCCTCCAAATCTATGGTATGATGGGATAACTTTGGATCAAAACCTTTTAGGCCATTGTATTCTCAAGCAAAGATATTTATGTATTCCACGTAGAGTGCTATGAAATCATGCCTCTCAACCTTACTGCTTACCTTCTCAAGCTTGATAATTTTATCTTTAAAGATGAGGACTCTCTCATAGTTCTCTTCATTGGTTGATATTACCACCTTTTCTTTTCTCATATGGTCTCCCTCATGGAAAAGGCCCTCAAGTGTAACTAGTCCTTTGGGAATATTGTTATATTTTAATCAAACAATTTACTCCTCATACTGTTGTTGAAACTTCTACTAATTGGGAGAAGAGAACTCAACTTCTTGCTATAAGAAATAAAAAAATTGTTTGTCATTTTTAAAAACTTGCCAATGGACTTCATTATCTGGCACTAATGGTCTCACCCTCACCTTGACATGTGGTTGAACCTTGGCCTCTTTTATCTTACTTGGGATGTTGAACTAAGCTCCCATAGCTACCAACCTATCAGCATGATGATTCTAGTTCCTTGGCACTACTTGGATGTTGAAGGCTTCAAAATCTTTAATTAGGTCCCATACCTTATTTTTTTAAGACCTCATTAAATGATTCTTTGTAATGTTCAAGCCTTTGACTTGGTTCACTATAATCTCATTGTCTCCATATGCTTGAAACATTTTGATTTCTCTCTTATTGGCCCATTGAAGACCAAGAATGAAGCCTTCATATTTTGATGCATTAGAAGAGTAACTAAAATGGAATCTATAGTAAGAGAAATTCTTATTTACTAAAGGGGAAACCAACATTTCCCCTACACCTACCCCATTTTTTCTCCTTAAACCATCAAATAATAACTTCCACATACCATTAAGGTCTTCTTTAGGTCCAATAAGGGAAGGCATGGGTTGATTTTCTTCATGTAGAAGATAGACAACCATATCTCTTTCTTCAACATCCTCCAAAGGGTTGAGAAATTGGTTATCCCCCCATATCTCATCTAAGAACAAGTTTAGAATCTCTTCAGGATAAGTATTTAGCTCTTGACCAGTTACAAATTTGTCTTCATCAAAAATAGTAAAATTGAGGTTTGTGCTATCTGGGTGATGGGGTTCATATGAATTTGTGCCATGGGATCAACCTTGATTGATACCTTAGTCCCATACCTTGTTCTAAAATCCTTGTAGGACTAATCTACTACTAGATAACCCCTAATTTTGGCTATGAATTCTCTAGAGAAGCATAATGCAAAGTGAAGAGCTACAGCAAAGATCAACACATCTTGAGCCACTAAGATACTAAGACAAGCATGCATGGTCAAACTAAGACCTTTGATAATACTAGATGGATTTATGGAAGAAACATCAAGTTAAATAACTCCCTTAGTATGTGGCTCATATTTGAGGTTTAACTAATCAACTATAGACTTTGGCATTACTGAAGTGCTAGCTCCACTATCTACCAAGTAATTATGCACCAAGGAATCACCAATGATTAATGAAATGTAGAATGGAGGAGGTTTTACCACTTTAATTTATCCTTCTCCTATAAGACCTTGGGTTGCATTGGTGAGGACCTTAATTTCTTTGCTTGGTTGTCTACCTACAGTTGTTGTAACACTTATCTTGGACAAACCTTCTTGAAGGATGTCCACTTGACTGGGCATGGAAAACATGTCTCACATTGGTACACTCATACTATATTTATTCATTTGTTCAATAATATTTATAGGCAAACTGCTAACTTTTATTTGTGCTTTGGTGGTTACAACTATACTTTAAATTTGTGAATTTTGTGGATCAAAAACTTTCTCTCAATTCTGATTTTTAGGAGGTGCCAAGACCTTTGGAGTGATAGCAAGATCATTAGGCTTAGACAATAAAGGAGTAATAATAGGAGGTTCTTTGACCACCTCTTGATTACCATCTATATTCCTTCTTTTAAACCTTTTATTAGCTACCATTGGAATGTATGCTTGGATAGAACTAGCCTATTGATTAAGTGCATAACACTCTTCTTAGTTTCTAATAACCATTGTAACATCCATCTAGTTTGGTACTTGATCAGATCCTTAGTCTTATGGATATTTTCCTAGTTTTGTCATCATGGGGATCTCTATGTTTTGAGCCATAAGAGCTTGATTATATCTATAAGCAATAGATTGCTACTATTGGTCATTGAATACCTAGTTAAAACCATTAGTTGGGACAATGGATTGCCCAAAAGATTGATTCCAATGTATGGTCCCTTCAACCTCTTGAGCCATATTGTTTATAATAGGAACCAAGGAATTGGAAGAGCCTAAAACATTTGGATTATAGTTATTTTGTCTAACATAGTTAGGCTACCCCTATCCTTGACCTTGTCCTTAGAAATTTCCTTTATAGGGTGGGATATTTGCTTAATAAGACTACTGTTAAGGCTGATATAGAGCTTGATAAGGTTTATTGAACTAAGATTGCTACCTTTTAAAATTTACCACATCATTTCCTAAGGATTAGAGCATGATCTTAAGATCTAAGAAGTTATTTTTCTCTTGGGATTTGTGAGATCCACTAGTGGAGGTCTTCTCTTGCTTGGGTGAAGGTATAGTAGGAATTATTGGAGTTGGTAAGAATAACATTAAGTGGGGGAATAACCATAGGGGGTGGTTTGATCATAGGGAAAAGAGGCATTAGGGGCCTAGGAGTAAGCTTGTCCGCTGGAACTAGATAAGTTTTAGCTCTGATAGCCACCTCATAATCATATGGTAATATATCTCCTCCCATGAATTAGATAATTATTGCTCTATCACTATTTAGAGCCTTCAAATAGTATAATAATTAAAAGTTAGGGGATGGTCTAACAGTGGTTGTAATTTTATCCCAAGATTTTTGGAATCTTGTGTTGAAGTCTTGCATAACTTCATAAGGAGCTCTCTTGATTGTGGTCAACTATTCTACTAGTGACAAATGATCACTCTTGTCTATAAATCTCTTACATAAGGCTATTTTTAACTGATCCCATGATTGAATAGAGTTAGGATCTAAACCTTTATACCAATCTAAAGCCTTTCCCTTAAAGGATACAACCAATAGTATGATAGCTACATTTTATTCCATGACATTATGAATATTGCAAAAATTGGCTATATTTGTGATGTGTTTAGTAGGAGTTATGACTTGATCTCCTATGAAATATGGGATGATTTTGAGGGATGATACTAGCATAAGATCATATTGTGGTAAATTCAAAGGACTTTGGCCACTGAAACCTACAAAATGTCTTTGAGGAATCATGGTAACAAATAGGACTAATAAAGGTCTTCTTGCATAGGTATACCTCACAACTAGTTTAGGAAAATAGGTTCCTACGTATGGGTGAGTATAGTTGATCCTAAACTTCTTTTTGAGTTCAAAGATAATTCAATAAATTCAAAAAGAATAACTCCAGAAGTTGATCTTTTAGTCACATTTGGAATGAGTGATAGTTACTGTTCTATCACTAGATTATTGAGTGTTCTTCAGAGTCACTAGTTACTGAAAGATGAAATATATAACCACTAAAAATTGATAAAACCAACACCAAACTTGGCCAATATTCCTTGAAATTGGTCCCATTAGACATGCCATAAACTATTGTAGGCTAGGATTGCACCCTTTATGGGAGAGTGTCTCAGACTCTTTCACTCTTAGCCACAAGCATTGGGACAACCTCAGGCTATGGGTATCCTATAGTGAGATTGAACTTCTAAGGGTTTTAATGAGGCTAAATTCTTAGATTCTTCACTTAATCTTGTTACCACACACTAAAACCTACTATTGACCAAGGAAAAGGGAGGGAAAGATAACATGAAAGGGAAACCTAAGCTAAGGATGGTGATGCACCAAAGATGAAATGATCCACTTTCAGTCTGGAAGCCTTAATGACTACTAATGAACTTAACCAAGACATAGACTAATCTAATCCTATCTCAAGGCCACAAGCATAAATATTTTGTGTGGATGTTGAAGGAAACTCTATAATTTGAAAGATAGAAAGAGATAGGTCTGTATGAGACACTATTTCTTGTGACACTTGAAGAAAGGAACCAATGTCTAGTACTTCACACAACCTACAAGGAACCAAAATAATTAAATAAAGATATGTAGGGAATCTATTGATGATGAAAAGGGATATACATCTATAAGTTAAAATCTAATAATGTATACTTGAATTTAAACCAAAATTAGAAAATTCATCTCATTTCTTCAAGAGAGTGTTACAAGGCAATTTTGATAGAATAACTCTATCACTAGTTGAGGGATCCATTTTAAGGCTCAAAGGCCTTTATATATAGTAGAAAAGGATGAGAAAATAAGGGTCTTACATAAGAAACAAAGAGGGATGTCATAAATGACTACAACCAACACCATTGTCCTTGAGTTATTTTTGCCTTTAGAGCATGCAACTGCTTGACCATGAAATGAACCATCCAAGATCAATGTAAATCTCCTTGAGCCCTTTGTGCATTCAAGTCTCCCTTTTTGGAGCTGAGAGAGCCATGTCATGGGTAGTTGTATGTTCCCACCAAGTGTACATGATTTGATCTCTTGCATTTAAAACTTGGCATGCTCCTTACTATTATTTTGGACTTATATATTTTTTATTAAAATCAATACCCCCTTGGATTTTTGCATGTGTATTGATCTGTATGCACATGGATGCCTGTGAGTCATCGATATCCTGCCAGTTGAATGTGTCTTTAAAACTTGTCATGTACACTTTCACCCTTGAGATTTTTTGACCCCTTTGACCTCTACTTGTCATTGATCTTCAATGTAAAATTGATTATGCACCATCGGATCTAGCTCCTGAAATGTTGCCACACATCATCTCTATATTTGGCTAGAGACCTCTTTGACAATTTTTGAATGCTAATAGCTAATTTCATTTGGGCCTTTTCTTGCACAAGATTAACTCTTCAAAAATATTTTTTTCCCTTTCAACTTTAGATTATTTACATCAGGTCAATTTCTTTGGGATTGGGAAATGGACTTTTCCTTCAGATAATTTGTTTGGGATATTTCATCTTTTGAAATGCCTTTTCTGAAGGGAAGAGACCCTTCAAGTTTTTTGAATTGCACCTTTCTGAAAGTAAAATACCCTTTGAGACTTTGAAAGTGGCTCCTTTTTTTCCAAGAAAATCCCTTTGGAAACTTGAGAAGACCCCTCCAACTTTGTGAAAATGATCTTTAAAAAAAAGTGTTTTGGCCTTTTGTGAAGGGAAAGTACCTTTTGGATTTTCTATTTGGGCACTTTGCTTGAAGAGATAATCCTTTGGAACCTTTCATTCGAACAAATTATTTGAAGGAATTCCAACACTTGGTTGAAAACAAAACTCCCAAAGAGAGAACACTTACCTAAAAAATCAAAAAATTCCTTTGAGAAATTATGTGAACAATTTTCCCAAAAGGAAATTGAAACATAGCTTAGAAAAGGCTTGAGATAATTATCTTTTCCTTAGTCTCCATACAAAGTTCAAAAGAATGAACAAGTAAAGACTTAGTCGAAAGAGATTTTGTACTTAGCTTTTTGTCTTGCAAGCTTATCCTTGAACACTACTAGCTGACCCTTGAAAACCTTGATTAGATCCTTCTCAAAGCCCCCTTTTATCCATTGCTTCATCAAACCATACGAGAGCTTTATATGTGGGACAAAAATGGTCAACAAGTACTATAAATATTTTAGTATGTTACATAGTGAACACAAGTAGTGAGACATTATCTTACTATATAATGGACCCCACAAAGTCCTTGACCTTCTATAATTACCCATCATACACAATATTCTATGAGTGGTGATCATAATAGTTATCATACAACACATGAATTCTTATCAGATTATGATACACCTATATCTAGTAGATATTTCTCATGACATAATACCCTTACACTATTCAATACAAGTGCTTACTATGGTCTTCCCATTGATGGGATCATCAAATAATACTTTTCAAATTTTGATTTTTAAAAAATACAAAGAAATTAAATATTTAAAAAATACAAAAAACATTCAAAATATTAAGAAATTTTTTTTAAGACCTTAGCATAACATGGTTACTAGATTACACTATTTACATATGTTATTTATTACATGTTTGGTAGGTGGCATATTATTTTCATACACACATACATTTTACAACATACGATTGCGATATAGGAAAAACATGTTACACATAGACATATACATGTTGGACTTTCCTCTACCTAGTGGCCATGATGATATTGGGGGAATATTATTCCATAGGTTTCATTATTGCATGTTATATCTATTTATGACCTCTCTACTATGCGGGGCTATCTAGAATTTTTGCACATTTTTTTTGATTTACTCATATTTTACACAATGTTATGTGGATATTTTAGTATACTATGATGTGATATTGACACATATGGATGGTGTAGACTAATCTTTACTTGTTCTATGCTTCATTGATGATATTACTCTATGACATGATAAGCTACTTTATCTTTGTCTATTATGTGTGTCCCTTGGGAATTATTTGATGCGATATATTTATGTCCCTTATTTGTGACATTGTGACATATTTATGTTCCTTTTATGTGGCCCTTGGCCTTATGTGTGATAGTGTTTATATGTTTATATTGATTTAATAATTAAATGTTATAAATAAATAAATTACTAAAACTAATTTAGATCTACATGATATACAAAACCCAAACATACAATATGATAATTTATAAAATTTGATGAGATATACATAATAAATTAATAAATATATATGAAAACATAGCTCACTAAATTTATGCTAACTATGTAGGTTAAATGTGGATAGAAATTGACTATAATGACCCCTAAATTGTGCCACATGTGACAGTTTTTTTTATAATATGATGGGATAAGGTTGCAATAGGAGCATATGAACATACTATGACCTTGTCTATTGATTCTAGCCACATCTTGGTTGACTATGTGATTGATCTTTTTGTATGAGCATAAGCGACTATCTGAGAGGGTTTTCTAATTGTCTGTGTGTTTCATTTTTTCTTGCAAAATACCTATAAAATTAAAACCCTATGTACTACACAATAAACCAAATATTAGATCACATATAAAAAGGGGAATTGAGAAATGGGAATAGTCAATATATCCACATAAAACCCCATGTAATATGAGTATTTATGTCATAACCCAAAAGGGCCTCAAGTCAATGTAGTTCTCCTTCCTAGGGTGAGTGTGTGAATCTTGATATTCATTATATTATTAACTTGAATTATTAATAATGAGTGCCCCTAACCTACAATAAAATGACTTTGTATATGGTTTATGACTATTAGAATAAATCATAAATATAATTAGAAAGGATAATGCTTTTTTGCTCAATGTGTAGTAGAATTACCAAGTGATTACTAAATTAATTTTGAATGACCTTGATGTGGTTATTAGTGTTTTTTTTTAAATATTTCTATTAACCAACCTTGATAAAATCATGAGAGATTTAATAAGAAACATCTAAAATTTGAAATTATATAGTTAGAGTGTGGGGACAAAGCTTCACTAGTGGACAAGGCCACATTGTGGCCTTGTCTACCTAGTGTGGTCTTGTCCCAAAAGGATAAAGACTACTATAATTTGGTTGATATAAAATAATAAACAAAATAAGGATGCCTAGATGATGTTTTTAGTGATTTCAAGGTAATACATGGAATAGTGAATTCTCCCATAAATATTTCAAGTTAACAAAGTGGTAAATAGACCAAGTGAGGTAAGGATGTCAAAATTAAACATTATCAAGCACTTAAATACTAAATTTGACTATCTAAATTTACCCCCACTTTATTATAGTGATGCAATGAAGTGAAATTACTAAAATAAATAATATATGAACCTAAGTGTGTATACACATTATATTTTGAAGTGAATCTTGATTGTGCAAGATTCCTCACTATAGAACTTACAACAATGCCACTAAAAATAGTTACTTTCTATATTTAAAAAATTGAAATTTGAAACTTGGTATTTAAAAAGAGAAAAAGGAAATAATACACATAAAAATGACATGTAATCCATTTGCCTTATAACTTGAAAATGGATAAGTGTGTGTCTCCTTATTGTGTCATTTGAAGAAATATTGAACTTGTGGTGAATTGAGAGTGATCAAGTCTCAATTTGAAAAACTTTTAAATACATTAGGTTGAAAATATGATATTATCTAACTCTCATAGAGTAATATTGTAGAATAATTTAAGGATGGAACCACCAAATGTGACTCACTACATTGTATCATATATGTTGAGTGTCACTAGACTCAAACATGTTAGGAGAAGAAGGTGAAACCACCAAGTGTGGCTTGACAAAGTGAAACCATAGACATTTAGTATCACTAAACTCTAACATGGTCCATTTTAAAAATTAAATAAAGCACACTGTTGTAGATGGATCTAGATTCCATTTAATTTTTTTAAAACTTTTGTTTAAACCCTAATTTGGATTAAGGAATCCTATATGGATAGATGGGGTTAAGGATATATAAATGATAGGGAACAAGGGTGAAGATAAAATTTATAAGAGGTTAATTAATATTCTAAACTAAGATGCACCATATGATAAATTTATTAAAACAAAATAAGTTATTAATAAAAAGTAAATCTATGATAGATATAAAAATGACATAAAAGAGAGTACTTAACTATTTATGTTGTTAATTCATATCTAGATCTAGTACAAGTGGAAAGTAGGTAGGAGGATAGTTATGTATTAATTTTAATATTTTGGATATGGTACCTTTAGCTCTCTATATAGTTATGTCACCTATGATGGTTGCATCGAAGATAGTGCCTATGTTCTATGCTATTATCTACTATGGAATATCAATTAAAACAAAATGTGACCACCTAGATGATTTTGGGTTTAACTTCACCTTCAATTTGGTGTATTCATATTTGAGTCATGGACTGATGCTCCTAATGAAATGGTAAAACCCTAAATTTCTATATTCAATGTGGCCTTGGGGAAAATGGGTTAGTAAGAACATGGTGTCAAGATGACCTATAATGACATCATTGTCAAAAAGTGATAACTACATATCTAATCATCCACAAGATGGATTCAGACTCATATAGTTATCCCCTATATGTTGGCTTGTGTTTAAATCATGCAATGTGTGTAAATCAAGTATAATAGTGATGTAGCTTGTAACTTAGAAAATATGACCTTATGACTACTCATTTAATATTTCAAACCTAAATCTAGGTTGTTCCTTTGACTGATATTAGAATAGGGTATAATAAGAAAGCTTTTGGTAACTTGAGTGCTTCTTGAGTGCTCTTTTGGTTTGATTACTAGGTAAGGAATAATGAGGGTTGATACTCTATTTATACCAATCCTATCAGGAGATAACTCAAATTAAAACACTTAGGCTGACCATTGTAATACATTTTATTTATAAATTAGATGAATTGAGGGCATTGTACACTTACATTGAAGCAAGACAATAACATCAATGCTACTATCTCTCCCAAATGTTAGTGTCTAGGGAGAAAGAGAGTAAGCACAGGCTTAAAACTTGTAGAGGTATAAAATAAGTACATTTTAAACATTCTATGAAAGGTGGGATATCTATGTCATTAATATAAGGCTGGTCAGACTAAGAGATAGGCCAAGGGGCATAAGATAGAGAAAATGCATGGCTTACAAAAGCAAAGCATGTGTATAACTAAGAGGAACAACCAAAGTCTAAGTTTTACTAAGTGTACAAGACTGAGGTAATATATAATCAAAAAATATTATGTACATTTCCCCCTCTTTAATATAATAATGAAATTATTAGTTTAAAGGAAAGGAATAAGTATCTAGGTGTGTATGCACACCTTATCATTGTTTGAGTTGAATTTAAGTGCTTCATTGGAGTTGAATTTAAGTGATTTGTTGGTGACTGACTTGAAACCAAGAGTATGTTATAGTGTATATTTAATGCATATAATCTAGGTCAAAAGTAATTTAAATAGATTGAAATTGAAATAACAAGATTTAGGATTACACCTATGTGTTGATGTAACTACCTTCCCTATTATTAAGTAGTTGTAACAAAAGATGTATCATTGTAAGGCTCTAAAAAAATATTTGTATAAATATAGATAAAATATTTAGAGTGAATATATCCAAGGAGAGAGAGAGAGAGAGAGAGAGAGAGAGAGAGAGAGAGAGAGAGAGAGAGAGAGAGAGAGAGAGAGAGAGAGAGAGAGAGAGAGAGAGAGAGAGAGAGAGAGAGAGAGAGAGAGAGAGGCACATGCCCTCAACTTTGGATAAAAAGCGAGTTGTCACCTAGTACTTAAGATTAGCTCAACCATGTAACTAATGACACATATAACTTGGTGAGTTTGGATGATCAAGTTTAAAATAAAAACTTGGCAAGATTGAGTGATTAAATCACCTCAACCATAACAAAAGGTGAACCAACTAATGTAGTATATTGGCTTATTAAAGTTCATAAAAATTCATGGGATATCAATACATGCAATAGATTTAGAATTTGAGATTGATTTATATTTTATAATATTAGGCACATGTTGCTTAACATTTGCACCTTATATATGTCTCATGCTAAAAATATGTATAACAATGGTACATTGTAAAGAATTATGCCATAAATGTGTATCAAAATCATATAACTATGTGCTTTGACTAATTAGGATAACTATGTAATTATGGAGGACATGATTCCAAATCATGCCTCAAATATATATAGAGAAATATAAAACTAATATATGTACCAATGTGGAGGACATGTTTTCAAAACATGCCCCCACTATAAACTGGAGATGCTAAATACTGAATAGGTGTGGAGAACATGCTTCTAGAGCATGCCCCCCATTGAATCTATGAATTGATATAAGTAACATCATGAATTAAATGTGGAGAAAATGCTTCTAAATCATGTCTCCACTAAATCTAAAAATTGTGAATGTGTGGAATCCATGTCCATATGACATGCCTTTATTGGATCTATAAATTGGTATAAGTACCAAATACTGAATGAATATGTATAACATGCTTCTAAATGATGCTCCCACTATAAGCTGAAAACCATGAATGTGTGGAAGCCATGTCAATATTACATGGCCCCACTAAATCTAAAAACTGGTTTAAGTACCAAATACTAAATGACTGTGGAGAACATGCTTCCAAAGCATCCCCCCATTGTAATCTAAAAACCATGAATACATGGAATCCATGTCCATATGACATGCCCCCACTAAATCTGATAACTATGTAAAGTGTGGAGAATATGCTTTCCAAGCATGCACCCACTAATATGCCCCCCCTTTAAGGTGAGGTAAAAATAGTACTTGGAAGTTACCTCACCTCAAAAAGGTTAGACAATTGTAAAATCTTTGAATGTAACCATGTAGCATATATAAGGAAACATGTCTAGGTAAATGTATCATTGAAGCGTATAGAACTAATGTGATCACATGTAAGCCTAAGACGCCTAACAAAAATCATGGTAATGTCTATTTAGTAATAATACAAGCTCAACAAGCCAAAAATCACACACATAAGATCACTCAAAATCAAGTTAAAAATCAATGGTCCAAGGAGACCACAAACAAGGGGCATGCTCAAATGCCATAAAATTGAATGAACATGACTTAGTCAAATGTCCACAAAGTAAGAAATGACATATTCATATGTCCATTTAATAAATAATGACATATTTAAATGTCGAAGAAGGTAAACATAGGCACAAGGCCCACATATAACAAATCATATTCAAATACTTGAAAAATCAAGACAATAACAAGGAAAAACACTCAAGGAAGTGTGTAAAGGAAAAACATAAGCAACCAACATAAACATGTCAAAGTGGCCCATGGATCAAATGTGTTAGAAAAAAATGTCAAGTATATAGAATATCAAGTATTATGTGCCAGATATAAGCATGTATAAGGTATGTGTAAGTACATATGTAAGCTCAAGATGATAATCTAGAGTGATCATCAAATCACATAGCTTGTGTATCAAGATCATAGAAGATGGATGCCCACAACATATTGGTGACATGAATAGAGGGAAATCCCAACACCCATAAGTGTATCTTGTATCTGTGTATGCCTATATATGCATATTTAAGATTAAATGATATGCTATCACTCAACATGGAACTAACACATAGATGCCAAAGAGCTAATAGAACATGTAGGTGATGAAAATGTTTTTGGATTTTTGAATGTTTTTGATTTTTTTTTGGTATTTTTGGAAGAGACAAGATAATCTTATGAATTCATCCAAAGGATGATCATAGGTATCTCCCCACTTGAAACTTGGTATAATAAACTGGTGGTATTATCAAAGAGCATATCTAAATGCAATATCTATCATTTTAGTATTTGTGATGCACAGTGTATATATAATACAACTATAAGGTTGTGAAGTACCAATATAAGGAATAGGGGTTCTTAGAAACCATATTTGTGTATTCTATGGTTTATTTGGAATATCAATAGTAAGAACATGTTTAGGTGCTTTAGATATCTGAATATGGTATCTAGAAGATGAGGATTTTGTGTAACCCATCATTTGTATATGATGTAAGGGTCTCTCAAGTACTGTTTGCCTAGTAAAGTGGAATGCTTATTGCTTACCTATTTTGGTGGTTTATCCTTAACAAGATTGATAACTAAATGCCTAGGTATGAATTTATCTTATTCAAGAGGCTGCTCATATGAAATACCAAAAATTATAATTACTTGATTGGCATGAATGTACTTAACACACCCATGCACTATATAAGGTACTGCTCAAAGAGTGTGTATCCAATATCATCGCAAAAACATGTCAAAGACACATGTATAAGGTATAATTGATAATGTGGTAACCACATATGTAGGACTGACCTATAAAGGTAGATTAATCTCACTAAGAACCTTATGGGAGGTCTCATAAAATGCTCTGATTGATTTGGTATAAGGGTTTAAATCATGATGAGTATAACCCAAATGCGTAAGTAATGTCTTGGTGAAAACATTTTTTCTTGCACCATTATCAATCATAACACTATGTATAAGGTGTTTATCAAGGTATAATCAAATGAATAGAGAATGAAGACTAGAGTCATCATCCTTAATTTCATTATTATCAAAGGAAATAAAATATCTTTGAACCATATGAGGTATATATGTCGTGTAAGTACCAATGACCCCATATAGTGAGTGTCCATAATATGATGGAGGAGGTTGTGCATTATATTTTCTATTTATGGTGATCACTAGGTTGTGAACCTAATTCCTTTACAATATCATCAAATGTAATCTATTGGTCATTGATGAGGTCCTATTACTTATGCTTTAAGGTAACACATATATTATTAGAATGCCTAGGGCCTTGGTGATAGTCATAATAATCATTGACATCATATCCTTCGGGTAGAGGTCTATTTACATCAACCTCTATAAGAAGAGGGATAGATATAAGATTCCACTCTAGAAATTATGGGAGTAATGAAGTAAGAGGCTCTTATAAACATGTAAACTATCTCCTTGGTATATTAGATAGGACAAGTTGATAAGGAATGTGTTAATATTGGTGGTTCTTTCTTTTTTAGGCTCAAGAGGTTTTACCTTATAACTTTGTTTGATTATAAATTTTCTACTAGATTTAGATGTAGTTGGTGTGTTTGCTACATACTTGAGCTTATTCAATGATATAAGCTTCATTTCACAGTCCTGTACAACATGTCATAAGTAATCAAAATATTAAAACTTTTTAAAAATAATGGAATCATGTAAAGGAGAAATTAAACTTTTCTTGAATATATCATACAACTTTTTGTCTACCATAGGATTGGTCATTTTGGCTAGCATCATCTTATATCTCAAGACATATTCATTGATTGGTTCACTAGATCCTTGTTTGATCTTTGTAATTTGAGCATGGGAAACCTTATCAATAATGTTAATATAAAAATGTGTCAAAAATTGATTTGTAATAGGTTTGGATGCTTTCACAGATTGAAGAGGTAAGTCATAAAACCACCTCAAAGCATAGTCCTTGACGCTCTTTGGAAATAATTTGATCAAAAGTTTATCGTTTGAATAATAATCAAGGCATTCCATATAGAAAGTTTGAAGATGTTGTTCAATATCACCCTTACCATCATAAAATGTGAACTTAGGTGCAATAAATCTAGTTGGCAAAGGGTGCAAAGAGATCTCAAGTGAAAGAGGGTCATGCAACACATCTTGTGAATCTATAGCTTGTGAAGACTTTAAATCCTTTTATTCAATGTTTGTAACCTTTTACTATAAGGTATTTAAGAAATTTAAGGAGTGATTGAATTATATTCCCTTTGGAATTTTTATTATCAATCTGAGTAGTCACCATAGGGGATGGAAACATATTTTGAGCTGTAATAGGCATTACAACTGGTATTTGTGTTGAAATAATAAGTAAGTTTTTAATAGATATATCAATAGTAGTTAGAGGTTAAAACACATAATCCATGCCCCCATCAAATGTGTGTGGATTGATAGGTATGGGATTAGTTATAGTACCTTATACAAATTCACCATTACTAGGTGAGGTGGCCTTGATTTTATTTTGTTTGCTTATTTCATCTCTTGTAACATATAAAAAATGCATCTATTAATCCCTTTTTATTTTTAAGATGAGTAGTCAATGATTTTTGATCCTCCATTTAGAATCAAGTTTTTACACTAACATTTTCCATTGCTTCACAAATTAAAAATTTAAAATTTGAAACATAGTACAACAATAAAAAAAATTATAAACTGTAATTGGCCTAGGGTTTGATGTTCAAAGATTGGGTTCACTAAATAATTAACCCTAATTTGGATTAAGAATCCTACTTGGGTAGATGGGGTTAATGATATATAAATGATAGGGCATAAGGGTGATCTTCATATCTATACTAGGCCAATTAATGTGTTAAACTTAGATGTACCATATACTAAATTTATTAAATTGAGATAAGTTATTAATGGAAAGTATAACTATACTAGATATATAAATGGCATAAAAGAGAGTACTTAGTTATTTCTAATTCTAATGTAGATCTAGATATAGGACATGTATAAATCAAGAAATAAGATAATTCTAGATCAATCATCAAATTCTAGATCTCGTGCCTTTGGGTTTATAGATAATTGCATCAGCCTAGGATGGTTGCATCGACATTAGTGTTTGGATTTGGCACTAGTTTCCAGTATGAAATATTAGTTGAAACAAGATGTGACCACTTGGATGCTTATGGTTTTGGCTTCACCTTTGCTCTGGTGCATTTAAATCTAGGTCATAGATAGTCACTCCTAGTGAAATGACAAAACCCTATCTTTCCATCTTCAATATGACCTTGGGGGAAAATGGGTTAGTGGGCACATGGTATCGAGCTAATTGACAATGACCCCACTATCAAAGGACACTACCTACATAGATAATACTATATAAGAGGGACTTAGACTCATGTATTTATCCCTCATGTGTTAGTTTGTGTGTGAATCATGCAATGTATGTAAAATAAGTACAATAGTGACCTAGTTTGTAACTTGGAAAATATGATCTTATGACTATTTTTTTAGTACTTTAAACATATAGTTGAGTTACTCCTTTGATTGATATAAAAATAGGGTAGAATAATAAATATTTTAGTAAATTGAGTTCTCTTTTAGTTTGATTACTAGATAAGGAATAAATGAGGGTTGATATTATATTTATACCAATATTATTAGGAGATAACTCATATTAAAGCACTTAGGCCAACCATTATAATACATTTCATTTTAAAATTGGATAAATTTAGGGTAGTGGACACTTGCATAAGGGTAGGATAGTAATGTTGATGCTACTATCTATCATACACATTAGTGTCTAGGGAGAAGGAGAGCAGGCATAGGATCAAAACTTGTAGAGGTATAATATAAGTACATTTTAAGCATTCTAAGAAAGATGGGATGTCTATGTCATTAATATAAGTCTAGTCAGACTAAGAGATAAGCCAAGGGGTAAAATATAAAGTAGATGCAAGACTTGTAAAAGTAAGGCATGCGTAAAACTAAGAGGTACAACCAAGGTCTAGATTTTACCAAGTGTATAAGACCGAGGTGCTAGATAATCACAAAATATCATCTACAAATTTTAAAATTTTGAACTAGTGAAATTTGAAAATTTTTCATGTTGAAGCTTGAATATGAATAAATATCATGCCCCCTATATTTATATACTGAATTGATATAGAATGCCAATTGAAATTGTAAATTTTAAAACTTGTAATTATTTTACATGTCCTCATACATATGCATCAATTATGTGTGAATTAGTATTGAAATATGATGCATGAGCATCCTAAAAAACATATACATATGATAGTGAAATTGATCTTAAGAGTCTTGGGAGGTTTTCACTAAGCTATATAGGTCTTTAGAGAGTTTCCCTCCAAAAGTTTGAATTCAAAAAAATTCAAATGTCTTTATTGTAAATATATATAAAAATTGTAATAATTGGATATTACATTACATAATATCATGTTATTTAAGAAATTTCACGTAGTATAAAGGTCGTTATACCTTATAGAGGTCATAATTACTCTTATTGTCCTAAATAGTTAATGACATCAGCAAATAGCTACATAAAATGTCAACTACTAAGTTGAACTTGGGCAAGCAAAAGTAAGTCTAAGTCAGTTTAGTCAATTTATAAGCTTGGTATGGACTCAAAAACATGATTTACATTACTCATCACTTGAAGGAACTGTACAAGGGACATTTCAGGCATAAAAGGACCAGTTGTTCATCATTGAAATACTAATAAAGAGTTGTAGTCTAGAATAAAAGTCTGAGTGGTTTTGTAACTTATTTTTATTGTAAATAAAGGTGTGTGTTTGAGACTTTATTGTATTGAGATGATTATTATAAATATAAATGGTATTCAAAATATATACTGAATGATTCTACTTAGAATCTATTTTTATCAGTTAACACTTTCAAATATTCTATTTTTTGTGCATGGCATTCACTCAAAGTCAATTGTCACACATGAATAAAGATGCATGGGCCTCATTGACTAATGGTAAACATTAGGTGAGGTAATTTAGATTATGATCTAGGCACTATAAGTGTAAAAGAGTATTTTACTTTCATTCACAATCGATTAAGATCTCTCAGCTTCTAAGGTTTTTGAGAAACTCAAAACAAGATTTCAAACACAAATTGACTCATGATTAAGAAGCAAGGAAGCGAAGGGAGGAATTAAGTGGGATTTTGAGAATTTGAGGTTATTAGACAAAGACAAAGGTGGGAAAATTTTTAATATGTCTAATCTTATTAGTTTGAAGTGTTAGTAGGTAGAAATAAGTTTTGTGGATTAAGATACAAATGATTGTGTTCTGTACACACCTATAGGTGTTTATTAGGAAGGATCAAAAGATAGAGAAAATTGATTGTATTTGTTGCATTCTTGGACTCAAAATTTTTGTGAAGGTTTTTTAAATATGTGTGATCACTATATAATTATTTTTTAAAGTGTTCCAAGTCATTTGGGAATGATTATGAGGCAAAGATCAATTCCTAGTCCTGTTGGTCGAGTTAAGACTAAGTTTAGAACTTGTCACTTCCAACACTCTTTGAACAGGCTACAAAAATTCATTCTAAAGCAATAGATTCCATTGTGGATTAAAATAAACTAAAATGAGCTTGTGATATATTACATTAATGTGAGGTTATGATTGATTAGCTAGGATTATTCTCAATGAATGAGGGAAAAGAGGACATCAATATAAAATATTTGAAATACTTAATAGTACTTTATTATCTTGGATATAAATGATAGAAGAATGGTTGTGTAAAGTTTAATCCCTATTTATGGTCAGTAAGGATTTATTTTATTATAAGTACAGAGGTTCCTTGAGATAATAGGCATTTCCCTTAAAGAAAATAGACATCAAGATATTGATTATTATGGACAAGGTTCGATGTAGGTCTTACTAAGGATATTAAGGTACATTTAGTCCATGTTTATGGTGAAGTTCATCTAAGGGGTATAGAGTTTTTATTCAAGATTCAAAATTTAGATCACACAAAGATCCATACTATAAAGTAGAAAGAGGTATAACTACATAAGGTAGATAGTTTTTAGGCATTAGAGGTAGAGGTTGTTGGTGTCTACATCATTTTTGGTATTAGATCTCAAGGAACGAGCTCTTGGAGAAGAAATTACATCAAGGAATCAATTATACAAATATGTTTTATGAAAATAGTATTTTGAAGCAATTGTATGTTGGAAAATTGTGTTGGTAAAGAGGTATGCAATAAAATCCATCTAGGTAAAGGTGAATTGAAGCTTGGAAGGAAACAAAGGTTCTTGAAAAACTTGAAAGAGAATATTGGTGACAAGAAGAAGACCCTCCTAGACAAGATGGAGGTATATAAAACCTTGAAAGGTACATGTTTTGATTTTTGGTACCTTATTTGCATTTATAAAAATTGGAAAAAGGTTAAAGAAAGAGAAGTAGAAACGTTGAAGTGAAAGCAAAAAAGGAGTGAGTTGCAAGATAGAGTCCAAAATCCATAGAGGCTTCAAAATAAAATAAAGAGAGCTAGTAAGAAGCTCAAAAAAAGAGATAAAAGTCCAATTTGAAGGACTAAAAGATGTCAAAAGACTAAACAAAAGAGAAGAAAGCCTAGGTGAGATATCAAAAAAATCAAAATAGACTTGCTTGAGAAAAAAGGAGAGAGAGATAGTGATCACATGGATGCTCAAAGGAAAAGTGAAAGAATTATAAGGGACTCAATGAAAAATTAATGCCACAAAAGAATAAAAAGGAGAGTTGATTACATAAAAGGATATGGCTAATCTAAAAGAGAGAATATAGAAGCTTAGCTTATTAGTTGAAACTATGATGGAAAATAATAGGCAAGCATATGGATGGAGAATGTGATGTAAGGTGAAGTGGACTATAAGGCTATTGATAGAAAGTAAAAAGAAGCAAAGACAAATTTCTTTGATAAAGAGAGAGTTAGAAAAACAAGAGAACATGTAGGATAGAATGAGAAAGTAAGAAGAGGCAATAAAAACATTTTTGGCTTATCTTGATGAAAAAGAGGAATGAAAAGCAACACATAAGTTTTATGATGCTTTAGAAACAAATGAGAAACTTGAAAAAGAAGAGACCTTAGGGGAACAAGGTCAATGGAAAGGAGAATCACAAAAAATAAATGAGGTGAATTTTTTTCAATATTTTCATACTAATATTACTTTTGGATGCATGGATACATGTGTGAATTAGAAATCAAAGGAAAATGAAGAAGAAAAGTGGCACTAGGAAGACAAATTGACAACTAATGGGGTATTAGTAAAAATAATATTATTTCTTTGTACATTATTCAATCATGATTTCAATATTTGGTTTAGAGATGAGGGGAATCAAGAAAAACAATTTTGTCTTTATGTTGAAAGTTGGAAATATGTAGTTGATAATGGTAGGTTAAAACTCAATTGGAGGTTATTTAGTGAATAAATATACAAAACAAGAAAGAAAGATGAGAAAAGAAGGAAAAGTGAAGGAAAATTTATGAAGAATAAGAATAAAGATAATCCATTAGAAGTAGATAAAGAGAAGAAGAAGCACAAGAATAAGCCATATTTGTAAAACATCTTGGCTATCATCTGCTTGGTAGTCATATTGATGATAAAGGATAGGTCTCAAGGACCTAAGTAAAAAATTGTTTTCTTTAAAAAGTTCATTTTTGGTGTATGTACAGGTGTAAACAATAAAGGAAAGCAAAATATGAAGATAGAAGATGTAGAGAGACCTATGCTGCATATGTTAAAGAATGAATATGATAAACTAGTCGTATAATTCATTCAAATACTAAGAAGTTACAAATAACAAATAAGAATAATGGTATGTTGCAAAGAAGGACTAGGAGCAGTTTAGTTCTTGAGAGAAGATACTGAGATAGCAAAATTCATGATTCAAGGAAAGAACATCAAGGTCAATATGAAGGGATTCATATTCAAGGTCAAATAAAATTCACATCAACGAGACAAACCATGGGATCCAAGAATATACCAAGAGAAGAGAGATGAAGATAAGAATAAAGAGAAAAAAACATGAATAACTGAATCATCATGTGCAGGAGCATAAGGAAGATTTCAAGAGTGGTAATCTGATATAGGAGCATCCTAAAAAACATGTACATATGATATTTAATTGATCGTAAGAGTCTTGGGAGGTTTTAACTAAGCCATATAGGTCTTTAGAGAGTTTCCCTCCAAAATTTTGAATTCAAGAAAAATCAAATTTATTTATTGTAAATATATACAAATGGTAAACATTGGGTGAGGTACTTTAGATTATGATCCAAGAACTATAAGTGTAAAAGAGTCTTTTACTTCCATGCACAATCGATTAAGAGCTCTCAGTTTTTGAGGTTTTTTAGAAACTCTAAATTAAGATTTCGAACATAATTTGACTTGTAATTAAGAAGCAAGGTAGCGAAGGGAGGAATTCAATGGGATTTTGATAATATGAGGTTATTAGACCAAGAAAATGGTGGGAACATTTTTAATATGCCTGATTTTATTATTTTGAATTTTTAGTAGGTAGAAATAAGTTCTATGGATTAAGATAGAAATAATTTTCACACACACCTATAGGTGTCTATCAGGAAGGATCAAAAGATAGAGAAAACCAATTATATTTGCTTCATTCTTGGCCTCAAAATTTGTGTAAAGGTTTTTTAAAGATGTATTATCACTATATAATTTTGGTGTAAATTATTTTAAGTCATTTGGGAACGGTTATGAGGCAAAGATCAATTCCCAGTCTTGTTGGCCGAGTTAATACTAAGTTTAGAACTTGTCACTTATAGCACTCTTTAAATAAGCCAAAAAAAATCATTCTGAGGCAACAAATTCCACTGTGAATTAGAATAAAATAAACTAGGCTTGTGATCTATTACATCAATGTGAGGTTATGATTGACTGACTAGGATTATTCTCAACAAACGAGGGAAAAAAGGACATCAATACAATAGATTTGGAATACTTGTTGGTACTTTATTATCTTGGATATAAAATATAGAAGAAGGGTTGTGTAAATTTGAATCCCTATTTAAGGTCAATACGGATTTATTTTATCAGAAGTATAGAGGTTCCTTGAGATAATAGGCATTTCCCTTAAATAAAAAAGCCATCAAGATATTGATTATTATGGACAAGGTTCTATGTAAGTCTTACCAAGGATATTAAGATGCATTTAATCCAAGTTTATGGTGAAGTTCATCTAAGGGGTGCAGAGTTTTTATTCAAGATTCAAGATTTAGATCACATAGACATCTATACTGTAAAGTAGAAAGAGGTATAACTACATGAGGTAGATAGTTTTTAGGAATTAGAGGTAAATTTTATTGGTGTATACATCAAAATACTTGTAATAATGAATGTACATGCATGTCACATGTCCCCATAATTTAAAATTCTAAATCATGCTTTAATTATGAAATTGTATATTTTTTACTCATGGGGACTTGAATTCTCAATGATGAGCACATTATAATGCCCCCTTTTGAGATGAGAAACATAGCCTACAAGTCACTTATCTCAAAATAAACTCATAAAATAATTGAAATATATAATGGTATAATGCATGCAAACATTTGAATTGTATTGCATCATAATATTGAATATTACATTGAATTTCATATGAAACATGTATTGGATAGAAATATCATTGAAGTACATACGAAGTATGTGGATGATGTGTATCATGGCACTAAAGTAAAAATATAAATAATGCATGATGTGAATCAAGGAACCATTATGAAAATTATTGAACATACAAACAATGTCACACACTGTCATGTAATTTGTTTATAATTCCACACATAAGGCTTAAAGTCCACATAAAAGGGATATGTGAATGCTGCATAAACACACAAATCCAAGGGCCAAACACAGTTGACATCATGATACCATACAAACAATAACATGTATACATTTCACATCATAAAACCTACATAATATCATGTATATATAGCACACATAAAGCCAAGTACCACACACAATAAGTAAGTAAGTCCTAACTTATCATGTATTAAATTAGGAATGTAAAAAGAATCATGGAAAAAATGAGACTAGTCTACATCGATTATATGTATCAATGTCATTTTTAGTATAGACATCCAAAATTAACCCATCCCTATGTCGTCATTAATTTACTTTATTTATCACTAATTAACATCATATTACTAATACTATAAAAAACATCCTAATAATTCCTTCACATTTCATACATCACACTAACCTTATAATATCATTTACACCAATTAATCTTCCTATTAATACTTCATTTAACACCAAATCCCACTTACACAATATTTTAAGAATTTTAAATTCCTTCTCACCTACCACCAACTCCCTCCACTATGTATCCTAAAAATCCTCTTTAAACATCATTAATTACACCTAATAGATTATAGAAAGCTCTAAGCTTCCTAGAGCCCCTCCCCAATATTATCTAAAATTATCCATGAATTTTTAATTCCTAGAAAATTCTTCCATCACAGATCTTCATCTTCTATGGATGAAATCTAGCATTGATTCACTCCATCAACTCATATATAAACAAAAAACCTCCATGCAAAAACTAACTTATGAATTTGTTAATAATTGTTGCCACCTTATCTCTATCATCAAACAATCCAACAATTGTAAGAGCAATCCAACAATTCAAGAACCATAGAATGTTAAGAAAGTCCTTGGATCCATCCAAAATCATCTAGAGGAATTCAATTGCATGAAATTTTGAGGTATAAATATTTGTATTTTTGTTTGATTTAGTTTGTGTCAATCCTCTTTCTCTTTTTCTCCAATCAAAGGTTGTTTAGTTTGGATAGGGATAGATTTGTGTATAGACTGATGATGGATATTTATTTAATACCATATAATCTAAATTAATCATACATTTTTGGTGACCATGGTGGAATAATTAATTCTTTTGAAGGTTTTAGTGTGCTTGAGCACACTTGCAGATTCCTTGAAAATAAGATTTGGTGGCTAAAGACTCCAAAATTTCATGAAATAACCACTTATATGTTGCTGGTAGATTTGAATTGTGTAGGAAAAATTTCACTTTGCATAAATGTGAATTCATTCTAACCATAAGTGATTTCATACTTAATTTCTAAACTTGATTATTATAGTTTGTGTAACTATTTGAATTTTTTGTCTATTTTATCTATATCTCTTTTTATTGAATCAATGATTTTGATTAAGCACTAACTGTTTCATGATAACTTTTAGTGATATTTCACCTCTCTATCTCTATTTGTACACATGTTATAAAGTTGTTACTATAGACACACAACTTCACTTTTGACATAAATGAATTTGAACTTGATAAAAGTGTCTTCACTAAATCCATACATAACTTATATATATATATATATATATATATATATATATATTGTTTTAGTGCTTTTATGTTTATGCAACTTTACATTTTCTGTTAGTGGCTTTGTCCTATAATTAGTGGCTTCGTTATTTCTTATAGTGGCTTTGATATCTTTGGTTTTCTAGTCTATTTTTTTTATTAGTGACTTTACTTCTCCATTAATGGCTTCATTATTGATAGATATGGTTTTGTTTATTACTATTTTTTCTACTTTCTACCTAAGCTATTTGTTTCAGTGACATTATTCTATGTAGAAGTGGATTCATCCTGAGTAGTAATGACTTCAATCTTTATAAAAATGACTTTGCTGACTATGTTTTTTTAGGGTGCCCCTCAAGAACTAAATTCAAATTAATAAGTCATGTTTGGCAAGTATACCTATCAAATAAACAATAAATCAAACCTATCATGAACACCTTTTTAATCATATTTAATTAATTTACTATTTGTGTGTGTCTATTCCAATCATCTTATTTTGGTCTCTTTTTCTTGTGAGTTTGTTCCACCCAAGTTAAGGATGTGTATGCTCTCCCCTTGCACCTATAGGGTGACCTTGGGGATAAAAAAACATTGATAAAATATTTCCCTTTTTATTTTTCTAAGGGAAACATGATATGGAATTGGTCCCCATGAGCTTGTCATAGTCATTAAGTAGGTTGTGACATGGATTTTGTCACCACACAATAATCCACACTCTATGTTCTGGTAAAGTAAAAATATCTAGGAAAGTTATCATAAAACTAAGCAAATTTCTCCATAAAGGTTTATATAAAGTGAGGAGATCACACTTCAATACTCAAGCATCAGACACCATCCTTATATAGACATGATCCCCACATACCATGAGGTATTTAGGGGACTCCCTAAGTAAGCCTTGTATAGCCTAGAATAAGACCCTTTGATTGCAAACAACTTATAGTATAGGGGAAACAACATCCCTAAAGATTACTCACCACATATAGATGTAGAGTAAGGTTTGAGAGACCAACCTAGTCACCATTGTACATGAGTAGATCAATGCACTGGTTTTTGTGTTAAACACCCTTAATTTACTAGCATAAGCTTGTAATATTGTATGATCTTATTTTTTTGTTATTGATACCATTACTATTTATAGACCCATTCCCTATACCAAATAATTTACCTTATCTAAATAAACATAAGGTTCATATTTTAATCATATTATCCAATCTTTACATCAATGAATCATCACCTCATCACCATCTAACAATATCCCTTTTACGTCATCTCTTACACACATTTTCTCATGAAGTATAGACTTATCTAGGATCGCCCCCATCACTAGACCATTATCAAACCTCTTAATCTTACTAAAAATCAAAATCATAATCCAATTATACCATCATCATCCATCTAAATTGAATAAATTCCATCAAATCATTTAGATAAGTTATTCCTAATCAAAACAAGTCAACTTTGGTTAAGGTCAACCATAACCTAGTCAACCTATCACATCTATTTTTAAGCTAGTCTAACCTTAACACCTATTAAATCAAATCAAATCATGAGTTTATCATAGCTCATCATCCAAGTAAAATCTAGGGATATCATACCTTAACCCTATCTCAATAAATATAGCTCACATCTAAAAATCAAATTTAGTCAAGAACACCTTGTCAACAATCCAATCCCATATCACATTTGAAATTTCAATGTGATTAAAACAAGATTATCAATTACTGTTCATCATCTATTATCTTCTAAACCCATCCTAACTCATCCACTCATCAACACCATGCCTATCTAAACTCATCAACAACTTAAGATTAGAAAATCAAGCCATCATAATGAATTTGATAGTCTTTTACAGGGTAAGCACCATCATGGTAATGAATAATAAAACCTTATTGTTATGGATGCACAAAATCAATGCCCATAATATGACTTGCTAAATAATGATTAGGGTAAAGCCCAATTACATTAGTATATCTATGATAATAGGGATGAGTTGTTACTCTAGCTTCTTGAGGTAGGAGCTAGACTCCCTCATGATTTTTACAAGGAAAACCTAAATTATATTATCTAAAGCCTTGAATGAGAAAGATATAAACCTATCCACAATCCTTTTAAAAAATAATAAAAACCTCAAGTAGAATTTGTCAACATTAATTGCATCAAACTTGGCAAAAATAAGTCCACCTTAGAAGACTAAGTTGAATACGATCATAAATGAGCCTTGATTGATTGACTAAATCAAATCACTTAGTAAGTGCCCTCCTTTACATCTTAAATAGATAATGAAGCTAATAAATCTCAAACTCCCAAGAAGCCATCCAAAAATAATTTGCCTATCACAAGCCAAAACCAAAACATGATTGAACATCATACATCTTCATCAGTTTCATTATCTGACCCCATGTTTGCCCAATAATGGAAAGTGATGAAGGATGTTCTCTAAGAAATAGAATTAGGTTTATGTAAAAGGAATCAAGCATTAGAAGACCTTTGACCTTATCCACTTGACATAGACATATTACATGTTCCCTTTTCACCTCATTTTGAGCCACCTAAATTTGACAAATACAAAGGGAAGGGAGATCCAAGGGAGCATGTCAAGGAATTTTTCATGTAATATCAATAATTTTCTTATAATTATGATTATATTCTTAGATTATTCCCTCATAATCTTAGAATATAAACTTTAGAATGGTTCATGCACTTACCTAAGGGATCAATCACATTATTTGGTGTCTTAATAGAGAAATTTATCAAACATTTCTCCTATATTGTGGAACATGAAATCACCATAATAAATATATATAATTATAAAAAAATAAATGGAGATTTTTTCATCTTTCCTACAAATATGGTGAAGTCTAGCAAGCATATTCCCATGTTCGATCCCTAAGAAACACCTAGTCACTATTTTTGTCATGAACTTGAATCAATAATTGGCTCTCTAATTATAACTACATTGTGTCAATACCTTTGATGAGATTATTGAATAGGGTATTAAAATTGATAAATCCCTCATTGACAAGGGTATAATTGAAATATTTTCAAATAATGATAGAATTCAAGCTCATACCTCATTAAAAAAGCCAAAATTATTTAATAAAAATAAAAATATGGTTAGTGATGGAGTGTCAGATGCCAAACATGTCCAAATCATAAAATGTTCTAATTATTATATATCCAAAATTACATCAAACATCACTATACCTAGGGGTAAGACAAGAATAATCTTGAAAGTGATGACATAATAATCTAGGTGAGCTTGTAGAGAATGTCCTAAAGAAGCTTATAGCTACCAACATGATTATTATTCTTGAAGTAAAACCCTTATATGAGAGTCAACTAAAACCAACATGGTATTAAAAATATGAATATTAAGACTATCAAAAAATTAAAGGACATGATACTAGAAGGTGCACATAGATCCATAATTACAACTAGGACAAATCGAATGAGGAGAAATATAGGTTAAAGGAGAGGATTCTTGTTCCAAGAATAAATTTTTTAGAATATATTAGGATTATTTGCCCAAGCATTACCAAAATAGAAGAACACATAATAAGACCAAGGTAAAACCTCAAATTCAAACCATATAGATACAGGAAGACTCCCCATCACTATGATTTACTTGTTGGTGACATTAACCACTATAAACATATAATCACCACCTTCAAGATAAGGGATATATCACATAAACACCCTCCTATAAAAAATCCACCTATGATTAAGATAAAATGTCCCTCTTCTAATTGTGTTATTACCACACAATATGGAAAAACCACTGTATTGGGGGCACCTCTTGAAGCTCCCCCTTAAAGGGTACCTCCTAAAGCTCCCCCTTAAAGGGCACCTCTAAAGGTCAATGTATAAAGGCTTCTTATTATTATTATTGAAGGAGGATACAACATTATCCAAAAAATTGAGAAGACTCCTACCCAAATTTATATTATGGATATTATCAAATCACCCTTTATCCATAGTGACATTCTCAAAAAAAATATTTAGGAGTCAATATTTATGATTGATATGGATCCCATTCAGCTTTACGCCCTCATGGGACACTTTCATCTACCTAAAAACTTACCTTTGATCCATAGGACACGTCTCCTCTTCGTCCTAATCATAATAACCACTTGTATATTGAGGTCTTCATTACCAATCAAAAAATTAAGTGATTATAGATGGTGGGTCTAGAGTCAACTTATTTAACATTAATTGAATCAAGAGATGGGGATATTCATAGTTAGTTTTTGAGCCAAAGATCATCATAATCAAAGACTATCATATTAATGAATGATAGTTAACTAGTACTATCTACCTTCCTATCATTGTGAGACCCATTATATCAAACCCTAATCCATGTGTTAGAATTTGAAATACCCTATAATATCCTTTTGGATCATCTTTGGAAACATGGAATGTAGGTTGTACCATCCACCCTTCATCAGTGTCTTAAATTCCCACATTCTAGAATGGAAGTCATAATCTTCTATGATCCACAATCCTTACAATTCCATGGGTTGAGAGTTGGCATACATCTTATCATGCCTCAAGGTGATCTTATTTCAAAGGCCTTTATAATCACATTCCCTTGTACCAAAAACATCATAGATCATGAGGTGTTTATTATAGGGCTTTAATTAGCTTGTCAATGGAATATATAACATCTACATGTCTATGGTGACTCTTAGATTATAATAATCAAATAGGTCAATGATGATAGATAGATAAAGGATGATAAAATTATCACTTCAAGCACATGGTTGGTAATCTTAAAACATAGTTTCAACATTTCACTTTTGAGTAGGTTCTGAGCCAACAAGTCTATGAATGCAATGGATACTATTGGTTCTTTTTTTGAGATGTCTCTAGACATGCATCAATATTAGTACTTGGTTAAACCAATTTAAATCCTGACCCATCAAAATATTGTGTAAGAAAACATTTGAGAAATCATTGGTCCTAGTCTCCTATGGTACTAGGATATCTATAATTACCTTCACAATAATACCATTCCCACAACCTTAAACAACACCATCACAAATACCTCATTCAAAAATATTATCATTTCACCATTCTTAATAGCATGCTCTATCAATGAGAATATGCTATAACCTTATTGAGATGTCTGAACTTGGATGAGGACCACTTAGCAATCAAAGAGGTTTATGATGGCATCTATGGGACACATACTAGTGGGATGGTCCTACCCAAGAAAATACTATGAATTGGTTATTATTGGCTGATTATGGATCATGATGGTTTTTAGTATGTAATGAAATGCATGGCATGTCAGAAAGATAGAGAGTTAATTCATGCTCTGTCATAGGAAATTAAGCCCATAACCACTCCATGGCCTTTTTAAAATTGGGGATTCAACCTTATTGGCAAGATTAATCCTTCCTCATTAGATGACCATAATCACTTTATCATAGCCATTAAGTACTTCACCAAGTGGGTAGAAGCTATGCCACTCACTTATGTCACCATTAATAAAAATTCTAAATTCATCCTTAACCATATCATTTTCCACTATGGGATCCCCTTTATCATTGTTTCTAATAACAAAAAATCATTCAAGAATAAATATGTCAAGGTCATATGTAAATAATTCCATATCCAACATAAGTAGTCCACACTATATTACCCCAGGGTAATGTCCAAGTAGAGACAACCAAAAAAACCATCATAAAAATCATTAATAAAATCATTAATGATGCTAGCCATGATTGGCATATTCAACTATATCTTATTCTATGGGCTTACCAAATAAGCATACATACTCCAACTAGTGCCACCCCATATTCATTAATATTCTATTGTGAGGACATCTTTCTAATTGAGGTCAAAATGCCCTCTTAACATATTTCACTATAA
Source organism: Torreya grandis (assembly GCA_037957365.1). NCBI lineage: Eukaryota > Viridiplantae > Streptophyta > Pinopsida > Cupressales > Taxaceae > Torreya > Torreya grandis. Next base: position 677,242 of record JARHVA010004590.1, read on the forward strand.
GGCCCCATCGATGAATAAGAATATAGGGATACATGACTTCAAGAGCTATAAATCTTGAAAGAAAAGAGTCTTTATACCCTTAATCATTTGAAATCATATCAAGTTTAGTTTTTTAACGAGTACAACAAGCCAACAAAGAGAGTTTAAAATTGGTGATTAGTCCTTAGATAGAATTAATGAAATACAAATGATGATCATGAAAATAATGGTAAGTTTGAGCCCAATTGGCCATGAACCTATGCCATTATTTCCAAAGTTAGATCAAGTGCATACAAACTAGATACTCAAGAAGGCTAGGAATTGGATGAGTTGATGAAAATTATGCAGTTGAATAGGTTCTATGATTGAATCATGTCCCTACTATTCTATCATTTTACAACCTTATATATATATATATATATATAAATTAATAATAAAAAAACAAATAAATTAGTCCGATGGTGAAAATTAGTTCTCTAGCACCTTGGATAAGCATATCCAATCTCTAACATCACTCATGATATGTCTTTGTCTATAAGTATCTCATGGAAAAACCTTATATAGTCAGCAGTGAATCCACACATCCCATCCTCCTCTCTTTCCATCACATTTCACTTGTCCTATCATATCCATTATTTTATTTATCTCATTTGATCTTGGTCCCAAAATGTGTACACAAATAAGTGCTTTGAGAATATATTCAACATGTCAATGAATATTTGGATTGAGGACATAAACATAATACAACAACATGAAAATAAGATCATTAAATAATTAACTGGAGATTCTTTTTCATCCTACCTTTTTTTATTATCCTTCATCACTATGTCATTTCATCTTGCTTCAGTCCTATCCTCTTGCCTACTAAGTATGGATTTCATTTTCCAAAGTTTCATGTGTGCATAAATTATCCCAAAAAAATACTCATATATTTCCCCATCCCCATATTATATTACCTATATCACTTAGACCTATATCACTTATCCTGATTATCCATTATCAATATTTAACAAGTCACTACATCTATCTACACATCTCACCCTACAACTTGTATCATCACCTACAAGAAATAATATAAAAGGTTAAGTTGAATCATAATTCACTCATCCCTCATCCTTGGTGGTGTTGACATGACAAAGGTTGAATCTTAATGCTCCTCATCACTATTCATGTATATATGCATGTATGCCTTTTTACGATTTATCTATGAATGTATTCATTGTATGTTTTTATATTCTATGTTTGTTTCTTCTTTGTATATAATTTATGTCATGAAATTTTTCATTTATCTTTTTGTTTTTCCATTTTAAGTCTTATTTAATGTTTGTGTGTAATGGCATATAAAAATGGTGTCATATTAGTCTATCAACACCAATGGTGCATATTGCTAAATTATACTTGAACGTTATTATGTTTTATCTTGTTATGTCAATCCATTATGCATTATGGTAAGAAGCCATCATGGTTAAATATGTATCATGGTAAACATTTAAAATTTTTATATTAAAAATGATTAAATATATTTCAGCCTAACACTCCACTTATCATGGCCTAATAGTTCCCATCTAATCATCATATCATTAACACTAACACAATGATCATCATTCACATCTATATCCTACATCATACCATCGCATACATTATCACATCTATCTAAATAAATTCCACATCAACACATAATATATCTCTAATATGATAATATAAAATTATACACATTATAATATAACTAATATAACATCACATCTTTATCTAACATCATCAATACGAGCTGAAAAATTTGACATGAAAATCAAAAGGTAGGAGCATCATTATTAACAACCATCATATAATCATCATTGACATACTTGTCTAAATATCTTCAAAATTACATCATATGTTCTACACAACACCGTAAATGTCATAAACATATCATAGAATCATTAATAAATTTATCATATATGTCATATAACTCATAACACATAATAAAAATCCATAACACATAAGCCATAACTCAAATCATCATCATATATATCAAGATGTTGTCCACAAATACATAAAAAATAGATATATACAATAACATCATAGAATTATATGTCAATATAAATGAATACAAGTGTATCATGTAACATCTGACTATGGCCATTTGGAGGTGGTGGTCTCGACAAAAGATGCATTGATCATGTCAAAGTCTTGGATCAAGATGAACCCTCTAACTATCTACTCTATGTGAAATATGGTGCCCTCTGACCCACTATGATAGCTTGATCATATAATATCTTATAATATTTAATCTCTTAGCCAACCCTCATCTACTATATATACATCTGAACTAAAACATGTGCTACCAAACCACATTGAACAACATCCCATTCTATTTCTAAAACTCTAGCCTTTACATCCCTCATGGCTAACTGTGCTTGTACACCTATCAACTAGGCCTATATATCCATCATATGTGTAACCTAAAACATTAGAGTGGAAATATTTATGTCTAACTCTATCATTTGAGCTTGTAAAGTGGTTACCTAACCCTGTGACCTAACTAGTTGAGTCTATAATCCAACCACCTATATATTTAGACCAAATATCTCTATGAGCCACATAATAATCTCTCTTTGTAAACTATCAACACCTTGTAATCTATTTATCTATATGGACATGATGAATTAGTGTCATCTCTACCCACACCAACATCTATTATATCCACTAGTCTCTCCATCTCATACTCAATAGTCACTCTTGATGTCATCACAATAATCCTCCCTTACACAAAACCTCTCAAAAGAGGTAGAGAGTCTAGAATGTTAACCACCTACCAACACTAACCATTTATTCCTTTATGTACCTAGTGTTTTCCATCTCCTCCTTGTTCATATCCTTTCTCCTATCTATCTCCTTCCTATCCTTATCTCTAGCTGTATTCATATCTTCCCTATCTAGCTATATCTATCATAGTTCACCTACCATTTACATCCCCTCCTTTCCCTTGCCCATATTTATCTATGGGATGTACAATATGAGCTATTATTACATATCTTGTACCACCTTCTCCATTTAATAAATGCATTATCTATTTTACATGAACTTATCATCCATATCCATCCCCTCTATCCCCATCTCTATGTTTGGCTCTCCTCTATTGTCTTGATAGTATCTCTACCAAGTCCTCTTATCTCCACCTCTGTGGATCGGCCCTCATCACTGCCCATATCTTGTCTTATAGAGTCATCACTAGTATGGCTAGTTGAGTCAGTCTAACTAAGGATATATGGGCCCACCAAGAATCATAATCACTTATCACCCATGCATCTAAGATCATAGTCTTATAATCTAACAAAATTGAATTTACAACATCAAAATTAGTGATTGTTGTTTCTCTATTCATGGTCTGCCCACATTATGACTAGTATTGAGTAAATCTAATAAAAACATGAGGTCCCTATAGAATCCCATACCACCTGTCAAGCTACCACTAGACCTTATCTGGTTGATATCTTTCAATCATTGTATCCTATAATCCTATCAAATAACACTCTATCAACATATAATCCATATACTTATCATCCTCTATCCATCCTAATAAATCTATCTAGATGGTATCCATGTAACAGCCCCTATAGTAAAATCATTTAAGGTCCATCTATAAATTGATACATCACCTAATGTGTTATTGTAAATCCCTCATAACAATCTCCCATACATATAACATGGGTTCATTAGGTGTTATCTAGTGTCATTTCCCATAGGTCACTCTATGGATATATGCTCCCATGATTAGATATGTAATAGTGTGGAGGTGCTGATTATTGCTCCCCTATATTCAATTTATTCGATTAAGTGTAGATCATGATATAATTACGTTAACACTATTGGTTCTCAAAAAATACTCTCCTAAGTTCAACCATGTCCACAACAATGTCACATAAGGCAATCCAAAGGAAATGTCTGCTCTTTTTAGGCAACAAGATGCCATTTACACCCCTCTAATTGGGATTTATAAGATATACTAGACATCCTCTAGGGTCATACTCATCTCCCCAGTCATGAAGTGGAAGGTACTTATCTTAGAGTACCACTAATCCACCATCACTATCATCAAGGTTGTGTCTATCTAGATAAGTGGTATCCACACCACATAATATAAACTCACCAACCAACTCTAGTACACCATACTCATCTACTATCAGATCTTGTATTCTCTACATAACTTCTAAAATCCATCCACAAGATATAATCACTGGAAGTCACTCTTATAATCATTAAAGCCTATCAACTTATTTTATCTAAAAATCATACTAATTATTCCCCCACCCCTTCCATCAAGTTTTTATCATTATCCCTTGTTAAATTATCCCTGTGACATCTATTTATAGAAAAAATTATTATTTTACCAAAAAATAACTTTTTACAAAGTCAAAATTACTCCAATAATAAAAGTGGCTTTATTTATAGTATAAATTGAAAATCCCTTCTCTCAAAGTCAAAGTGATAGCTAATTTGTGAAATTGTCCATTGGGAAGAGTGGCTTCATTTTAGTTTGCATTATAAATTTGCTTTACATTTTCATGAAGTTTATTTTACTATTTTCAAATCTATGACCCTATTTTCAAAGTGGCTCATAAGCAAAAATTCACTCATTTTTGAAAAACCTAAGCAAAATCGCTACTCCAAAATGCAAATCTATGTTTTACCTTTATGAATTCATGTTTTGTGCTATCAAAATCACATTTAGGGAAAGTTTCCTTAGAAATGGCTTCATGCTAATCCTACTTTGATCCATAATTAATGTTATTAAATGTAAAAATAATAAAACTTAAGGTATTCACCAGGTCACTATAGTCCTCATGTCTCTAGTGCTCTTAGATGCACTATCCTCGATGGTGATGGTGCAACATAGGATCTATTTTTGTCCAAAAACTCAATGATAAAATTAGATAAAACTTAGTAGAAGGTGGAGTGTAAATGAATGAATTTTTACCCCTCTTATCTCTTATTACACCTCCCTTTTCCATATTTTAACCCTTCTAAACATCCATTTTTGACCTATAGCCTAATTTTTCAAGATTATTTCACCTACCATCCTCATTTTTTAGCCCCATTATAATCTTGTCAGTAATTTTATCTAATCTACTATTCTTACTCATCATTTTCATGATTTTACTTAATCACCAATATTAAAATTTCTCCTTTCATCTCCTTGGGGCACCTTTAGTTCCTTCACTACATCATATTATCATCATTTATCCTCATCCTTCTTATTTTTGGGAAAACTACATTAGCCTGAGGTCCTTATGGACTACATAGGTAGATCTTGGTCACACAGTGTGTCTGAGGTTAGCTTGACCACCATTTTCACATCCTTCATCTCTTAGCCACTCACTTTTAAAACTCTCATCATTATGTCCATTCAATCCCTAAGCTATAATCAAGAAATCACCCAACTAATCCACCAATTACTTAATCCTCTAATCATTACTCCCATCTCTCTAGCATGTGTCCTTTTTAGGGATACATCCAAATCTCACAACACTTATCCAGTCAATCTAATTAGAATTCATAACTCTCTCTACTATGCATCCTTGCTAAAGATACTTCTAAATCTAATGAAACTCATCCAATCCATCAATAAATATAGGCCCTAAATGTTCCATAGCATGTATCTTTGCTTGGGATATGTCCAATTCTTGTAGCTAACTTTATTATCCTCCATTTATGGCTTCTTCCCTTAACTGGTGTAAGCCCACATATATAACATTTTCCTCTTTTATACCTCACACATGTATTTACAAGGGGTATTATCACACTTTTATCTCATTGATTACATCAATATTGTTCTTTGTTATCACCTTTCACATCCTTCACATCTCCTACATCTAGTCCAACCTCTCTTTATATTTATCCTCACGTCTCACCCCTCATTTCTATGTTGATTGTCCATATATCTTGTTCCTCCTCTCATGAACCCTCAAAGGGGAATCATGTGTCCTAACATACTAATTCATATGAATTTTTTATTCTTTGAAACACCATTACTCTTAGTCACAATGCCCTTTCAAAGAGTGGAAAAATCTATACATCCACAATTAACCCATTCCTTTGTCATCACTAATTTACACTATTTATCACTAATTAAAACCATATTAGTAATACTAAATACATCCTAATAATTAATCCACATTTCCATTATCACACTGACCATATAACATCCCTTTCACCAATTAGTCTTCCTATTAACACTCCACTAAACACTAAATATCACTTATATAATATTTTATGAATTTTAAATTCCTTCTCACCTAGCACCAACTACCTCCACTATGTATTCTAAAAGTCCTCTATCTAATAATTATATAATAATCATTAATAACACCTAGTGGATTCTAAAAATCTCTAAGCTTTGTAGCACCCATCCCCAATCTCTTCTAGAATTATCTATGAATTTTTAATTCCTAAGAAATTACTCCACCATAGATTTTCATCTTCTAGGGATGAAATATAGCCATTAATTCACACCACTAAATCCTATCTAAACAACCACACTTTTATGCAAAATTTAACTTATGAATTTGTGAATAATTACTGCCACATTATCCTTATCATCAAGCATCCATTACTCACATACTAATGCAATCTTGAGCATTGTAAGAGCAATCTAATAATAGAGGTAACATAACATTTTAATCAAGTCCTTAGAGTCATCCACATTGTCAAGAGGAAGTCAGTTGCATGGAAATTTGAGGTATAAAAAATTGTCTTTGTGTTTCATTTAGTTTGTGTCAATTCTCTTTCTCTTTTGCTCTAATTAGAGGTTGCCTAGTTTGGCTAGGGAGAGAGTTGTATCTAGAATGATCATGGTTTTATATTTAATACCATAGAATCTAAATTAAGCATATAATTAACAAATAATATATCCTAGTAATAAAATTTAAAGTATGAGTTATTATAAAAACATTTGTATTATATATATCTCAACATGGTAGAGAGGTTGTGGATAGATACAAATTATTTATGTTCATAGAGTACAAAGAGATGCCCCCAACTTATCAAGGCTGTTGGGTAATTTGAAAACTCAACATCAAAAAAACATTTAATACTCTATCTTATATCACACTCACATACCTTGTGAAAAACATCATGTATTGAAAAATGAAATATGCCTTCTAATTAATATGAAATAAATAACATGTATAATAAAAATAAGCTAACAAAATTTGAAAATCCTTGTAGGTCCTAATTTTTTTTTTTTTGCATTTTTAGAATATATGATTTTTTTGAATTTTTGAACATATTTGAAAATTTTAAAGCTTTTTTGAATATATGTGGATTTTTTTGAATTTTTAAAATATTATAATTTTAAAGATTAGAAAAGGTATTAAGAAGTAAGACTTAAAAAATAGAAGAAATGGAAGAGATTTGAAATTTTTTCAAGAAGGTGCTAAAACATAATTTGGCAAGAAGGAAGGCAAGGAAAATGCCCCAAATGTATGTGAATTTAAATAATAATCACGTAGAAAAAGATGTTCATGCCCCAAATGGGAAAGAATATATGTATTCTCATGTATAATTTAGGAGTATATAGATGAGATCATGTAAGTGTAATGGAAGGCATAACATGATAAATATGTAATGGTAATCAAGTGGATTATCACAAGTATTGCAGGATAGTTGTTTTAGATTATTTAAACTAGTTTGAAAATCAAGAGGGAAAGTACCTAAAGTGAAAATAATTACAAGGGATAAAATAATGCTTGGATAAGGGATAAAATAAGAAACAATGAAGTAAAATCAAAGGAAAATTCAAGTAGCTAACTAATAACTTTATTTGAGGAAAGTTCCCATGGAGTTCCCATAATCAGGGTGTTTATACCTACTTTATTTTGTGATAAATCACCAATTAAAATAGGATTCCATTGTGTAGATTCATTTAATCCATTATATTTTATTATAGGTGTTGTATGATGCATATAAATCATAATTTTATTAGATTCCCTTGATGGAGTATGCCATGTTTTGTGCTCTTGTGTTGTGATTATGTTCTCCTTTGAAATGGTGATCATTGCATTATCTTATTGAAATGTGATAATGAAACATTAAATAATCATAATTAATATTGAGTGTATATCTCATTAATATTTTCCATGATATTCCAAGGATTTCATGGTATTGCTCCAAAGTAGGATCAATGCAAACTAACATCGAACATGATTTAGGATCAATAATGATTGGTAATGTGAAAGACCATATGCAATGATTTGGTTCCAAAGATTTATTGAGATAATGTGTATCATATACACTATATATTATAAGAGTGAGGTTTCATATATTAGCTTCATGTAATTTATTAAATATGACATTAATGTATTGCTTTCCATCTATAAGTGGTTTAATAAGGAGAGGCTATAGATAAGAAGAACATTTCCTTATTACCTCTTTTGTAACCATATTTGTAGGATAAACCTTAGATATTCATTTTTTATTTAACATAATTTAATTAATACATCATTTTTTGAAAACACTTTGGTAATTACACCTCTGAATGTAGCTCTATGCGAGTCTTAAATTGCTCTCCTTGTACCTTTTCCTTGGGGAGATGGAATCACTGTATTAGAAGTTTTGGAGTTAATTGATTGTGATATAATATTTTAGATATTTTAAGTATTTTATGGATATAATTAATTGGAAATGGGTGGTTTTTACTTATTATTTATAGAAGAAACATCTCTATATTCACCCACTCCAACAAATGTAAATATTGAATGAGATAGGTAATCATCTTCATCAATGGGATTGAAATTTAAATTACACAATTGGTCATCTGTAAGTTCATGTGTATCCTCATCATCATTTATATAATAATATTTAATTATATAATAATTTTTTGATTTGAATAATAATGGTAGTTCTGGAAGAGGCTCTTCTACTTGTGTATGATTTAACACTTGTTGCATGTCTTCTTTGATGGGATCTTCTATTTCTGTATAATTTTGCATTTTGTGTAGCTTCCTTAGTAGGTTAATATATTTTATCAATAAATTGAGTAACTATGGGATATCATTTGCATTACTTGATTCACCCACTTCATAAGTATGTATTTGTACAATTGAAATTGGTTACTTAGGTGGTATGATGGAAACCTTATCAGAGTGTGATTATGTCATTTTGAATTATCAAAAAGGTGCATCATCAGTTAGAATTGTATATTGATGTAAAAATTTGATGTATCTATGAAATTTAGAAGATATATTTTCCATTTCATGAATCCAAAGCTTACCCAAGAGTATATTATATTATAATTGATTAGACATGACTTAAAAAATAATATATATCATTTTATGCCCTAGTAGTAAATCCAATGTGATAGTTCCCAATATTTGTTCTAGAGTTATATCAAATCCATGTATAGGTTTCTTAAATTTTGTAATATTATCATTATTGAATCCCAATTTATGTATTAATCATAGCTATAAATACTTATCTTGGAACCATTGTTAACCAATGTTGTGAGCTTGACTATATTTCCATGCATTTAAATTTGAATGAATAATGGAAGATTTTGATTAATGATATGATTGGGAGGTACATATTATTTATAAATAGTAAAAATATTATCAATACAATTGAAGGTATTCATGATATAACCAAATAAATTTGGTTGTGTATCCATAGGAAGAGTGGTATCTCATAACATTTATTATAAGTTATCATTGTAAGTTGGTGATTTCTTTAATAGCCTTAGAATATAAATCTTGGATTTAGTATTACACAATTGGTCAATAATATCATATCACTTAGGTTGATAAACATGCCTTGAAGGAGGTGGATGAGGAGGAACCTTTTGATTAGTAGGATTGGGTTGAGACGTAAAAGTGGCCATCCTCTTTTAATTCAAACAACATGAACATGGGGATATAATATGAGCCTTAGACAAATAATGGGAATATATTGACAAATAGAAGTAGGTTGAGGTCAAGGATGAGGAAACACAAAAGGTTTTTCACATGCTCTTTAGCATCTAGTTATGATAAAAAACAACTTAGATTAGATATTATAACAATGGGTATTATCAACATGTATGATCTTGAGAGATGGCATATGTTGGTTTTGTCCATAAGAGATAGAATCTTTTTTATATCTAAGACCTATTATTTCAATATTGTGTGAAATTTTCATGCATTATTTCACCCAAATGCTGAAAAATCTCTCTTTTAATGACATAAATATTTTGGGAGAATTATTATAGGATGTAATTTTCAAGAACAAGAATTGAAAAGTGCTTGAGGTCTATATTATATATTTTGTCCTCTTGATTTGATTTATATTTTATTCATTATCAAACATAATGAATAACATGCTGAAAAGGAATACAAGATGAAATAATTAATTTCATAATCTTATGCAATATACGAGAGAAACTTTCACTTACCAATTCCATTATGAATACAATACAAGCAAAAATTAAGTTATAAAGGGTGATCTAGGAAAGGGTTTGAATTATCATGTGGGATCTCAATTATACTTGCTTATTCATAAAATAATATCAACTCAATGTTTTAAAGCATTGAATATATAAGTAAATCCATACTTGTAGCCCACTATCTTGTTTTTGAAGGTATGGTGGGAGCAACTTCCCTGGTAATATGCTCATCTTGGGTGTACCACAAATTAAATGAATAAAGAGGCTTCTTATGGTATAAACATGGGACCCTAGGCATATCAAATATAATGTGAGGTACAAGGAACTAAACTTTGTATTTATTTCTATACAATAGCTTGAGTATTGGGGTATAACCCTTCATATCATGATGTCCATAAAATAGATCACCACTTAACTTGTAACGATAATCACTAAGTATTTTTAAAACTATTGGAACACAATTTATAAAAATAAAAAAACAAAAAAAATAGAATTTTTTTTGTGTATAAAGATCAACAAATTTCAACCTAAAGTTAAAATATAAAAAAATAGTGTTAGATGTTATCCAAGGTGAAAAAATAATTTATTTAGTGTTGGATTAAATCTAAGGTCGAATAAGATTGACTCATGGGTTCATATTTATATCCAAGGTCGAAGGATACTTTTTTTAGTGTTGAGAATTTATATAAATTTTTATGAAATTATACGACAAAAATAAATCAAGTATCAAGTAGTGTTAATAAAAAACTATGAGTTCTCTAGAATGTTAATATGTTTATTTTGATTTAACAATTAAATGTATAAATAAATAAATTATTGAAACTAATTTAGAACTACATAATATATAGAACATAAATGTAAAATACTATAATTTAAAGAATTTGAAATGAGCTATAAATACTAAATTGAAAAATAGATATGCAAACCTATCTCAAACTAAATTTACGCTGACTTGTAGGCTGAATATTGATACAAATTAAGTATAATGACCCCTAAAATGTGCCATAGTTGAAATATTTTTTTTAAACTATGCTAGGATAAGTATACATTGGGAGGACAAGGCCACACTACAACCTTATTTGTTGACTACAGTTGTGTCCTAGTTAATTATCCAATTAATATTTCTATGCTCACATGTAACTATTTGAGAGGGTTTTCTAATTGTCTGTGTGTCATTTTATCATGTGGAAGACCTAAAAATTAAAAAACCCTAGCCCATGCATAATATACAAAATAAGAGATCAAGTACAAAGGGGGTAATTGAGAAAGGGAAATAGCAAAGATATCCTAAATAAACCAAGTGTAATATGAGTGCTACCTACATATCCCAAAAGGGCCTAAGGCTGATGTAGTTCTCCCTCCTAGGATGAGTGTGTAAATATTGATATTATATATATGAATGCCACTACATATATTTAATTGAATTATTGATAAAGAGTGACCTTTACCTAAAATAAAATGAATTAAAACTTGGCATATTACTATTAAAATAAAGTAGAATTGAAATTGAAAAGAATAGTACTCTTTTAATCAATATGCAGTAGAACTGCCATGTGATTGATAGATGTATTTTGAATGACCTTGATGTGATTACATAGATAAATGTTTTGAATATCTATTTTAATATACCTTAATAAAAGTGAGAGAGAGAGTTAAATAGAAACATATAAAACTTTAAAAGTTAACATTAGAGCATCGGGGATAAGGCCACACTACACCATGTCTGCTTAGTATGATCTTGTCCCAAATAGATAAAGACTACTAGAATTTGGTTGATAGGAAATAGTAAGTAGAATGGGGATTATTTAATGATGTTTTAATGATTTAAAGACATTAAATAGAAAAAAAAATGCTCTCATAGAGATTTCAAGTTAATAGAATGCTGAATAAACCAAGTAAGGTAAGGATGCCAAGATTAAACATTATCAAATACTTAATGATTAGATTTGAGTGTCTAAAAAGAGTAAATCTTGAGATTGATGATAGTTTTGCACTTTTTGAGCTTGTTGACATTGAGTGGTGCCATGTTACATATCATGCAAATTTTCTTTGAAGTAATATTCAATTATTTATTAGTGATAGTTACCACTACATTCTTCATTGATATATCTATCTATACATGACACTTATGTGCATTATATTACATATGTGACATAAATGCATTCATTGACATATACATTACTATGATGACATATTATCCATATGTTCACATGATTATACATGATGCTATTTTAATACATGACATAAAAAATTAACTTTTCTTTTGAGAAGAGTAACTTACAAGACACATCCCTCATCTCAAAATGGGGAAATTATAGTGGGATTTACATAGAGACAAGCTTCCATGAACATAAAACCAAATTTTGGAATAAGAGTACATATTTATGAGATTTAAAATGGTTTAGATATCAAATGAGTTCAATTACATTACCAATATTATGTACATAATTATAGATTATGGGGAGATACACCATGCATATGCACTCACTTTATAGATAATTGACTACAGATTCATACACACTTGGGTTCATAAGTATGGGCATATGTACACAATTTATAGGAACATGAATTAAAAGTTTTCACATATATATAAATTTTAGATATAGGCTCTAAAACTAAACATATATACACATAGCATACTATACCAATGGGTTTAGATTAAAAGGGCATGGTACTGATTCATGCACACATACACACTTACAAATTCATAAGGAATGACATAGGTTTATGCACATACAAAATAGTATGGTTTAAAAATTGAATGGAATATGGTTTTCATTCCACTTCACACTTATCAAATATTTAGTCATGATGGGGGCATAAACATTATTTATTATCTTTTGATTGTGCATTTTATTCTACATTAAGTAAACTTGAGAGAAATAGAGATAAACTTTACAATTGAATACTTAATCCATTTGCAGTGGTTGATTTAGTTTTTAATTTTAGAAAACCCATCATATAGATCCCCTTTCTTTTTGTGTAGTAATTGGGGCTAGTACACCACATACTTATACCCAAATTTATGAGGGTTTTGACATACATATCCCAACCCAAGGGATTGAATAACTAAAAAAAATTGTGGCATCATCACCACAAATCTCCATGTGCTTAGAAGCACAATTTCTCCATGGTTCAATAAGAGGAACCAATTTCCAAGTGATTAAGTGGAAAAAAATTTATCTAGTTTTACAATAGGGAAATATCATATCCAAAAAGTTGCAATGCCAACCTAGTTTTCACCAACACATAGGTGTGCTCCTTCATTTCTCTTTAATTTTCAAATTTCAATTTATGGACATTGATTACACATTTTTATTACAAGTTTTGATATTAAGTGACCTACACAATTAAGGATTTATACCAAATATAAAGTGTGATTTACACACTTAGGTTCATATTTTAATTTTAAACCATAAATTTCATCACTAGAATAAAAGGGGAGCATTTTTAGATAATAAAATATGGTATTAATAACTTGACAATGAGAAGCTTGACATACATTTACCATAAATAACTTACATGATCAAATATGGTCTTAATCCCCATTATCTCACACATAAATGGTACCTTATGAGATTGATCATTCCATTCTAAAATGACACACATACAAGAACCTCATTATCTATTTTAAATATGCTTAATATCTCACATAGAAATCCATTTGCTCAGTTTGATCCACCTATGCATGAGTCATTATTGATAGACTAGGTCAGTATTGTAAGTTGATAATGATCTAGACCTATTGATACCAACCCTCTCCCAATAATGACTAAATTTTAAAATAAAATATATCCTTATGATGGGACCATCTACCTATCTTGTCACTAGCATGATAAATTACTCAATTCGACTCATGTATATATACAAATCAAGGTCTCACTTGATAAGGGAATTTTGACCTATTTATTTCATGTTTATACATTACTATACATTGAGAAAATCTACCTTATTATTCCTATATTATGAATCAATCCCTAGGAGCAGTGACAAGAAAAGTATGAATCATATCAAATTAAATTAAAATTAATCATTGCCAAGAATCAAAGCCAAATTATTAGCTCCATACATATATTAAAAGAACACAATTACATAATGACACTAGGTAGGAGAATTACGTTTGGCTTGATTTCCATCCTTAGAGAATTATATACATAGGCAACAATCAATCATAAAATAAGGGTGGTTGGGGTAAGCTCAACCCATTAGAATTTCCTAATTTTTATAGGTTTCTATCCCTCACAAGAACACCTAGGATTTTAAGGTGGATTTTAATTTCTGGAGTTACATGCATCATCATGGTTCAACATCTCACATACAATTTTTTCATACATAGATAAAGGTAACCATATGGTTACTAACCCATATTTTCTAAAAGGTTACTATCAACTAACATATTTTAGTATAGATAATTGATAATGATACTAATATGATGGAACTAACCTTACACAGACAAAAACATATTACCTAAACCAGATGAGTCACATGCTTGTTTCAATTTGTTTTTCATGTCTAAAACATAGTCAAAACTAGAAAATCACCTATAAAAGATAATAAATCATCCCTTTGTTATAATTTTTAAATTTAGCATATGACACTAAATATTTGTAATTAGTTTCATTATTTTACATTCAAATGTATTCTTGAATGCCATATCTTAATGTCTGAATTATTCTACTAGTTTCTATCTTATTAGGGTTATAAAACAAAACTAGGTAAAAATAGATAGGAACCATATCTAGTGACAAAAATTTAATCATACTTTCATAAATGAATGAATATGATGTTACAAGACACTAGATGTTGAGGTATTTAAGAAATCATCAATATTGAATAAGTAGTAGAAAACAAAAAAGGACATGGGGAATTAATTATTTTAGTTAAATAAACTTGGGAAAAATTTATAAGAATGGAGAAAAAAGATATAAATAACCAATATAGTTGTATTAGTATCCTATAAAATGAAACAATAGTCAGTATAATTACATGTTACTCTACCCCCAAAAAATTCCAACTCCTATAATAGGTTAGATTTGGATATTGAAGACCCATACTCATCCTTGAAGAGAGGTATTTTAGTGTATAGTAAACTAGGGGAGATAATAATAGTGAGGGAGTTAAATTAAAGGATAAAAAATAAAGAAACCAACACTATAAGAAGTAATGAGGACCTATATAATGATCCTTTGTTACTAGAATAAGAGGAAAACTAGGAATTTACTAGACTCTTAGAAGATGAACGTGTGACCATTACATATTTTAGAGAAGAGTTATAAATATTGTGTAGCATATATAGTTTCATCATTTTTAATAGTATGAATAACTAGTGTAAATTAGGTAATCACACATGCAAAACTCACAATGGATAGAGTGTTATTAATTATATCATATGTTTTCAAAATTGTATATTTATAATCATAGAGATATAAGTCAAGTATTTCCTCATGTAGCTTAAATAAAGACAACCCAATTTCAATAAAATATTAAATGTAAAGAATTAATCCAAAATGCAAATACATTTGGGTCACTCAGGATAAACCATCAACTAAATCAAATTTCCTCTTAATGAAGGAAAATTGACATACCTTTAGGATTGCATTGAGAAATAATTTTATTGAGGGGGAAAACAAAACAAAATCTAAAGTATGTGTATATCCTATTAAAAGTGAGAGGATAATGTAAATAATTTAAGGAAATTTAATCATTTGTTAAATATCTAAACCAAATAAGAAGATGAAAAATATATTTCCAAAAAATACCTAAAATGATGAAGAATAGAAGGTAACAAGAAGAATACTAAGGGAGTTATTGTACCCAACATCCCATTTTCCCATAGGAAATGGGGACCCACTTTTTTTAGACTATGGTCTTGAATTTGAGCCCCTCTTCTATAAGTTTATGTAAATTTTTGGAGAAGATTGATTATTAGCCTTTTTTTGTACTTTGACAGAGTAGAATTGGTATTGTGTTTTCATGGACTAAACTTATTCAAGAGTCTTTATCGGGCTTTATGTTTTTAGGATTTTATCTTCATAAATTTTGTTCACATGAATTGGTATTTGGGTTTATTATGTTGGACATTTTTTTCAATAGAATTTTCTCTTCACAACATTTTCCCTGTAACAATTCTACCAAAACAATTACCTTGGATCAGATTTATTCTTTCAGATAATCTTTGTGATACAGTTTCACCAATAGAATTTCCCTTTGGCCCCTTTGAACCTATCCTTTGGGATTTGGACAACTTACCCTTCAACATTTTTGATATTTCCCTTTGGCCTTTATGAAGTAGATCCTTCAAGACTTTTGTCATAGATGAATGCCATATGAAGTAGACCCTTCAGATTATTGCTAGATAGAAAGTACACTTTGGAACTTTTAAAATGCCCTTTCAGCCTTTTTATTTTAGCTATTTTTTCCCTTCAAAAGTGCCATTTAGACATTTTTATTTCCCTTAGGCCCCTCCACATGTGCCCTTCAGGGATTTTATCATGTACCTTTGCCATTTTGAACCATTCCTTTAGACATTTTCTTTGAGAAATTTTCCTTGAGAAAATGAACCTACTCTTCAGAATTTATGTAACATTCCATTCGAGACATTTGTCTCAAGCATTTTTTCCCTATGAGCCTATCCTTTGGGACTTTTTCCCCAGTTCAATTCTTTTAGACTTTGTGTCTTAGATATTTTGTTCAATGCAAAAGGCCCAAAATATTTCCCTCAAGGGCACATGCCCTTTAGACTTTTTGAATTGACCCTTTAGAAATTTTGGAAATGAACCTTCAAGCTTTATGAAGTGACCATTTACCCTTTAGACATTTTGAAAAAGACCATTCAGTATTTTTGAAGTGACCACTTACCCTTTGGGACTTTGTCCTAGGCCCTTTCCCCTATAAGACATGCCCTTTGGGACTTTTGTCCAGGACCTTTTTCCCTTTGACTAATTCCTTCAGGACTTTAATCTTGGGCCTTTTGCCCTTCAACCAATTCATTCAAACATTTATTTTGAAACATCATGACCTTAACCCCTTTTGAGACCATCTCTTCAAGCATTCTTTCAAACATTTTATTCAAGAACATTGAGTCTTTGAGAGAATTATCATGAACATTTTATCCAAAATAATTTTGCTAATGAAATTCCTTTAGAATTTATATCTCAAACATTTTGTTTGATGAAATGAACCTTTGAGAGAATTATTATAGAAATTTTATCCAAAATAATTCCCCCACACAGAAATCCTAAAAAAATTCCCTCACATAAAAATCCCAAAATAATTCCCCCACAATAATTACCCTGAGAGCAATACCAGACTGCCAAGTGGCACCCTTGCTTAGAGAACATTTTCATTGTATTGAGAATGATTTATGATTTTATCCAAGGGTCCCAATCATATTTTTTTATGCTAGGTCATTAAGATTAAATTCATGAGCTCTTTTATATATTCTTATCCCAGGTCTAAATCATATTTACTAATACTAAGACCTTAGGCTAGAATATTCATGCAGGGTCCTTTATACATAATTCACAAAGTATTATGCTAAGTCATTTTTTGCTTATGTTTGTAGGATTAGGGAATTTTTAAGAAATGACAAGTGTCAAGTTGATGAGATTAAATTTGATAGTCACATAGACGTCAGTTGATGGTCATGAGGATGTCATTTGATAGTCATGTGAACATCAAATTTAGCCTTGATAATGGTTGATTTATGAAATTAAATTTTAAAGTCATGTGGAAATCATTTGATGGTCATGAGGATGTCAGTTGAAAATCACATGAATGTAAAATTTAACCTCATAAATTACCCATTTAGATTCAAAAGTAGACTTAGTAGATTGATGGTTTGTGTTGATCCATATAGTTCATCCAATGGTGTGAGATTGATGGAGACTTTTCAAAGGTCCTAGATTAAACAGAGATTTTCCAAGTGGCATACCCATGTGATCAAAGTATAAGTTAAAATGTCTAAGATAAGATCCTATATAATGTATCTAATTAGGCCCATTTGATCAAATGACATGAGAGCAAGTTGAAATGTCAAAGCTCTACAAGATTGACAAGTGTCACCATAGTGGGAGCCCAATATATAGATATAATGACCCATGGGAAGAAGTAGGGAGTCCAATATATAGATATAAAAAACCTCGAGTAATTTCCAAGTGGCACACACATGAAGCATAATCAAAATAGGGAATGACAAGTGTCAAGCATATATGATTCAATGAGCCAAAAGAACTAAAATCCAATGAATTGAATTAAATTAATACATAAGGATCGATGGTGTGAGTCCTAGGTGGAATTTTCAAATATCATAGACTCAATTAGGTGTTGATGCGTGTCATATTTCAAAAGCTAGAAATAGATAGAACATGCATATCTTTGGACTGAGCTATATCTATCAATAGACATTGGGTCTCATAATTAATCTAGAGTATGAGCATGCATTTATTAATCTAAATAAAGAATATAAAAGTGAAGATTCAAATTCTATAAAAGGCACAGGTGAACATGTAATGCATAGTTCAGATTAGTCATGGCTAATAATAATGTCACTGGTTCTACAATATTAGTAAAGTAACTTTGGTACTTCATGCATATGTTAGAGTTCCATTTTAAGGTGGATAATCTGAAAGATCAACATGTTGTTCTCACAACTTATAAAAGGAGGCATGTATAATTTTGGTAAATGGTGCATATTTTGAAGTTTGCATAAAGTTCAAGTTATAATTATAAAAAATTGCCTCTATCTTTATACACATGCACATATTACATAGCTTTAGAAAAGGCTAATTTAAATGGATAATTGTAAGTAGACTCTTATAAAATTTCAGACCATAGTTAGAACTCATTATCTGACTATCACATGTAATGACATTGCATGAACTTGGAGGATGAGGTGGCCCCTTCTCTAAGTCTATATAAACAATTATCATCCAACTTGAATTTTTGTCAAAATTTTTTTGAATATAGGGGTAGTATCAATTTTGATTATTAATGAATGGGATTATGTATTTTATTTACAATTTTTGTGTAATTAGTTGTTACTTTCTTTGGTTGTATGTTTCAATAATCTTTAGTGTGCAAAAGCTGCAAATAGATTCTTGATTATTTTGATTGATATACTAATCTATAAATGTGCAAAAACTATTAAAATGTTTGTATATATATTTTTTAAGATATTCAAGTTCAAATTGATTCATAAATTTGATTATGCATGAATGCTTTCTTGGATGTAATTTTCTATGTGTGTGTAACAACTGCCTCAAATACTTCACTAGCCTAAGCCATAATCTCCTAATTAAGGGTGTGCAACAACTAATCTAAACAGAGAAATATTTGTTTAAGGCTTGTGAATTTCCTTCATATTTATCTATTTAAACTTCTTATCCATGTTTGATTATGTGTGTGAAAGTGTTGCTAGTAACATGCATAGGTTCTAAGAGAATTTGTCCTTTTAGAATCCAACCAGGGGAGTGATTCATTAAAGCCATAAATTTTTTCTTTTGTACCTTACCCTTCCATCCTTTTTTGAGTTTATTTTGAGACCTGCCCACTCTATATTAGAAGTTGGCCACCCATATAATTCATATAGAGATTCAAAATCTTATAATAACCATATCTCCATCCAAAAAACCTTGTCAACAACTTGTATTCCCTACCAGCTATTCCATCAATAGGTTGTAATAAATCGTATACTTGTAACTCATTCCCTAGAGTGGAGTTTACCTTCATTGAAATCCTAAAATGTTAGAGGTTACCTCGTTATAGCTATAGTGTGTATAAAACCTGCATCAACAATTAATTGGTGCTAGGAGGGCCATCACCTTTGATTGTATTAAAAGTTTTAAGAATGGAATGGCTTGATAAAGGACCCATAAATATCCCAAGTATTCAACATGATTTCCTCAATGACCTATTTAAATACCTTCCTAGGTTACATTATAATCACCCAAGCGTTTTTGAAGGTCATCTTACTACTTACACATATGCTATGCATATTATGGATGTAAAATTTGAGAATGTAATCTATAAGTTGTTCCCTTTCACATGGGACAAGAAATGCATGATTGGCTTGCAGAGTTAGCACCTAGTTCTATTACTAGTTGGAGTGATCTTGAGGAATATTTTTTGATATGATTTGGTCCAAATATTGATTCTCATTCTTTAAAAAACAATTTAACACCTTCTATAAGGTTATTTGTAGGTATGTTGGATATGAATTATACATAATATGTCCAAAGAGAAAGCTTGTTACTATGACCAAACCAAAACATAATGGAAGGGTTTCCTTTTAATCTAGGCACTATAAACAATGAATAAGAGATCCCAAATGGAGAGGATGGTTGGATCATACAAGACACATAAGAACATATTATAGCCATTAATGAATAAATGCAATGTTATAGGAGAAATTGAGATACCAACAACAAAAAGAGGATCTACCAAGCTAGGAGAATTGAATCATGCTAATTCTACCCTAGTATTTGATGAGATAATTAAAGAAAGAAATGATGAAAGTAAAAAAAGTGTAAATTTAAAGGAAGATTACCAACCTTTACAACATCTCTTTGAGATAGAATATGCCTAAGCAAAGGATCAATTACTTTGCCTTGCAAAAGAAGATATTAGCTCTGAAGATGGTATTGATGACTCTTGTGACTACTAGTTTGCATTAGAATCTCTATAAAAAGACTCATTTGATGATTATATTCTCATATTATTCCCATTTGATCATAAAGGCTCCAATATTGAGATTCTAGACTATGTCATGACTGAGGCAGGTATGTATCTTTATCATGGGACAAATGGAAAAAGTATGTTGGCTTCCCTCAATAATTTTGATACTATTTTTGTGCCCCCTTCTAATGGAATTAATTCACATAGATGCTCATGCCTTGATTTTATAGATGCTGAATTCAATTTGGTGCCTAACTCTAATGTGAATGACACTATGGTTAATTAAGTGATTGACCAAGAAACCCCATGTGTGTGGACATCAAAATTACTCAATAATGAAGCAAATACCTTTGATTTCACATACAATGCCTATGATGTTGCATATCTTCCAGACCATAATTATTTGAAATAACATCAACAAAATGCAATGGATAAGATGATCCGTATGGAATTAATAGTTAATGAATCTCTCACTCCTAAAATAATAAATAGTGAGCCCTAGGTAATCAAATTTTTTATTCATGATTTGGAAAGTCAAGAGCCGAATCATTCAAATATTTAAGGTCACACTCAAAGTGAGAATTTACATGAAGTTTTTAAGGAACATGTTCATTATTATACTTATGATTTTGATTCTATATTTGAGGACGTTTCCAATAATGAGTTCATAGAGGATGATGAATTTCAAGACTGTACGTTAGATATAATATCCACCTTACTAGGTAATTTTGAGGATTGTATGTCTGAATTAGGTTCTCCTAAATACATGAGTAATAATGATGAGATTTTAGAATGTATGTATCATAAGGAAGAGTTATTTTTTTATTATGTCTGGGATGTCCCAATGAGTAACCCTAATTTTTTTCTACAATATAAGGGAAATTCTCAAAATTCTACTTAATGAATACAAGGATGTCCCTGCCTATCTAAGAACTTTAATGGGGAAAACCTTGTTATTACCCAAGAGTGAGAAACATACCAAGCAAAGTTTATAAATCTATCCCTCATCTTTTTTGGGTTTTCTTTAGAGTAGGAGTAGGTTAGGTTTCTTTTTTTTTGTCATTTGTTTTCATTAGATTAATCTTTCCTGCTTTCAATATTTTGCTTTCATAGATTATATTTCATGTTTTTGAGATTAAATTTTAGTGCTTTGTTAGAGTAGTTCTTTGCTTCCTCTAATGATAAAAATTATGTTTGCTCTGACTATATCCAGGTTAAAATCTAAACCAACTAAGCTTATGACTTGTGGAAAAGGGGAAAATTAAAATGTTGACACTTTGGGACTAGTTTATAAATTTGGTGTATTTTTTGCATTTTTGAGTCTTTATGATGAACATAAGTAATCATTGATTATTCTAAATGGCATCATAATTGAATAGTTTTACCAATAATGTGGAAGTTGATTTCAAAGTACTTCATACAAATCTATAAAGTTTTCTTGTTTTATCGAATCAAATGCACTTATCACATTAAATACCTCTTGGAAGTGATAATTTTGGGTGTAGTTCTAGTTGATAGGGATGTTCTAGTAATGATTTGTTTTATAATTATACCAGCTCACTAGGTTTATATCTCTTCTCTTTTCCATTCAAAAACAAAAGAAGAGTGAAAGAAAAATAGAAAAAGAAACAACCAATGGATTAAAAGAGTAAAAGGAAATCTAAAGAAAATTAAAAGGCTCATATGATGAAACAAGGATAATGTACCACACATCATGATCAAAAGAAAATAATGGAATGAGAAGAGAAATGGCCTAAGGTATCTTTTTTGGGGCTATGGATGCCTAGATGGTAGTAGAACAATGCCTGAGCTTCCCTTATTTTTGAGCTTTAATAGATACTGGAATGAAGCCTATAGCTCCATCAAATCCTTTGAAAAAATCATCACAACAAGGGTTAAATAAACTACATGTTTGACACACACAGATCCAAGAAAATTATAATAACAGTATGTTATGTGAATCTACTTAGGAGTCTCTTTCATATTTATGATATAAGTATTTTTTTATGGCACACTTCATGATTGATTTAGAATTGCAAACCAGAATTATGGGTTCTTGAATACTCATGATTATTCCTCATGTGAGTCACCATTTTTTGTACCCAACACCCCACTTTTCCCATAGGTAAATGGGGACCCACTTTTTTTAGACTATGGTCTTGACTTTGAGCCCCTCTTCTATATGTTTATGCAAAATCTGGGAGAAGATTGATTATGACCTTTTTTCATACTTTGGTAGAGTAACATTGGTATTGTGTTTTCATGGACTAACCTTCTTTAGGAGTCTTTATAAGGATTTATGTTTTCACACTTATGTTTTTGGGATTTTCTCTTCAGAACTTTTGTTCTGCATGAATTGGTCTTCAAGTTTATTGTGTTGGACATTTTGTCTAATGGAATTTGCTCTTCGTAGAATTTTCCCTAAAATAATTCTATTGAAACAATTTACCCAAATTAAACTTATTCTTGAAGATAATCTTATTGATACACTTTCATTAATAGAATTTCCCTTCAGCCCCTTTGAACCTACCCTTCATTATTTATGCAACTTGCCCTTTAGCATTTTTGAGATTTCCCTTTAGACTTTATGAAGTAGATCCTTTGAAACTTTAATCATGGATGAATGCCCTATGAAGTAAACCCTTCAGATTGTTTCTAGATAGAAAGTACCCTTTAGAACTTTTGAGGTGCCCTTCAACCTTTTTGTTATAGCCATTTTGGCCCTTCATAAGTGCACTTTGAACATTTTGATTTCCCTTCGACCCCTCTGCACCTACCCTTCAAGACATTTATCCTACACCTTTGCCTTTTTGAACCATTCCTTTGGACATTTTGTCTAAGACATTTTCCCTAAAAAAATGAACCTACCCTTCAGGATTTATGTAACATGCCCTTCAGGGCTTTTTTCTCAAGAATTTTTTTCCCTACAAGCCTATTCTTTAAGACTTTTTCTCGAGGCTAATTCTTTCAGACTTTATGTCTTGAATATTTTATCTAACACAAAAGGCCTAAAATAATTCCCCGAAGGGCACATTCCCTTCATACTTTTTGAAATGACCCTTCAGACATTTTGGAAATGACCCTTTTTGATTTTTGAAGTGACTACCTACCCTTTAGACATTTTGAAAAAGACCCTTCAGGATTTTTGAAGTGACCACTTACCCTTTAGAACTTTGTCTTGGGCCCTTTCCCTTCTAAGACTTGCCCTTCGATAATTTGTCATGGAACTTTTACCCTTTGACCAATTCTTTTGGGACTTTCATCCTAGGCCTTTTACCCTTTGGCTAGTTCCTTCAAACATTTTGTCTGAAACATCATGCCCTTTAGCACTTTTGAGACCATCCCTTCAAGAATTCCTTCAGATATTTTATTTGAGAGAATTTAATCTTTGGGAGAATTGTTGTGGGCATTTTCTCTAAAATAATTCCTCTAATAAAATTCCTTGGACTTTATGTATCAGACATTTTGTCTGATGAAATGACCCTTTGAGAAAATTGTTGCAAACATTTTATTTGAAATAATTCCCCCACACAAAAATCCCAAAACAATTCCCCCACAACAATTACATTGAGACCAATACCATACTGCCAAGTGACACCCTTGTTTAGAGAACATTTTCATTGTCTTGAGCATGATTTAATATTTTATCCAAGGGTCCCAATCATATTTTTTATGCTAGGTCATCAACATTAAATACAATATCTCTTTTATATATTCTTAGCCCAGGTCCAAATCATATTTTAATAATACTAAGACCTTAGAATATAATATTCATGTAGGGTCCTTTATACATAGTTACCAAAGCATTATGCTAAGTCATTTTTTACTTATCTTTATAGGAGTAGGTAATCCCAAAGAAATGACAAGTGTTAATTTGATGAGATTAAATTTGATAGTCATACGAACGTCATGAGGACATCATTTAGTGGTCACACAAATGTCAAATTTAACCTTGATAATGGCTAATTTATAGAATCAAATTTGATAGTCATGTGGACATCATTTGATGGTTGTGAGGATGTTAGTTTATGGTCACATGAACATCAAATTTAACCTCATAAATTACCCATTTAGATTCAAAAGTGGACTTAATAGATCGATGGTTTACATTGATCCAATGGTGCAAGATCAACAAAGACTTTTCAAAGGTCCTAGATTAAATAGAGAGTTACCAAGTGGCATACCCATATGATCAAAGTACAAGTAAAAATGTCTAAGCCAAGATACTACAGTGCACATCTACTTAGGCCCATTTAATTGAATGACATGAGAACAAGTTGAAATGTCAAAGCTTTATGAGAGTGACAAGTGTCACCATCATGGAAGCCCAATACACAAATCCAATGACCCATGAAAAGAAGTAGGGATCCCAATACATAGAGCTTATAAACCTTGAGTAGCTACCAAGTGGCACACATATGAAGCAAAGAAAAATAGGGAATGAAAAGTGTCAAACATATAGGAGTCAATAATCCAAAAGCACTAAAATCCAATGAACTACATTAAACTAGTACATAAGGATCGATGGTGTAAGTCCTAGGTGGAATTTTGAAAGATCCTAGACTAAATCAGGTGTTGACGTGTGTCACATTTCAAAATATATAAATAGACAAAACACGTATATATTTAGACTAAGCTATATCTATCAATAGACGTTAGGCTTCATAGTTAAGCTTGAGTATGAACATGCATGTCTTAATCTAAATAACAAATATAAAAGTGAAGATCCAAATTCTATAAAAGGCATTGAAGAGCATGCAATGCATAGTTTAGATTCATCATAGCTAATAATAGTGTCACTAGTTCTAAAACATTAGTAAAGTGATTTTGGTACTTCATGCATATGGAAGAGTTCTATTTGAAGGTGGTTGATATGAAAGATCAATATGTTCTCACAACCTATAAAAGGATCCAGGCACAATTTTCATAAATGACACATATTTTGAGTTTGCATGTAGTTTGAGCTATAATTATAAAAAATTACCTATATCATTATACACGTGCACATGTTTCATAGATTTGGTAAAAGCTAATTTAAATGGATAATTATAAGTAGAATATTATATGGTTTTAGACCACAATTATAACTCATGTTCTAACTATCACATGTAATAACCTTAAATGAACTTGGAGGATGAAGCGACCCCTTCCCCAAGTCTATATAAACAATTATAATCCAAATTGGATTTTTGTCAGAGAATTTTTGAATATAGGGGAAACATCAATTTTGATCATCAGTGAATGTGTTTGTGTATTTTATTTCTAATTTTTTTCTAATTATTTTTTACTTTCTTAGGTTCTATGTTTCAATAAAATTTAGTATGCAAAAGCTACAAATAGATTCTTGATTATTTTGATTGATATACTAATATGTAGATGTGTAACAACTATTAAAAGATTGGTAAATAGGTTGGTTAAGATATTCAAGTACAAATTGATTCATAATTATGATTGTGTATGAGTGGTTTCTTAGATGTAGTTTTTTATGTGTGTGTAACAACTGCCTCAGATACTTCACTATCCCGAGCCATAATCTCCTGATTAAGGGTGTGCAACAACTTCTCTAAAAGGAGCATTTTTTGTCAAAAGCTTATGATTTTTTTTCATATTTATATCCTTAAAATTATTAGTTATGTCTAATTGTGTGTGTACAAGTGCTACTAGAAACATACATAGGCTCTAAGACCACTTATCCTTTTAGAAACTAGCCAAGGGAGTGATTTCTTAAAACCACATAAGATTTCTTTTCTGTCTTACCCTTCCCTCCTTTTTTGAGTTTGTTTTGAGACTTGACCACTCTAGATTAGAAGCTAACCACACATCTAATTCATAAAGATATTCACAACTTTTAGAACCACACTTCCATCAAAAAACCCTTGTTAATAACCTGCATGCCCTACCAACTATTACATCAATAGGTTGTAACAGATTGTATACCTATAACTCATGCCCTAGAGTGGAGTTTACCTCCATTAAGATCCTAAAATTTTAGAAGCTACCTCGTTATAGTTGTGATGTGAATAAAACCTACATCAATAGTTAATTAACACTAGGAGGATCAACACCTTTGATTATACTAAAAGTTTTGAGAATGGATTGGCTTGACAAAGGACCCATAGATATCTCAGGTATTCAACATGATTTACATAATGACCCATTCAAATACCTTCCTAGGTTCCATTATAATCACCCAAGAGCTTCTGAAGGGCATCTTGCTACTTACATATATGTTATGCATATTATGGATGTAAAATTTGAGGATGTAATCTAGAGGTTGTTAACACCCTTTCATGTTGGGAGAAGAAATGCATGATTGGCTTGTAGAGTTGGTACCTAGTTATATTAATATTTGGAATGATCTTGAGGAATATTTTTTGATATGATTTGATCAAAATATTGATGCCATTGCTTTAGAAAATAATTTAATACCTTCTATGAGGTTCTCTGCATGTATGTTGGATATGAATTGTATAGAAGCCATCCAAAGAGAAAGCTTATTACTATGCTAAAATTAGAACATAATGGAAGTGTTTCCTTTTAATCCAAGCACTGTACACAAAAAATAAGAGATCCCAAATGGAGAGGATGGTTGGATCATAAAAGACACATAAGAACATATTATAGCCATCAATGAAGAAATTGCAATGTTACAGGAGAAATTGAGATACCAACAATAAGAAGAGGAATCCGTCAAGATAAGAGAATTGAATCATTTTGATTCCATCCTGATATTTGATGAGATAATTAAAGTAAGAAATTATGGTAGTGAAAAAAGTGTCAATTTAAAGGAACATTACCAAACTTTGTAGTAGCTCTATGAGATAACATATGCCCAGGTAGAGGATCAATTACTTTGCCTTGAAAAAGAATATATTAGCTCTAAAGATGGTGTTGATGAATCTTATCACTATAAATTTGAATTAGAATCTCTATCAGAAGACTCATTTGATGATTATATTCCTATCTTATTCCCCTATGATCATGCAGGCTCTAATATTGAGATTTTAGATTATGTCATGCTTGAGGTAGGTATGTATCTTTATCATGGGGAAAATGGAAAAGGTATGTTGGATTCCATCAATAATTTTGATTATATTTTTGAGCCCCCTTATAATGTAATAAATTCATAAGATGCTCATGCCTTGATTTGATATATGCTAAATTCAGTTTGGTGCCTAATTCTAATGTGTAGGACACTGTGGTTAATTATGTGATTGACCAAGAACCCCATGTGTGTGGACATAAACATTACTCAGTATTGAATTAAATACCTTTGATTACACATATGATGCCCATGAATTTGCATATCTTATGGAGAATAATTATTCAAAAGAACAACAACAAAAGGATCAACAACATGCAGTGGATGAGATGATCCCTCTGGAATTAATATTTAATGCATCTCTCACTCTTAAAATAAGAAATAATGAGCCCTACATAAACAAAGTTTTTATTCATGATTTGGAAAGTCAAGAGCTAATTCATTCAAATATTGAAGGTCACACTCAAGTGAGAGTTTAGATGATGTTTTTTATGAATATTTTTTTCATCATTATACTTATGATTTTGATTCCATCTTAGAGGACCTTTCCTATAATGAGTTCATAGAGGATGATGAATTTCATGACTTTAGGTTAGATCTAATATCCACCTCAATAGGTAATTTCAAGGATTGTTTATTTGAATTAGGTTCTCCTGAATACATGATCAATAATGGTGAGCTTTTAGAACATATGTATTGTTATCCTTGAATTTAAAAGGCTCAATTCATGGGATAACCCCTACAAAACTTGTGTATTTCATATGCCATGAGATCTAAGCATGAAAAATGATGCCAATTATTTCCTTCTTGCATTTTTTTTCCTTTAAAAATATTTTTCAAGGGAAGTTTCTCTTCTGGTGTAGTTTAGAGATTTTTCTTTGAACTACACCTTTTCCAGTTTGGTGCAAATCAAAGAATTTTTTCTAAACTACACCATTGTGTGCACTAGTAAATAAATTCTCTGATGTTGCACTTAATCTAATTTTTATCATACAAAAATGCTATTTTTCTCTAACTTTGCATGTGCAAATTTAGAGTTTTTCTCTGCTCTTGTACCTAGGCCCACCACTATATTGGTAATTATTTTTGCATTAATTACCCCTCTTATATATTTTAACCCATGTAAATTCATTTTTACCATTTGTCTTCACCATTTTTAAGCACAAATACTCCCTTTTTTACCATTTTCAAGCTCAATTTCACTCCACTTCAACACCCTTGAATTTGTTGAAATTTATCACTTTTGTGCTCCTCACTTTTTCATCTTCATTTTTTTTCTATATCTCAGGTACGTCTCTGATTTAATTTTCATTTTTTTAATTTTTTTTCTTTCTTTCTCTTTTTAGGGTTTTTATTGTTTTCTCAAGATTTTTCCCTAAATTTTCAAAACCCTAACTCTCTTGGTGCATTTTAGAGATAATTCTTTGAGATGCACCAAGGAGCATTTTCTCTCACCTTTTAAGTGCACTATGAAGAAAATTCTCTGAAGTACATATTTCACCATCTGATGCATTTCAGATATTTTTTTCTCTAAAGTACACACCATTGAATGCACTTTAGAGAATTTTATCCAAAGTACACATTTTTCACAATTTCAGTGCACTTCAAAGAATTTTTTTCAAATTATACGTAATCCAGTGCACTTCAGATAAATTTATCTAAAGTGCATGTTACACCCATTCTGGTGCAATTTGAATAATTTTCTCTGAACTACACCAAAAACTTCATCTGGTGTAGTTTGGAGATTTTTCTCTGAACTACACCTTTTCCAAAAAAGAGAAAAATTACTAACTCTGGAAAATTAAAATTCTCTTTTGCTAATACTTGATCAATGTAAAAATATTCCCCAGCTAAGAGAATAATGAAGTATAAGTTTCAAGGTGTATTTCTAACATCCTCCATAGATTCTAATGTAGATAAAAATGGGTATACAGATATTGGGCATGTTGACATGGCCAAATTATTACAAAGGTTAGGCATAGATCCCATTACTCCCCATACATAACCTATTCTTAATAGTGAGATACATCTAGTAGCTACAATTCCTATGTTAGCTCAAGATCTAGAGTTTGTCTTAATAGCCACTTCCCACTTTGACAAAGAAACTAGGTTAGTCAAAGATGCTAGTGGAAAAGTGGTAATTGGACTAGATGCAAAATAATTTGATAAGGTTTTTTATCTTTTGGACATTGAGGAATTCTTAGATATAAGTGTGGAAACAACCTAGGAATATTATGATAGGAATCCCAAGAAATGCAAGAGGCACATTAATGCAAATTGGTTGAGGACACCAAGGTATATAATTATAAGATGGCTAAAAAGTTTTTATCAAAGTGAATTTATGGAGGAAATAAGAGATTTAATCACTCTCCTAAGTAGGGTCAAAGGTCTTACCACATCAAATATCTTTCAAGAATGGATGTATCACTAAATTTTTCTCATTAAGAAAAATAAGCAGAGAATTTATTGGGAAGTCAGATTAGTGATGCCATATGCCACCAAATTATTGAAGTAGATTCTTCTCTCAATTTCTATATGATTTCTTATCTAGTATATGCCATAGCCTCAATGAGGGTTTTTCCAGGACTGACCAGTGTTGGTGAATAAAATAAAGTTCCTATTTATGAATATTATCCATAGTTGACCCTCAAAGAAGGTATCAAACATTTCAAAAGAGTTAACAATGCATTCTTCTACCAATTCTTTTGTATTTTTGAATGACAATTAGAGAAGAAAAGGGTTTTAGATTAGGCATGGGAAATATTGAATAGGATTGGTTTAATTTTCCTTCATTTCCCAACTTTCACCTACATCAAGGTAGGTGGATTTAATGAACAACCTTATAGGCTACCTAAACACCCAAGTGATAAATTGATTTTAATGGAGATGTGCAGACAAATGATGACCATACACAAGAAACAATAAAATGTACATAAAAGAGGATTCAAGTTTCCTATAAGCATTGGTCGATACACCATTTCAACTACTCCCAAGGCTAAGAAAATGGAAACTAAGATGCAATGGATCACCCTTAAAAGGTATAAAAGTAGAAAATATTTTGATTATAGAATGATGAAGGAAAAACTGAAAGGCAGTTATGTTCATGTGCACAAGATTGATGATATTTAGGTAGAATACAAAACTAAAAAAGATGTAAGGAGACTTGATTATATTCATCTTACTACTAATAAAATTCAAGAGCTACAATTAGCTAATATTCCAGCTGACCCATTTGACGATGAGAATATATTGGATCGTTC
Organism: Torreya grandis; assembly: GCA_037957365.1. NCBI lineage: Eukaryota > Viridiplantae > Streptophyta > Pinopsida > Cupressales > Taxaceae > Torreya > Torreya grandis. The sequence continues at coordinate 708,590 of JARHVA010004590.1, forward strand.
ATATGAAGGAAATCAAGTTGCTTCTACTCCTAATCCTTCAATATAATGGTCTATAAAAGAATGCACATCTATCAAAGAGAGATTTCAACCCATCCTTTCAAGAAATAATGCTTGGTTGGAATCTAAAGGTATTAAATTAAAATATTTCAAGTTAGGGTCAGAAGAAGAATATGATGAAGACACTACAAGGAAACATGAGGAATTGAGGATGAACAATAAAGAAAAGGCCTCCACATCCACTTAGAAACCAAGATTTGTATTTATAAGTAAAGGAAAGAAGAAAGATAAAGAAGCTAGTGTTGAGAAGAGTGTTCAAATAGAGACATAAGAGAAACTAGATGTGAGTGAGGAACCATCTCAATCAATAATTTTTCAACCTTTGATTCAATAGTCTCTACAAGTTGAATCCACACAATTAGAAGATCCTATGGTCAAAGCCCCTCAATCAAAAATTTATCAAGTGACATTCTCTATAGTTTCTTTCATTAGTATATTTGTACCAATTGTTTATATTCCCTCTCATGTTGCTCTTTTGGTTCCACCTTCTCCTCCTAGTGCCACACTCTTTTAAGTCCCTTCCCAAGGTAATCTAGATCAAGTTTTTGATTCTTTATCTAATTTACCTAGTCCTACAAAATCATTGGGACCCTTGACTGATCTAGACTTCACTCAATAAGATATAGACAAATTCATGTCCACATCTTCTACTAAAATGACAACTCAAGCTCTTGTCACCTTAGTGTCAAAAATATCATTAGACCTGAAAGTAACATTTATGTCAACCTAAACCCTACTAATAATAACCACTATTCCATTAGTTTCAACTCCACTATCAGATACCTGTACCATTCCACTTTCTATTCCACTTACTTCACAAACCATTGTTCCTCCTGAAACACCACAATCCTTAGTTTCTTCTACTCAAGAAGACTCATCTCCTCTTCTTCCATAGTTAATTTCTAAAACACCTAAGAGGAAAAACAAGGCTATTTCACTTGATGATTTTGATCTTGGTCAACTTGTCCTAGTAAAGCCCAAAATGACAAAGAAGGCCAAAACTACATCAAGGGTAATTTTTGAATTTGGGCATAAGTATGTTGAAGTTATAGTGCCTCTCAAAGACAAAAATATTGAAGATATTCAAGCATCCAAATATGCAGTAGGATGGATAGGTCTCAAAGAACAAACTTAGGAAGGTGCAAAGGAAGATTTACAAATAGCAATGGCTTCCTTAATCAAGAGATATGATAAAGACAAGAAAGTTAAATATCAACTCAAAATACAAGTTAAATAGTTAACTTCTATTTTACTAAAAATCACTCAACCTTATTAGTCCATTGAACTTATTGTGCATGAAAACACTAAAAGAGCTATTGTACTTGTAAAAAAATTTAGATCTCAAGGTCATGTAGTTAATGCTTAGATTGAGAGATTAATAACATAAGGTACTCAAATGTTGTATTCTACCATTGGATTTTTGAAGAACTTGAGTGAAATGAAAATAAAAATTTATAAAACAATTAAAACACTCACTCAAGATTCAGAGTTGACTGAAAAAGATATTGATATATGGACTAAACTTCACAAATTCAAACTAGAGATTTTAGTTGAGCAAAAGGTTATTCCAAATAGAAAAATGTTCATTAAATATAGGAAAGCTATGAAGAATAAAAGAGAAGTTCTCAAGAATCTAGTTAAAGATATCAAAGAAGCTAAAGATATGTGTGATAATAAGATGTTAGATCTTGCAAAAAGAATTGGAAAACTCCCCTGTCAAGTTAAAAATGATTCTCAGGAAATTCTTCCCATGGAGATTCTTATTCAAAAATTTACATCTTTGCTCTAAATAAAGAGTAAAATAGGTACTTTCACACTGGATTTCATCAAAAAACTAATTGAATTTCAAGTCATCTTGAATACACTACAAAGAATCATGGACAAGAGTAAGGCTTTGCCAGTTAACCTAGAATATTCTATCACAAGGGTACTTGCCATCTCCAAGAGTACATCCGACCTAGATAATAATGAAGTCCAAGCTATCTTGAAGAAATATGAGGATTTTTTAGAGAAGAATAAAATGGAATAAATTCTTATGTCTAAGGATACTTAGGTTTTTTTTTTGTATTTTTTCATGTGTAATTTTGTTTGGTGCATTTTGCACGTAGAAAAAGTGCACAGTCTTAAGTCAAATTGGACTGTGTCAATGAATAAGTAAATGTATTTGTGTTTCTCCTATTTTTGTTCATAGCTCCTATCTATAAATAGGAGTATGCTCTTTGTAAAAAGGATCACCAATTGCTATAGAAGTGAAGTGATACCAAAATTGATAAGTAATGTTAAGACTTTGAATTCAAATTGTAAATCTTTTGTCAATCAATATATGATAAAGCAAGTGAACTTTCAATCTTGGAGTTTGAAATAAATTTGTTTTGTATTGGAGATGTTCTTATCTCTTTTCCATTACTGGGTTTGTGTTCATAATTGAAAGTGAATTACTGAGGAGACTTTGGGCTACCAATTATTCTTCATTGATAATTTTAATCTTTGTTAGAAATAAGGTGAAGACTTTGGGCTACACTTTATTCTATCTTTTAAGTTTACTCTATTGGTATTATTCTTGTTACTCCATTAGTTAAAAAATCTAAATATCAGCTATATTTGGTTCATCAATTGATCTTATATTTTCAAAGTATATCACAAATAATGGAAAAAAGTTTGTGCTTAAACATCAATTTTGAAAAAAGAGAATTGGATGATATGACAACACCCACTATGATCAAATTATTATAAATAAGTGTAAATAATTAAGTGTTGTGTTAGTTAACAATAAAAGGGATCCTCCCCTTGCTTAGAGGAGAGATTTATCTCATCATACTATGGTTGAAATCACCATTTTTTATCATTCTATTGTTAAAAAAATATTCACCCAACAATTTTTGGTGACTCCACTAGGGATTTTGATCAAGCAACCAAGATCTACACTCATTCAATTGAAATAGTCTAACACCTTATTATTTGCTACTATTTTGTTGTAGTTAATCTCTTTTCTTTTTGAGTACTTTCACATTCTAGTAGAACAAAGATACACTCATGGTAGAAGGGCAGTATGATTTATTGATCCAACATTAGAGTTATTGCAAGAACATAATTTTGATTTCTTGTTGGAGCATGCAAGATCACCTCTTCAACATATAAGAAGTTTTCCACATATAAATACAAGATCTCCTATACTAGGAGAAGCTTCTAATGTTCATAAAGTTTTGATTTCTTTGCCTTTATAAAGGTTTGTAATACCTTCATTTAATCCACAAAGAATGGCAACTCAAGGTCCATGGGGGACTGATTTTGGTCCTTTGAATTTGGCACCACCATCTCATGAACTACCTCATGGCTCACTAAATTTTTTTCCTAAGTTTTATGGTGATGAAAAGAAACATATGGAATGAATATATTAATATATTATACATTGCATGTGGAGTTATTGGAGTGGAACATGAAGATGTTTCTATAAGATTATTTGTAGACACACTCCAAAGCATTGCTGATAATTAGTTATATCATATTGCAATTGGTACTATCAAAAATTGGGCTACACCCAAGATAACATTTGAAGCAAGATTCAAGCCCATAGAATATGCTCATGCCTTGTTGACTTAGCTTACACAAATGAAAAAGGAAGCACATGAGCCTATGCGTGAGTTCATGACAAAGTTTAATAAGTTGAGGAATAGGATTCTGGTGGTTGCTCAACCTACACCTAAGAATTTGAAGTGCTTCTTCATCAATTCTCAACTAATAAAATTAAGTTTTATTTTATAAAGATAAAATCTAGCTAATCTTGATGCTACTCAAAGTTTAGCCACCAAAGTAGAAGATGATTTAATCCTTACAGGAAAGGTGAAAAATAATTCAATCCAGCCTAAAAGGTAGCCTTCCCATACTTTATCATTTACTAACACCATGGATCCCATGATTTAAAAGTTATCAAATGAATTGATTGCACTTAAAAAACAAATGTCTCAAAGCATGTCTTTTCCTTCGTACAAATATGTTCCTAGGAGAACATATTCAAACTATTTTAACAATGCTGTTAGGAATTAAAATCTAAATAAGATTCCTCCAATACAAGTAAGGCTTATATTAGAGGTACCTTTGGATGATGCAATAGTCAATTTATTGGAACCTAAAAATGATGATGTTCCAAAATTAGAATACATTCTAGAAGAAGATGCTACTCCTTTCACCAAAAATGAAGAAGGAGAAGCTGGTGACTTTGATATCAGGTTTCTTAATTTTGAAGAAGTTGAACATGAGGAAGATACACATGGTGAGTCTTATGCCATTTTCACCCATTCTCAAAGTCAACCGAATAAACAAAAAAATGTTGATAAAATAAAATCTAAGGATGAACCATGAAAGGAGGTTACAATTTCCAAAAGAGGAACTCTTTTGATAGTTCAACCAAAGGATAGGATGGTGGATAAATAAGTACTCATAATTCTACCTCTTCTCCTTTAATGTCTAGACCTAGTGCCCAACACCTAAAACCTAAAAATGAAAATGTTTTTTCTTCCTTGACTGCCCCATATCTAGTTTTTGATATTATTAATCATGCTAAGAAGACTAAAATCCAAATGTCAGAGGCAAAATACCTCCAATCAAACCCTACTCAATTTGAAAGATTGAAAAAATTTGTAAAAAGCAAAGGGATCAATTCTGATTAGACTTTAGCTAAGAGTGTACCAATGAACCTAAGACAAAATCAAAGAAAAATAATTTGGTTGTAACTCCTACACCTAATTCTAGAAAAATAGAACCTTTCTATATTTCCTTGTTTGTTAATGGTTATAAGCTCAGTAATTGTGTTATTGATTTGGGTGCTTCTAATAATGTGATGCCTGCCAAGGTGGCTACTACCTTGGGGTTAACCTTGACAAAGAATTTTGGTCATTGATTCTCAATGGAAACAAAACAAGTACCTCTTATAGGCCAAATCAAGGATGCATAATTTGTATTTATTGTGTTTTTAGAGAAAAAATCAAAATGATAGTTCTAGTGGTTGATGTTTTGGCCCATATAGAGTTTTGTTGGGATGTAAATTTTGCAAAGATGTTAGAGGAGAAATCAGTATGGATTGGTCTAAGGTTAGGATACCTATTAAGGGTGTTATGCAGAAACTTCACACAAAAAAGTAAGTGAAGTACACTGTAACAAAAATAGAAAACCCAAAATCTCATATCCTCTTTGAAACCTCTAAAATGGGCACATATTTCTTGACTACAGATGAAGATCCTATATATTCAAATGATATTTTAGAAAAAGATTAGAAAATAGAAGAGTTTCCCTCTTTAAATGAGGAGATTTTGAATTTTGACACTATTAAGGTTGAGAGTTCAAAAGTTGTTTGGAGTTTGGAATTTGATGGTAGTTATTCATCAACTAGATCTGGAGCCAGAATAGTTTTCATATGCCCAAAAGGAATTTTTTTCCTTTTTATTTCAAATTGAAATTTGATAATACTAATAATACTACTAAGTATGAGGCATTCTTGTTAGGAATGGAAGTTAAATGAAAGAAAGGAATAAAAAATCTTCATGCCCAAGGTGATGCTGAGCTAAACATTTGTCAAGTCAAGAACTTATGTCAAACAAAGAATGAAAGACTAAGGCATTACCATAATCAAGTTTGGGATTGCATGGAAAGTTTTGATGCATTCAATATATCATCTATTCTAAAAAAATATAATGATAGAGTTGATTCATAGGTTATTTCATCTACTCTCCTAATTTCTCACAAAGATTTTCAAGGAAACAAGTATACCATTGAGTTGGTTTTTTGACCTAGTAGTCTCAACAATGTTAGTCATTGGCATATTTTTAATAATGATGAGCAAGTCATTTAATTCTTGGAGAAGGTGGAAAATTTTAGTGAGTTGTAATTTGAAGGAAGTGATTCCACTCCTCAAGATTCAATTTCTAAAGTTAACGAAAAAATTGGTGAAGAAATCTTGTAGATAAAATGGAATAAGATTCCAAAAGGGTTGGTATCTTTAGTAGGAATTTTTTATAAGCATGATAAATTCATCAAACATCAACAATCATAATATAATTCATCTTCAAAAATTGAGAAAGTTAATATAAGAATAGAAAGTGACCCCAAAATGATAAATATTGGGAAATGTTGCTCATCAAAGGAAAGAGAAAAGTTGGTGACTCTTCTACATCAATACATTGATGTATTAACATATTCATATGCTAATCTGAAATATTTTCAACCTAAGGATGTGCAACATGATATTCCTCTCAAGCCAAGATCTCAGCCTCACAAGCAAAAATAGTGGTAGTATAATCCCAAAATATCAGGTACTATCCTTGTTGAAATTCAAAATATGTTGAATGATCACATTATCTTTCCCATACATCACTCCAAATGGATATCAAATATTGTTTTTGTAAGGAAAAAGAATGGAGAGATCTACATTTGTGTTGAATTTCAAAATTTGAATCAATTATCACTTAAGGATAATTACCCACTCCCATTAATGGATCAAGTATTGCAAATTTTGACTGGTTCAGAGATGTTGTCTATGCTAGATGATTTCTTAAGATACAATCAAGTGGAGTTTCATGATGAATATCATCATAAGACAACCTTCACTACTCCATGGGGTAATTTTGCGTATGATAGAATTTCTTTTGGATTAATCAATGCTAGTGCTACTTTCTAGAGGGCTATGGATTTGGCTTTTTGAAATATAATTGGTAAGTTAATTATAGTGTACCTTGATGATCTAACCATTTTATCAAAAAAGAGTTAAGATCATTGAGACTATTTTTAGTGAGTACTTGAAATATGCCATGAACATGGGATATCTCTTAATCCTAAGAATTCCATATTTTGGGTTATAGAAGGAAATCTCCTTGGACATATTATATCCAAGGAAGGAATCAAAATTGATCTAAATCAGGTTAAGTCAATTCAAAATCTTACTTTGCCATCAAGTAAGAAAGGAGTACATTCTTTCTCTGAAAAGGTTATTTTTTTGCAAAGATTTATTCCTAATTTTGATGAAAAGAATCACCACATTATTGATATGATGAAAGGAAAATCAACTTTTCATTGGAATACAGAAGGAAGAAATGATTTTCATGAGATAAAGGAATCTATTACACTTTCTCCTATCCTAGTTTACCCTGATTATACCAAGAACCTCATTATGTATAGTTATGCTTCTAAGCATACCTTACCCTCAATATTGGTATAACCAAATGAAGAGGGGATTGAATCTCCAAGAGAATTCATGAGATGCCCTTTGAAGGCTCATGAGCTTAAGTACTCATCCATGGAAAAACATGCATATGCAGTGGTGAAAGAAGTCAAGCATTTTAGGCACTACATCCTCAATTATCATACCATTACATTAGTACTAGATTCTACTATTAAATCTATTTTGAATCAATAAGAGTTTTGAGGTAAAAGAGGTAATTGGATTGATAAAATCCAAGAATATGATATGGAGATCAAGCCTAAAAAACTTGTGTGTGGAAAAGTTTTGTGTCAACTCATGTTAGAGACCAATTCAGAAGAAACCCCTGACAATGAAAGGGATATGAAAAAACTAACCATAGTCTTGCTTGTAATTACTATGGATGAATGGTATTATGATATTGCCTACTTCTTCACATATGGAGAGTTTACAAAACATTTGTCCCATAAAGAGAAGAGGATAATAAAACTCAAGGCTAAAAATTTTGTCCTTTGGGATAACAGTTTGTAAAACCAGAACATTGATGGAATCTTTCTAAGATGTGTAGACAAGGCACACAAATGAATGTTATTGGAATATTTCCATGATTTATCAAGTGGAGGACATTTTTCAGCCCCTGTCATTGCTCATAAGATCTTGCGGGCTAGATATTTTTGGCCAACACTTTTTTAGGATGCATATGCATGGGTGCATAAATGTGAAAAGTACCAATAGTTTGTGGGGAAAACTAAGTTATCAGCCTTTTCTCTCAAGCCAATAGTCATTGAAGAACCTTTTTAGTAATAGGGTATTGATTTCATTAGTGTAGTGAACCCATTTTCAAGTTCTGGTCATAGTTATGTTCTCACAGCTATGGATTACTTCATGAAGTGAGTGGAATCAATTCCAACCAAACATGCCACTTTACAGGTTATTTGCAATTTCTTCAAAGAGAATATCATTAAAAGTTTTGGTGTACCAAATAAAGTTATAACTGATAATGATGCTTGTTTCATATCACATGAGATGACTCAATTTTGCTTTGAATATGGGATTATTTTGTCTCATACTTATGACTATTTTCCTCAAGGGAATGGTCAAGCTGAGTTGAGTAATAAGAATTTGGTAACTATCATTAGGAATTTGGTAGAAGATAATTAGAGGACTTAGCATAAGGCATTGTATGATGTATTATGGGTTGATCGTATTACTCCCAAATGAGTGATTGGTATGCCTCCTTTTCAAATTTTGTATGGATTAAATGTAGAAATACCAATGACATTATAACTACTAGCTCTCAAATTGGCTAAGGCAATTGAAGATGAAACATTAAAAAACTCCTTAGATAATCATATTATGTACCTTACCAAGATAGAGGAGCAATGTAAAAAGGTAGTGGACCATATTGTAGAACATCAAAGTCACATCAAGGAAATTTTTGATAGGAAAGATAAATCATGAGTATTATAAGTTGGGGATCTAGTCCCTTTGTGGGACAAACAAAGAGAGCCAAAAAGAATGCATGGAAAATTTTATTCTCTATGAAAGGGTCCTTTTCCCATTCAAAAACTTAGTGGAGAACATAGTTTCTTCTTGGTATATCTGAATGGGACACCATTACCACTACCCTATAATGGGAAACATCTAAAGATTTTCACATAGTGAAGTTTTATATAAGTTTGTACATTTTGTAAATATCTATATATTATTCTTTATTTTTGTGTTAGTCTCATCTTTTGCTTGAATCCATGGCCCAATAGAGAAAGGCACTTAGAATTTTGGGATTCTCTTTCCTTCAAGTATTACAAAGAATGCTTGAAGGAAATTCCCTAGTCAGAGCCAATTATTATCCTTGAATTTAGCAGGCTCAATTCATGGGATACCCCTATGAAAATTGTCTATTTCATAGCCCATGAGCTCTAAGCATACAAAATGAGGCTAATTATTGCCTTCTTACATTTGTTTTTCTTTAAAAAGAGTTTTTAAGGGAAGTTTCTTTTCCAATGCAGTTCAGAGAATTTTCTCCAAACTACACCTTTTCCAATTTGGTGCAAATCAAAGAATTTTTTCTAAACTACACCATTGTGTGCAATAGTGAAGAAATTCTCTGATGTTTCACTTAGTCTAATTTTTCATGTATAGGAGTGTTATTTTTCCTTGACTTTGCATGTACAAATTCAAATTTTTTCTTTGCTCCTGCACCTAGGCCCACCTCTACATTAGTAATTAATTTCACATTAATTACCCCTCTTATATATATTTTAACCCATGTAAATTCATTTTTACCATTTGTCTTCACCATTTTCAAGCATGAATATTCTATCTATCATAATTTTTGAGCTCAATTGAAATCCACTTCTCTACCCTCATTTGTTGAAATTGATCATTTTTATGCTCCTCACTTTTTTGTCTTCATTTAATTTTTTCATATCTCAGGTAAATCTTTGATTTAATTTTAATTTTTGTTGGTTTCTTTATTTATTTCTCTTTTTAGGGTTTTTATTGTTGCCTTGGGATTTTTCTTCAAATTCCCAAAACCCTAATTCTCTTGGTGCATTTTGGAGGTAATTCTTTGAGATGCACCAAAGGAGCATTTTCTATCACCTTTTAAGTGCACTTTGGAGAAAATTCTCTAAACTGCATATTTCACCATCTGATGCACTTTGGATATTTTTTTCTTCAAAGTACACACCATTGAGTCACTCTAGATAATTTTCTCTAAAGTAAAATTTTTTCACCATTTTGATGCACTTCAGAGAAAATTCTCCAAAGTGCACATAATCTAGTGTACTTTGGAGAAATTTATTTGAAGTGCATGTTATTCCCATTCCAGTGTAGTTTAGAGATTTTTCTCTGAACTACACCAAAAACTTCATCTGGTGCAATTCAGAGAATTTCCTTTGAACTACACCTTTTCCAAAAAAGATAGAAAATGCTAACTTTGGAAAATTAAAATTATCTTTTGTAGATACTTGATGAATCTATAAAGATTCCCTAGCTAAGAGAATAATGAAGTACAAGTTTCAAGGTGTATTTCCAACACCTATAATAGATTCTAATGTAGATCAAATTAGAGATATAGAGATTAGGCATGTTGACATGGTTGAATTATTGTAAAGGTTAGGCAAAGATCCCATTGCTCCCCATATGCAACCTATTCTTAATAGTGAGATACATCTAGCAGTTGCATTTCTTATGTTAGCTCAAGATCTAAAGTTTGTCTTAAAAACTATTTCCCACTTTGACAAATAAACTAGGTCAATCAAAGATGCCAATGGAAAAGTGGTAATTATACTATATGCAGAATAATTTGATAAAGTTTTTCATCTTTTAGAAATTGATGAATTCTCAGATATAAGTGTGGCAACAACCTAGGAATATTATGATAGGAATCCTAAAAAATAAAAGAGGCACATCAATGCAAATTGGCTGAAGACACCAAGGCATATAATTAAAAGATGGGCAAAAAGTTTTTATTGAAGTGAAGTTATGGAGGAAATAGGATATTTAATCACTCTCCTAAGTAGGTTCGAAGGTCTTCCCACATCAAATATCTTTTAAGAATGGATGTATCACTACATTTTTATCATTAAGAAAAATAAGTAAAGAATTTATTGGGGAAGTCAGATTAGTGATACCATATGCCACCAACTTTATAAAGTAATTTATTCTCTCAAGTTCTATATGACTTCTTATTTGGTATATGCCATAGCCTGTATGAGGGTTTTTCCAAGACTGACCAGTGCTGGTGAATGGAATAAAGTTCTTATTTATGAATATTATCCACAGTTGACCCTCAAAGAAGGTATCAAACATTTTATAAGAGTTAACGATGCATTTTTATACCAATTCATTTGTATTTTTGAACAATAATTAGAGAAGAAAAGGGTTTTAGATTAGGCATGGGCAATAGTGAACTAGATTGGTTGTATTTTCCTTTGGTTCCCAACACTCACCTACATCAAGGTAGGTGTATTTAATGAAAAAACTTACATGCTACCTAAATACCTAGGTGATAAATTGATTTTAATGGAGATGTGTAGACAAATGATGAATGTACACAAGAGGTAATTAGATGCACATAAAAAAAGATTCAAGTTTCCTATAAGCATTGGTGGTACACCATTTCAACTACTCCCAAGGCTAAGATAATGGAAAATGAGATGCAGTAGATCACCCTTAAAAGGTATACAATTAGAAAAGATTTTGATTAGAGAATGATGAAGGAAAATCTGAAAGGCAATTATGTTCATGTGTACAAGATTGAGGATATTTGGGTAGAATGAAAAAATAAAGAAGATGTAAGGAGACTTGATTACAATCCTCTTACTACTGAACATATTCAAGAGTTGCAATTAGCCAACATTATAGTTGACCTATCTGACAATGAGAATATATTAGATACTTCATATGAAGGAAATAAAGCTGCTTCTAGTCCTATTCCTTCTATCCAATGGTCTATAAAAGAATGCACATCTATCAGAGAGATATTTCAACCCATCCTTATAAGAACTAATGCCTTGTTGGAATCTAAAGTTATTAAATTAAAATATTTCAAAATAGGGTCAGAAGAAGCATATGATGAAGACACTATAAGGAAACATTCTTATATTGAGAATGAAGAATAAATAAGAAGCCTCCACATCCACTCAAAAACCAATATTCATATTTATAATTAAAGGAAATAAGAAAGATAAATAAGCTAGTGTTGAGAATAGTGATAAAAATAAAGACATAAGAGAAACTAGATGAATTGAGGTACCATCTCAATCAATGATTTTGCAATCTCTGGTTTAGTAGTCTCTACAAGTTGAATCCACACAATCAGAAGTTCCTATGGTTGAAGCTCCTCAATCAATAGTTTATCAGGTGACATTCTTTGTAGTTATTTCCATTATTACATCTATACCAATTATTTGTGTTTCATCTCATGTTTCTCTTTCAATTCCACCTTCTCCTCCTAGTTTCACACTCTTTCAAGTCCCTTCCCAAGGTACTTTGTATCAAGTTTTTGATTCTTTATCTAATTTACCTAGTCTTAAAAAATCATTGGGATCCTTGAACAATCTATACTTCACTCAATAACATATAGATAAATTCATGTCCACATATTTGCTAAAATTATAACTCAAGCTCCTATCACCCTAGTGTCAAAAATATCATCAGACCCAAAAGTAACATTCATGCCAACCTAAACCCCACCAATAATAACCACTATTCCATCAGTGTCAACTTTGTTATTAGATACCTCTACCATTCCACTTACTTCACAAACCATTATTCCTCCTATAACATCACAATCCTTGGTTTCTTTTGCTCAGGAAGACTCATCTCCTCTTCCTCCATGGCTAATTTATCAAACACTTAAGAGGAATAAATAGGCTATTTCTCTTGATGATTTTTATCTTGGTTAACTTGTCCCGATAAATCCCAAAACAACAAAGAAGACCAAAATTACGTTAAGGGTAATTTTTGAATTTAGGCACAAGAATGCTAAAGTTGTAGTGCCTCCCATAGATAAAAATATTGAAGATATTAAAGCATTTGAATATGCAATAGGAAAGATAGATCTTAGGAAACAAACTCATGAAGGTTCAAAAGAAGATTTACAAGTAGCAATGGTTTCCTTAATCAAGAGATATGATAAAGATAAGAAATTCAAAGATAAACTCAAAATATAAGTGGAATAAATGACTTCTATTTTACTAAAAATCAATCAACATTTTGAGTCCATTGATCCTGATGTACATGAAAATACTAAAAGAGCTATTCTACTTACAAAAAAAATTAGATCTCAAGGTCATGCAATTAATGCTTGGATTGAGAGATTAATAACATGAGGTACTCAAATGTTGTGTTTTACCATTGGAATTTTAAAAACTTGAGTGAAATGAAATTAAAAATTTATAAAATAATTAAAACACTCACTCAATATTTGGAGTTGACTAAAAAAGTTATTGATACATGGACTCAACTTCATAAATTCAAACTAAAGATTTTGGTTGAGCAAAAGGTCTTTCCAAATAGAAAAAATGTTCATTGAATACAAGAAAGATATGAAGAATAAAAGAGAAGTTCTCAAAAATCTAGTTAAAAATATTGAAGAAGCTAAAGATATGTGTGATAATAAGATGTTAGATCTTGTAGAAATAATTGAAAAAATCCCCTATCAAGTTAAAAATGATCTCAAGAAATTCTTCTTGTGGAGATTATTATTCAAGAATTTATATCTTTGCTCCAAAAAAAAGATTAAAACAAGTAATTTCATGCTAGATTCCATCGATAAACTAATTGAATTTCAAGTCATCTTGAATAAACTATAAAGAATCATGGATAAGAGCAAGGCTTTGCCAGTTAACTTAGAATATTCTATCACAAGGGTACTTTCTATCTCCAAGAGTACATCCAACCTAGATAACTATGAAGTCCAAGCTATCTTGAAGAAATATGAGGAGTTTTTAGAAAAGAATAAAAAGGAATAAATACTTGTGTGTAAGGACACTTAGTTTGTTTTTGTATTTTTTCATGTGTAATTTTTTTGGGTGCATTTTACACGTAGGAAAAGTTCATAATCCTATGTCAAATTGGACTGTGTCAATGAATAAGTCAATATATTTATGTTTTTCTTATTTTTTTTATAGCTCCCCTCTATAAATAGGAGGATTCTCTTTGTAAAAAGGATCACCAATTGCTATAGAAGTGATGTGCTGCCAAAATTGATAAGCAATATTAAAACTTTGAATTCAAATTATAAATCTTTTATCAATTAATATATGAGAAAGCAAGTTAAATTTCAATCTTGGAGTTGAAATAAATTTGTGTTGTATTGGAGATGTTCTTATTACTTTTACATTATATTTTATTGTGTAATTAATTGAAATGTAGTGTGAATTTTTATAAATCAAAAGGTGCTAGGAAGCTGATTTTGAAGTCTTTAAGCTACAATATCATTATTGGGTTTGTGTTCATCATTAAAAGTGAATTACTAAGGAGACTTTGGGCTACCAGTTATTCTTCATTGATAATTTTTATCTTTGTTAAAAATAAGGTGAAGACTTTGGGCTACACTTTATTCTATCTTTTAAATTTACTCTGTTGGTATTATTCTTGTTACTCCTTTGGTTAACAAATATAAATATCGATTACGTTTGGTTCATCAAGTGATCTTAGATTTTTAAAGTATATCACAAAGAATGGAAGAAAGTTTGTGATTAAATATATAATTAAAAAAAAAAAGAATTGGATGATATGACAACACCCACTATGATAAAATTATTGGAAATAAGTGTAAATAATTAAGTGTTGTGTTAGTTAACAATAAAAAGGAGCCTCCCCTTGCTTAGAGGAGAGATTTATCTCATCATACTATGGCTGAAATCACCATTTTGTTATCATTCTATTGTTAACAAAATAGTCACCCAACATGTATCATAGGGAAGAGTTATTTGTTTATTGTGTCTGTGATGTCCCAGTGAGTAACCCTAATTTTTTGTTCTACAATATAAGGGAAAAGCTCAAAATTTTAATTAATGAATACAAGGATGTCCTTGCCTATCTCAAAAATTTAATATGGAAAACCTTATTATTACCCAAGAGTGAGAAACATACCAAATGAAGTTTCTAAATCCATCCCCCATCTTGTTTGGGTTTTCTATAGAGTAGGGGTAGGTTAGGTTTCTTGTTTTCTATCATTTATTTTCATTAGATTAATCTTTCCTACTTTTAGTATTTTGCTTTCATAGGTTAGATTTCATGTTTTTTAGATTAGATTTCAATGCTTTATTAGCTTATTTGTTATTTAATTTATTTGATGATTAGAATTGTGTTTGATCTAAGTTAAAATACAAACCAATTGAGCTTATAACTTGTGGAAAAGGGGAAAACTAAAATCTTGACACTTTGGGACTAGTTTATAGATTTGGCATATTTATATATTTTTGAGTCTTTAGGATGAAGATAGGTAATCATGGATTATTCAAAATGGTGTCATAATTGAATACTTTTACCAAGCATGTGGAAGTTGCTCTCAGAGTACTTCATACAAATTTAGAAAGTTTTCTTATTTTATTATATCAAATGCACGTGTCACATTAAATACCTCTTGAAAGTGATAATTCTAGGTGTAGGTGTAGCTGGTAGGGATGTTCTAGTAATGATTTATTTTATAATTATACCAGATCAATGGAGTTATATCTCTTCTCTTTTCCATTCAAAAACAAAAGAAGAAAAAAGGAAAAATAGAATAAAATAAAATCTAAATAAAATTAAAATGCTTATATGATGAAACAAGGTCAATATACCATACATCATGATCAAAATAAAATAATATAATGAGAAGAGAAGGAGCCTAATGTATCTCTATCAAGGCTATGGATGCCTAGATGGAAACAAAGCAATGCCTAAGATTCAATTATTTTTGAACTTTAATAGATACTATAATGAAACCTATAGCCCATCAAACCCTTTGAAACACTCATCACAATAAGGGTTAAATAAAATACACATTTGACACACATAGATCTAAGAAAATTAGAAGGAAAGCATGTTGTGTGAATATATTTAGGAGTCTCTTTCATATTTTTGATTTAAGTATTTTTGTATAGCATACTTCATGATTGATTTAGGATTATAAACTAGAATTTTGGGTTCTTGAATACTTAAGAGTATTCCCCCTGTGAGTCATTATTTGTTGTACTCAATACCCCCATTTTCCCATAGGGAAATGGGGACCCACTTTTTTAAAACTATGGTCTTGACTTTGATCCCCTCTTCTATATGTTTATGCAAAATTTGGGAGAAGATTGATTATTGGCCTTTTATAATACTTTGGTAGAGTAGCATTGGTATTGTGTTTTTATGGACTAACCTTTTTAGGAGTCTTTATCGGGTTTATGTTTTTAGACTTATGTTTTCAAGATTTTATCTTCAAAATTTTTGTTTAACATGAATATGTCTTTGGGTTTATTATGTTAGACATTATGTCTGATATAATTTTCTCTTCGCATCATTTTCCCCATAATGATTCTACCAAAATAATTTCTTCAAATTAGCTTATTCTTGTAGACAATCTTGCTGATACACTTTCACTAAAAAATTTCCCTTTGGTCCCTTTGAACCTACCCTTCAAGATTTATGTAACTTTCCATTCAACCTTTTTGATATTTCCCTTCAGCCTTTATGAAGTAGATCCCTTGGGACTTTTGTCATGGATGAATGCCCTTCAAAGTAGACCCTTTGGATTGTTTATAGATAGAAAGTATCCTTCATAACTTTTGAAAAGCCTTTTGGCCCTTAAAAAATGCCCTTCAGACATTTTAATTTCCCTTTGGCCCATTTGCACTTACCCTTCAAGACTTTTATCCCGTGCTTTTGCCTCTTTGAACCATTCCTTTAGACATTTTGTCTGAGACATTTTCCTTGAGAAAATGAACCTACCCTTTGGGCTTTATGTAACATGCCCTTCAGGACTTTTGTCTCGATTATTTTTTCCCTATGAGCCTTCTTTTGGGACTTTTGTCCCAAGCTAATTATTTTAGACTTTGTGTCTCAGATATTTTTTTCAACGTAAGAAGCCCAAAATAATTCCTGCTAGGGCACATGCCCTTCAAAATTTTTGAACCAACCCTTAAGACATTTTGGAAATGACCCTTTAGGATTTTTAAATTGACCACTTACCCTTCAGACATTTGAAAAAAGACCTTTTGGGATTTTTTAAGTGACCACTTACCCTTTGGGACTTTTTCCTAGGCCCTTTCCCCTCCAAGACTTACCCTTCAGGACTTTTGTCCCAAACTTTTTGCCCTTTAGCCAATTCCTTCGAGACTTTTATCGTAGGCCTTTTTACCTTTGGCCAATTAACTTAGACATTTATCTAAAACATCATGCCCTTTAGCCCTTTTAAGACCATCCCTTCAAGCATTTCTTCAGACATTTTGTCTAAGAGAATTGAGTCTTTAGCAGAATTATTTGGGACATTTTGTTTGAAACAATTACCCCAATGAAATTATTTTAGACTTTATGTCTTAGACATTTTTTCTAACAAAATGACCCTTCAAGAGAATTATTGCAGACATTTTGTCCAAAACAATTCCCTCGCATAGAAATCATGAAAAAATTACCTTGCACAAAAATCCCAAAATAATTCCTCTAAAACAATTGACTTGAGACTAATACCATACTACCAAGTGGTACCCTTATTTAGATAACATTTTCATTGTCTTGAGCATGATTTAAAATTTTAGCCAAGGGTCCCAATCATATTTTTTTATGCTAGGTCATCAAGATTAAATTTAGGATCTCTTTTTTATATTCTTAGCCCAAGTCCAAATCATATTTTACTAATACTAAGACCTTAGGCTAAAATATTCATGCAGGGTCATTTATACATATTTCCTAAAGTATTATGCTAAGTCATTTTTTGCTTATGTTTTCAAGAGTAGGGAATCTTTAATAAATGATAAGTATCAAGTTAATGAGATTAAATTTGATAGTCATGTAGATGTTAGTTGACAATTATGAGGACATCATTTTATGGTCGTGTGAATGTCAAATTTAACTTCAATAATAACTAATTTATGGAATTAAATTTGAAAATCATGTGGACATCATTTGAAAGTCATAAATATTTCAGTTTGTGGTCATGTGAATGTCAAATTTAACCTCATAAATTACCCATTTAGATTCAAAAGTGGACCCTATAAATCAATGGTTTGGATTGATTTGTATAGTTGATTTAATAGTGCAATATGAATAGATACTTTTCAAAGGTCCTAGATTAAACAAAGAGTTTCCAAGTGGCATACCTACATGATCAAAGTACAAGTCAAAAGGTCTAATCCAAGATCTTATAACATGTGTCAAATTAGGCCCATTTGATTGAAAAATGTGAGAGTAAGTTGAAATGTTAAAGATCCATGAAAGTGACAAATGTCACCATCATGGGATTCTAGTACACAGATCTAATGACCCATGAGAAGAAGCAAAGAACCCAATATATGGAACTCAAAAACCTTGAGTAGCTACCAAGTGGCACATATATGAAGCATATAAAAATAGGGAATGACAAGTGTTTAACATATTGGATCCAATGATCCAAAAACACTAAAATCCAATGAATTATATTAAACTAGTCCATAAGAATCAATAGTACAAGTCCTAGGTGGAATTTTCAAAGATCTTTGACTCAATCAAGTGTTGATGCATGTCACATTTAAAAATATTACAATAGAAAAAATACATATATCTATATACTAAGCTATATCTATCAATAGACATTGGGTCTCACAACTAAGATAGAGTATGAACATGCATGTCTTAATATAAACAATGAAAATAAAAGTGAATATCTAGATTCTATAAAAGGCACAAACAAGTATGTAATGTATAATTCAAATTAGTAACAGCTAACAATAGTGTCACTAGTTCTATAACATTAGTAAAGAGATTTTGGTACTTCATGTAAATGTCAAAGTTCCATTTGAAGGCATGTAATATGAAAGATCAACATGTTGTTCTCACAACCTATAAAATGAGGCATGTACAATTTTGGTAAATGATGCATATTTTAAAGTTTGCATACAGTTCAAGCTATAATTGTAAAAAAATACCTCTATCATTATATACATGCATATATTACATAACTTTGGCAAAGGCTAATTTAAATGGATAACTGTAAGTATACTCTTATACAGTTTTAGACCATAGTTAGAACTCATGTTTTAACTATCACATGTAACAACCTTGCATGAACTTGGAGGATGAGGTGACCCCTTCCCCAAGTCTATGTAAATAATTATAATCTAACTTGGATTTTTGTCAGAGAATTTTTAAATACAAGAGTAACATTAGTTTTGATCATCAATGAATGTGTTTGTGTATTTTCTTTCCAATTTTTATGTAATTATTTATTACTTTCTTTGGTTGTATGTTTTAATAATCTTTAGTGCAAAAAAGTTGTGAATGGATTTTTGATTATTTTGATTGATATAATAATCTATAAATGTGCAATAACTATTGAAATATTAGTAAATATATTGGTTAAGATAGTCAAGTTCAAATTGATTCATAATTTTAATTGTGCATGAGTGCTTTCTTGGATGTAGTTTGTTGTGTGTGTGCAATAACTACCTTAGATAATTCACTAGCCTAATCCATAATCTATTGTTAAGGGTGTGCAATAGATAATATAAAAGTAAAAATATTTATTTGAGGCTTATGAATTTCATACATCTTTATCTCCTTAGATTTTTTATCCATGTCTAATTGTGTGTGTGCAAATGTTGCTAGTAATAGGGATAGCTTTTGAGAGTACTTATCCTTTTATAAACTAGCCAGGGGAGTGATTTATGAAAACCACATAAGATTTTTTTTGGCCTTACCCTTCCATCCTTTTTTGAATTTATTTTGAGACATACCCACTTTAAATTAGAAGCTGGGCACCCATCCAATTTACATAGAGATTCACAATCCTTTATGAACCATACCTCCATCTAAAAACCCTTATCAAAAACCTACATACCCTATTATTTATTCCATCAATAGGTTGTAATAGACTATATACCTATAACTCATGCCTTAGAGTGGAGTTTACCTCAATTGATATCCTAAATTGTTAGAGGCTACCTCATTGTGATTGTGGTGTGTATAAAACCCACATCAATTGGAGCCATTAGGTGTAGTGGATGGAAATAGAAAAATCTATGAAAAAGTGTTGAGGACAAAATATAAGAGTATATGAAAACAAGATGGACAAAGTTTATATACTTAGGGTGTCATGTCCCCCTTTTAGGCATGACACTATTGAAGACCTTTAACATTGCCTAGTTTCCCAAGGGCTAAGGGAAAAAGAGAAAAAGAAGCAAAATATTTGGTTTTATTAATAATACTTATAAAAGTACTTTAATTTTATAATTTCACTTAAGTTGGGGTATTTTAGAGGGTCATGGGTACTAATCCACTTGAGTGGATTATAAAAGGTATCCTTTTTATAATTTTAAAACATATCAATAAAGGTATTTCCCTCCAAATTGTGTGCTTCACTTTGAGAGGAGTATAAAATCATTTGAGGGTTCTTTTTGAAGGGTATCTTGGACCATATTTTGAATTTACAAGTTTTGAGCATGAAAAATCTTAAGATTTTGACTTGAAGATGAAAATCTTAAAGCAAAGAGATTGAGGATGGAATCCATCATTCTTTCATGGGGTAACTTCAACTTGGAGCTACCATAGATCATCAAAATTTATAAAAAGGAAAAAATAAGGGTTTTCAAGTGGGGTAAATTACTTGAAAGGTTGGAAAATTATTCTAGGAGGGTAGAAACAAGGGTTTGGAGACCTAAAGTTGGATTTTTAGGTTTGAACACCCCTAACTTTAGGGATGTATTAGTTCTAGGGCTAGAAATGATCAATTCCAGTTAGGGAAAATTGATTGAGAGTTATTTATGAGGATTTGATAGGTTATTCCAAGCCAAAATACTATTCAATAATTTTTTACAATTATTTCTAATTTTTGTGAGAGTTTTTGAGGACATTTAGACTTCAAATTTAGTCAAAAATTTGTAATAAATTATGCATATTTATTTAGTAATATTTGTGCAATTTTATTAAGATATCATGAAGTGTTTGATGCATGATAGATCAATCATAAATATAAAAAAAAATTTAAATTGGGACACCTAAGGTTTGAAGGTAAATTCATATTTGGGGAGGGAAAAATTTACTTGTTAGAACACCCATTTGGTGTATTAGGTTATCCTATTTTTAGGTTATTTTTGAAGGGTTTGTTTCATTTAGGGTTAGCTATTGGAAAAATTATAAAAATAATTTTATTCTAGTGTTTGCAGTAAAATTTAAAAAATTAGAAAATATCCCATTTTTGGATATTTTAGTGGTATCAAAGCCATATCTTGGCTAGCCACAGGTTTCTAAAGTGATTCATGCATAAGGGTGATTAAGAACTAAGGTATTACCTTAGAAGCAAGAATAATGCTAAGGAAAATCAATAAGAAATACCAATGGATCACTTGGATTAGACAAGGGATTAGGTTGAAAATAAATAGGAGCAAATATTTGATAGGTACACATAGGCTCAAGAACAAATGACAACTATGATGGCATAATTTATATACACTATGAAGTAAATGAGGGGTGAAAAATCATCCAATGGAGATGGTAGTAATTTTGGAATTCATAAATTTATGAATCATCCCCATAAAGGGAATAGTGGATCCAAATGTATGCTTAACCAACCTAATTTTCTATAATTAGAAGTTACCATATTAGAAAGGGAGGAATAACCCACCTTGAGAAATATATTATTGAAGGATTATGGTGAATAAATGAATTATCCTACTCTTTTTAGGGATAAAATGGATTTTCACATATTTAAAATCTTAGAATCACGGGAAAAATGGTGAAAATAAGGCTAGAGAAAGGCATAAGGGCAGCCAAGGAGGACTTCATCATGCCTTTGGAAAGCTTTCACTTTCCAATTTTGATGGTTCTCACAAGAGCTCAGCTAGGGCTTAGATTAAGAAGGTAGACATCTACTTTTCACTTAGGCCTATGATGGAAAAGGAGGCTATTTAATTTTCTACCTTGTATTTATAAGGGGCTTCTCATGAATAGTGGTATCATGGGTTGATCACCTGAAAGCATCAACTCATCCAATCTTATGAGGAATTTAGTACAAGGATCATTGAGAGGTTTGATAGCACTGATCCAAAATTACACTTTAGAGAGTTAGTTTAATTGAGGCAAAAGGGAAAAATAGAGGAGTATGTGATAGAATTTCAAAGGATTTAAGTCATGGTAACAAATGTTTCAAAAAGAAGATTTTTATTTTTATTCATGGAAGGTTTGGCTAATTCCATTCAGGGTTTGGTCAAGGCTTTTAACCCATCTTCTCTTCAAGGATCCATTCAAAAGGCCCTTGATATTTAGTATTAAACACCCCAAGGTAAAATTATAACTTTTTTTCCACAAAAATACCTATTTTGGACCTTTTTGATAAAAAAAAGGTAATAAATGTGGGTAACTCTTTTGGGACATAAAAAGTAGCTCCTTTGGGGTAGCTTGATAGGCCAAATTAGTAAGGTTTGGGGTAGTTTGTTAAGACAAACTATCAAGGTTTGGGGATAAAAGAGAGATACAATATGGACTAATGAGATAAGAAATGAGCTAAGGAGGAAAAGGCTTTGTTTTGATTGTAGAGACCTTTGGACACTGGGTCATCATTATCATGGGAAGGGGAAAGTTCACTATATCAAGGTGCATTTGGATATATAAAAATAGGAAAAATTTGAAGGGGATCCACCTATAAGGAAGATAATTTGGAGATCCTTATAGGAGAGGACATGAGTGACACATTTACTTCATTATAAAAGACTCCAAGATACTACCTCTTTCATGTGAAGGGTAATTTAAAGGTAAGGATATTATAATTATCATTGATAATGGGGCCACACATAATTTCATTGATAATAACTTGATTGTTTCATGTGGGATTCAAACTATAAAATTAAAGTGTTTTTGTGTAACTATGGTGGATGGATTCACCATCTATTATACCACTAAGGTTCCCAGTCTTAGTATCATGTTGGAGACACACTCCACTAAGGATGACTTTAATGTGGTTAACATTAGAGAAACCAACCTTGTCCTAAGCATCCAATGGTTGCACTAATTTGGAGTACTAAAAAAATTACCAAAATATATATCTTAAATTTGAAATGAATGGGAAAAAGTGATACTTCATGGTTTAAGTGATAAGGTACCTTTGGAGTGACATCAAAGGCAATGGAAAGAGTATTTGCCAAGAAGAATTTAGTAGGGGCAACAAGAAAGAATGTTCCTTCTAATATGGAACAACCAATAAGATATGTAAAAGAGCATTTATTTCCTCATTTTTTAGGCTTCATAAATTCTTAAAATGAAGATGCTAAGAAATCCTATGGAGAGGGAAATTTTTAATTTGTAAGAAAGGAAAGTAGGTCTAAATTTTTCATTGTGAAAAGACCTAGGGTATAATTATAAAAATCAAAACTTTATTACTCAAAAAAATCAGAATTTCATGAGAAAAATCATAATTGTTGTTTCTAAACAAAATTAGAAAATTATGTAAGTAATCAGCATTATTTAAACTCAAAAAATTTAGGGAAAAAGGGTAAGTTTCAGCTCTTAATAAATTATGAAAATGCAAAGGAGAGTTGGGTTTTTCCTTGTGATAGGGGGTTGAAGTTTGAAAAATAAGGGCATCCCTCCCAATAACATGCAATGGAAGAAATAATGTAAAATGTGACATAAAAGAAGTGTCAAGGCACGTTGAGGGCCTAAAGGGTATTGGGTTGCATTCCAAGGGAGCCCATGTTCCAAGACACATATGAAAAGGAGATAGATCACAAGGGAAAGCCTTAGTTATGATATTTCCAACCCTTATAAGGTGGTACATACCTTAATTTTGACCCCTCTTGGGATTGTAAATATGGTAGGTTTATCATGGAGCAAGTTGGGAGTAAAAAGGATTATTTTTTGGGATACTTTCAAGGTTGTAATGTACAAATACAATCATCAAAACATAAGATACATGTTTATATTTTAAGTAATTCCATATAAGGTAAATAAATTTTTGATTTTGATGCATAAAATGGTGATTTTGAAGATTGATTGCATAATTTTACCCTCCAAAGATGAGTTGTGGAGAAATTAATTCATGTTTGAGAGTCATAAGAGGTCTTAAATTTTCTTGCACAACTAACTAATCAAGAGGGAAGTGGATAGTTCTACATTTATTTTGAAGTATATGGACATGTGATGTGGTCTTTTGGTAAAGTGTGGATTTAAAGTAAAGTAATAATAATTCCATCTCCTCTAATGGGAATATTTTTGAGTCTCGAGGTCACTTTTGGGTGTATGGGCAGCATAACATCCCTTCTATGTTTTAAAGGGTAGCCACATAGATGTTTCCAACACTTTCACACATGGAAGGCATTATTAAATATGAAAATAATTAAGTAGAGTGGAGAAATATTATTTTGAATAATATGTTTATTTCTTGAGGGGAAATCAAGGCTAAAAAATCTAAAGATTTTTTTTACCATAATACTTTTCTATCCACCCCAATGTTATCATTTCAGAGAAATTATCCCATTTTTGTATCTCTTTAGCACATATGAAGTATGAAATCTCCATGAAAAGGTAAAGAAAAGTTTGGAGTTGTTATTTTATTTATAGATTATATAATTATCCAAAGATATTCATATATAGTAACAAAGAGCATCATGAGCTCTTTCTTCCATGGGAAGAGCTAAGGATAAAGAATTGATGTGATCCCATGGTTAGGACAACCCATTGTTTATTTTAATTACTTGAGGACAAGAAATTTTGGGAAGGGAGGATTTTCATGTCCCCCTTTTGGACATGAGACTATTGAATACCTTTAGCCTTGCTTAATTTCCAAAGGGATAAAGGAAAAAGAGAAAAAGAAGGCAAACATTTGGTTTTATTAAAGAATAATTGTAAAAGCACTTTATTTTTATAATTTTGCTTAAGTTGGGACCTTTTTTAGGGTCATGGGTACTAATCCACTTAAGTGGATTATAAAAGGTATTATTTTTATAATTTAAAAAAATATCAACAAAGATATTTCCCTCCAAATTGGATGCTTCACTTGGGGAGGAGTATAAAAGAATTTTAGGGTTCTTTTTTAAGGGAATCTTGTATCATATTTTGAATTTATAGGTTTTGAGAATGAAAAAACTTTAGATTTTGACTTGAAGATGAAAATATTCAAGTAAAGAGATTGAGGATGAAAACCCTTATTTGTCCATGGGGCAACTTCATCTTAGAGCTGCCATAAATCATCAAAATTAAAAAAAAGGCAAAGATAAGGGTTTACAAGTGGGAAAAATTACTTGTAAGGTTGGTGAATTGTTCTAAGAGGGTGGTGAATATGCTTTGGAGACCTAAAGTTGCATTTTTAGGTTTGAAGACCCCTAATTTTAGGGTTGCATTAGATCTAGGGTTGGAAGTGATTAATTCTAGCTAGGGTGAATTAATTGGGAGTTGGTTGTGAGGATTCAATAGGCTATTCCAAGACTAAATATTATTTAGTAATTTTATACAATTATTTATAAATTAATTCTAATTTTTTTGAGGATATTTTGACTTCAAATTTATTCATAAATTCATAATAAATTTTGCTTATTTATTTAGTAATATTTGTGTAATTTTACGAAGATATAGTGAAATTTTTGATGTATCATAGATCAGCTATAAATATAAATATTTTTTTAGATTGGGATGCCTAGGGTTTGAAGGTAAATTCATATTTGGGAAGGGAAAAACTTGATTTTTGGAATCCCCATTTGGTGCATTGGGTTTATCCTATTTTAGACTATTTTTGAAGGGTTGGTTTCATCTAGGGTTTGCTATTGGAAAAATAAAAAAAACTAATTTTCTTAAAGGGTTTGCATTAAAATTTTAGAATTTATAACATATCCTATTTTGGGATATTTCATAGGGAAGCATGATCCAAAAATATTTTGGAAGGAACTACATAAAAAAATAACATAAAAAAATAACATTACAATAATTTAGTGGTTTTAGTACTCATAAAATTTGTAAAAACTCGAAAATGAAAAAGACACCCTACAATCAATGTTAAGGAATAACTTTTCACAATTAGAGAAATCCACTAAGGGATTAAGACATTAACAACATGAAATTCCTGACACATAGATGGTTTGTAATAAAAATAACTAAAATAGGGAACACATATTTTATCACCAAAATCATAGAAATATTCAATGGGATTATTCACAATGGATTCTTAATAGAGTGGAAAATTAGCCTAACCATACCTTTGTTCAAGAGTGGGGATGCTAAGAAACCCTTTAACCTACCCAACCATTATGATTAATTCCCCTTTTTAAAGATTTTAAAAATCATGGTAAAATGTAGAATTAGTATTTGGAATGAATATAAAAGAGAGAGAGAGTAAAAGGTCAAACATATTTTAGACCAAAGTACTCAATAATAGATCATTATGTAATACTAAGACACTTAGTTGAAAAGGTTTGGGATAAAAAAGGTGAAGTTTTTTTATATTTTATATATTTCAATAAACAATTTGATAGTTTTGAATAATTATGGAGCATAGTGGACTAATTAAGGTTACCAATACACTACATACTATTACACTAAGTGTAATTAACAACACCATTTGGGTCAGAGTCATGTCAAAAATTGATGCTTTTCGGTGTTTTGTGCCATGAAAAATAAAATGTTTGGCACCATATTTGGTAATGAAAATTCAATGTAAGTTAACACAACTAATAAATTATATTCATGTCACCATTTCACCTTTTTCACATCAAAAAAATTCTATTCAAATTTTGTGACTTTCTCTTGGGAAGAGGAATTTACAATAATTATTATTTTTCTCTTCAATATCAACTACTTAAAAATAAATGATTTTTTTAATATTTTGTTGGGCACTCATGATTATGGTTTTTGTGTGATTCAAATCTAAAATTACAACAAAAGTCATCATTGCCCCACCCTTTTATGGAGGATTTTTATTAGATATAAAAAAAATTAAGAAATTAAAAAATAATTATCTACAATATTTATAAGACATATAAAATGAATTAGAAAATATGTAGGATATGATTGGAGAATATGCATAAAATGTATTTGTTGAAAATACCTTATAAACATCACCAAAATCCTCCCATTGAATACTACATTGCACATATTTAGCTATTACAAACTTATATTTCTAGAAAATGAGGTTTTGAATAGGACATCCTTTAAACCCTAACAAGAATGATATTTTTGCCAATACTTAAACCATGTACAAAATCTCTCTAATAAAGAAAGGTTTTTGTGCCTTTCTATATCCAAATTTATAAAAAAGGCCATGACCTCACTATTCTACCATAAAGGATTATGTTATACTGTAAATAAATAACAAAATAAAAAAATAATTCTCTGCAATATTTGTAGGATATATATAAAATGACTTAGAAAACATGTAATAAATAAGTAGATAATATTCATAAAATGGGGTTATTGATAATTCCTTTGAAACTTTACCAAAATTATCCTAGTTAATTCCACATTATGCATCTTAAACTATTACAAACCTACATTTCTAAAAAAATGATATGGAATAGGACATCCTTCAAACCCTAATAAAACTGAGATTTTTTCCAGTAAAAAACCCCATACAAAACACCTCTAAACAAGGAAGGCCATATAATACCACACCCACATTATTTAATGAAATTATATATCCTATCTTTCCCTACCATGAAACATTTTTTTAGATGTTAAAAAATTAAGAAAATAAAAAACAAAGTAAATCCTCTAGATGATATACATAAAATGGGTCAAAGAGATGATTGGATTATAAGCATAAAATTAGTGTCTTAAAAAGACATAGGAAAATTTGAACCAAATGATAATGGAAGTTATATAGATAACTTGTTAGGATCTTCCTATAAAAAATCAAATTAAATAGTAATAACAACATGTAAAAATATTTGATTGCTCAATGCACTCAAAAAATGGCTACAAACCATTTTTATATCCATATATCATAGGCCACTTTAATGGGGCCACCTCCTTGAGAGCATAAATAAAGTATAAAAATTCATTCCCCCTATTTTTAATAAAACATCAATATATAGACATTATAACCCTAACCCTTATACTTAAGGGTTAGCCTCACAAAAAATAGGCTCATGGGATTC
Source organism: Torreya grandis (assembly GCA_037957365.1). Taxonomy (NCBI): domain Eukaryota; kingdom Viridiplantae; phylum Streptophyta; class Pinopsida; order Cupressales; family Taxaceae; genus Torreya; species Torreya grandis. Next base: position 736,589 of record JARHVA010004590.1, read on the forward strand.
ATAATAAACCCTAAACCTTATGCTTAAGGGTTGGTCCCTATAGATGAATTTTTATCATTATATAACACCTCAATCTTGTATACTTGGAAAAATTAGACCTCGGTTGTTCCTCTCAGTTCTTCACCTTTCTCATTTTTGCAAGTCTCACATCTACTTTATATTTATTCCCCTTGGCTTATATCTCTTAGTCTGACCAATCTTATGTTTATGACCCGGGTCTTTTATCTTGCTTAGAATGCTTGAAATGTACTTATCTTCCATCTCTACAAGTTTAGAACCTATACCTACTTTATTGCTTCTTGTTCACTAACATATGAGATAGATAATAACGTCAACATTACTATCATGTCCTAACATAAGTGTTGAGTGCCCTAAACTCATCTAATTTAAAAATTAATGTCTTAATGGTCAAATTAAGTGATTTGATGTGAATTATTACTCCAAATGGATTGATATAAATACAAGATCAACCCTCATTCATTCCTCACCTATAGAACCTATGAATACCTAATGAAAAATGAAAGAGCATTTAATTGAACAAAACTTCCCTATTTATTCCTATTTACATACTAGTTATAGGGACCACACATCAACATGTCTAAAGTAATAAAGTAAAAATCCAAGAGCTTGATTTACCAAGTTACAAGCTAGGTCAATGTTGTACTTTTTTTTCACATATTGTATGATTCACACACAAGCCAATAAATAGGGAATAACTACATGTATTTGAGGCCCTTTTTAGAGTATTAGCTATGTAGGCAACACCCAATGATAACAGGTCTTTAGGGAAGCTCAAAACCATGTTCCCACTAACCCCTATTTCCCTAAGGTCACATTGAAGATGGAAACTAAGGTTTTTCCATTTTACAATGAGAAATAATCCATGACTTAGATCTAAATGCACTAGAGTGAAGGTGAAGCAAAACCTAGAATCATCTAGGTGGTCACATCTTGATTTAGTAGATATTCTATACATGACACTAGCATCAAACTCAGAGAGTAGAATTGACATAACTATCTCAGGCTCATGTTACTATCTAAAGAGCCATAAGCATCAAAACTAAAATCTAACATTTGTTTTAGAATTTCCTTTCTACCTACTTTTTGCCTATTCTAATTTTATAACTAAATTAGCATCAAAACGAGATTAGTACTTCACTTATTTATCATTTATATTTCTAACATAATTAAACTTTCCATATTTAGACTATCCTAGCATAATAAATTTAGTGTATACTTATATCTGAGTTTAGCATCTAATTGGCCTACTATACATTTGATTATCACCCTTGTGCCATTTCATTTCTATATACCCCCTTTAAAATATAGATAACACCAATCTAGATCATTTTAGGGTTAAATATTTGGTGAAACCAATATTTGAACATGAAAACCCTAAGCATACCCTTTGGGATGATTATTACCTACTTTGTCCTAATATTTATTTACTTCATATCGTTTATCATGGACAATATTGATTGCTTTGATGACGATGATTACGACCCTATCCAATTCTCCCTCCAGGAAGGAGTTAATTTGATTAATATTATATTTTTCCAAGTGCTAAAGCATGTAATATAAAAACCTTGAATGGTAGTAGCTATTATCCCTCTAATCCGGTCCATGCTTCCACCACTACAAAAGATAAGTTCATTCATCTTAAGGAAGATGAAAAGACTTTAGCCACACTTCCTATACCACCATTATATGAATTTGGCATTTGATACTTGTAAAAGTATGGATACTAAGGCCAAGGATTGGGTAAACATGAAAAGGTATTACCCACCCTATATCTCTTAAACATAACAATACGAGCATGTAAGGGTTTAGCTTTTCAAACACATGCTTGAGTCACCAAACATTCAATCTAATTAAACATATACATTTTACCAAAAAAGTGGGTACATATGACCAAGAGGTTCCTTTATTTAATTGTCAAAATTTATGGCAACTACATAAAAAAAATATTGCTGATGTGCAAACAAATAATAAGGGGGACATGTCTTTAAGAAAATTTATTAACCCCCCCAACATTTCTACATTTCCAAAAATATCCCTATATTCAAGGGTGATGGGTTTTTTCTACCTTTAAAACATATTCTATATCAAAAAATGTATCTTTACCAAACTTTTCCAAAGTTAAAATTGTTATACCCTTACAAAAGGAAAATGAAATAAATTATTTAAATGCTATAATCTATTCAAATGATATACAAAATGTAGTAAATTTTAAAGATCAAAGATCCCATACCATTATCAAAATGTACTAAATTTAATGATCATGAACTTATATTCATTATGATATTCATATGCCCAAATTCAAAAAATGGGGTGGGTCGTAACCAATTATAACACCTATGACAAACACCTTTATCCCCATGTAATATTTGATGTATATGGTCACCACTATTAGAGACCTTCAAAAATAAGTTTGTATACTCCGAATGCAAATGGCTTTCCATAATGATACTGGATATGTTACTCCATTCAATAATCAACTTCTTACACAATGTATATTTGAATATCCTTATCCACGAGATTTTGAATTATTAGATTTACCTCTATTTTTAATACATAAGGACCAATTCAATCACATGATCAACTATGTACATTATTTTTTTCAATGGGAAAAAGATGACAAACTATTGCTAAAAGTTTTCCTTATGATTATTTTTGATGAAGCTCAAAATTGGTTCTATATTTTACCAAAGAGTTCCTTAAATTTTTTATTACAATCAAAAGATGATTTTTTCATGGCTTTTAATATCTAAAAGGTGCCAATATTTACATTAGAACATTTTCACAAATTCAAACAACGTGATGATGATTCCCTTCAAGATTAAACTAGTCAATTTAAAAGTACATTATATGAGCTATCATTTAGACCCTCAAATTTGGAACTATAATTTATCTTTAGTAGAGGAATTATTTACCCATTAAAGGAAATGACATTACGTAATTATGTGCATAGATATGATTCCTTCATAATTACTCATTCGAAATAACTTAACATATCTCCCTCCAAATACAAAAACTTTATCCCTGACATAATGGATGTAGATAACTTAACTAAAGAGAATTATGAATAAAAATGTGGTATCCCTAATCTATATATGACCATTTCACAAATGTTACTCAAAATGGGGCCAATCCAAGTCCCTATCTTATGCAAGAATCTCAAAGTGAACAAAAAAAAAACATTCACATCAATAAGATTTAACAATTACTTTATACATGGGTGGTGCTTATTTTTGGCATAACCATACTGATCCTACATAAGAAAAAAATATTTACAATGTAAGACACTTACAACAAATGGGATTCAATCTAAAAAACTTACAAAACAAAGGAGGTTGGAAATAATCCTTAGGAAATGTAACATTACCAATTACTTGTGGTCCTAAAGTAATCCAAACATGTGTTTGGGTTATGCCTACCACATATCCATATGCATTTATACTAGGAACTCTTTGGCTATATAGAATGGAAGAAAAAAATGATCCAAATCAACAAGGTATTTCCTTTCCTCATGAAGGCAGATTAATACATATTTCAAATGATAGCATTACTTCTTCTATTACACATGCAAAATGTGAGGAGGAACATGTTATGTACCTTTTCAACCTATCCAATCATGATGCAAGTAATGTAAATGATCCAAATTAAGATTTTAAGGTTCACATTGGGGGAGATATCTATGACCATCCGTTGGATGGAATTATAGGATGATCTTTCCTCTTCATATATTATAAAAATGCAAAAATGCAAAAAAAAAACATTCAAAAATCCATAAACACTTTCAACACTTACATGTTCTATTGGATCCTTAGCATCCATGTGTTAATTCCATGTTAATGGATGACATACACAATTAATCATACATACACATATGTGTCACACTTATAATTGAGTGTGATGTAAGCATACATAGACACATGATACATTCTTATTTCATATATTGAGCCTTCTTTCTACTCATGTCATATAAAAATTGGGGGCATCAGATTCTTTGATCTTGATACACACATGTTATATGATTTGATGATCACTCTACATTATAATTTTTGAGCTTACATATGTACTTACACATGCCTATTATCCTTGACTATATCCTACATAGGGTACTTGACATGCTATACACTTTACATACTTTTCCTAACACATTGGATCCATGGGTTACTATGCCATGTTTATGCTGGTTACTTATGCTTTATTCTATGCACTTCCTTGAGTGTCTTGATTTTCTATTGTATTCTTTTTTCGAGCATATGAATATGATCTTTTACGTGTAGATTTTATGTCTATGTATGTTTTCATTTAAATTTACCTATGCCATTATTTTTTATATGGACATCTAAATATGTCATTATTGATTTTGTAGACATTCGACTAAGTCATGTCCCTTTGAATGTGAAACACTTAAACATGCCCCTTGTTTATGGTCTCCTTTGACCATTGTCTTTTGAATTGATTTTGAGTGATCTTGTGTGTGTGCCTATTTACTTTTTGAGATTTTACTATTAATATCTATATATTTCCATGATATTTATCATTCATGTTAGGCCTACATGTGATCACATTGTTTCTATTAGATTTAATGATAAATTTACCTAGACATGTTCCCTTCTATATGCTACATGGTTACATTCACATATTGTATAGTTGTCTTATCCTTTTGAGGTGGGGTATCTACTAATTATTATCTTTACCTCACCTAAAAGGGGAGGCATATTAGTGGGTTCATGTCATAGACACACGTTCTCCACACTTGGCATAGTTTCCAAATTTAGTGGGGGCATACTTTAGAGGTATGTTATCTACACTCATTCAATTCATGGTACTTATATCAATTTTTAGATTCAGTGGGGGTATGTCATATGGGCATGGATTACAAACATTCACATTTATTATATTCATTGGGGGCATGCTTTGGCAGTAGGTTCTCCATATTTATTCAATATAAAGTACGCATATTTGTTTCTAGATTTAGTGGGGGCATGCTTTGGAAGCATGTTCTCCACACCTATTCACTATTGAACATCACCAATTTATAGTGGGGGCATGTTTTGGAAACATTTCCTCCACATTGGTACTTATATTAGTTTTTATATTTCTTTGAATATATTTGGGGCATGCTTTGGAATCATGTTATCCACATTACACAGTTATCTGAATTGGCAAAAGATCACAATTATATGATTTAAATTCATAGTTATGGTAGAATTCTATACATTGGTACTATTATATACATAGTTTCAACATGAGACATATCTAAGGTGCATATTATATATAACATGTGTCTAATATTTCAAAATACAAATTAGTTTCATAATCCAAAACACTTTTATGGATTGTTACCATATCATAGACTTTTTCGTACTGATACCCTACTAGTATTTCATGGACTTTTATTGAGCCAATCTACAATAGTAGTTGGTTTTAATTTGGTATGGTTGAGGTGATAAAATCACTCAATATTTCCAAACTTTCAAGTTGGACTTGATCATATAGCCTCACCATGTTATAAGTATCACTGAGTTATATGATTGAGCTAATCTCAACCGCTAGGTGGAAAATCACTTTTATTTCAAAGTTGGGGAGATGCGCCTTCTAACATCTCTCTCTCCATCTACTTAGATTTATGTACTTTAAATATTTATCTATATTTGTACTAATATTAATTTTAGAGTCTAAAAATGATATATATATATATATATATATATTTTAAAACAACTTACTAATAAGAAATATAGTTACATCAACACACAGGTGTACTCCTAAACCTTGCTCTTTCAATTTCAATAAATTTCAAATACTTTAAATCCATATTATATGCACAAATTTTTATACTATAACATGCTTTTGGTTTTAGGTTAGTGACCAATACAACACTTAGGTTGGGCATATGCCAAGACAAGGTATGCATACACACTTGGGTACACATTATTTTCCTTTAAACTAGTAATTTCATTACTAGATTAAATAGGGGAGGGGGGAATGTAGATGATATTTTATGATTATATAACACCTCAATATTGTACGCTTTTAAAACTCAAAACTTGGCTATTCCTCTTAGTTATTTACCTTTCCCACTTTTGTAAGTCTCACATCTAGTCTATCTTTGTGCCCCTTGGCCTATATCTCTTAGTCTGACCAATCTTATGTTGATAACCCAAGTCTTCTATCTTACCCAAAATGCTTAAATGTGACAATCTTATGTTATGACATAGGTCTTATATCTTACCCAAAATGCTTAAATGTGCTTATCTTCCATCTCTAGAAGTTCAAAACCTATACCTACTTTCCTTCTCCTTGGACACTAACATCTAATATAGATAGTAGCATCAACATTACTATCTTATCAGATGCAAGTGTTTAGTGCCCTAAAGTCATCCAATTTTCAAATTAAATGTATCTTAATGGTCAACCTAAGTAATTTAATGTGATTTATTACTCGAAAGGAATTAATATAAATACAATATCAACCCTCATTCATTCCACAAATACATAACCTATGAATAGCTAGCAAAAGACCAAAGGGAATTCAAAGTACATTAAATTGAACAAATATTCCTTATTTATTCCTATTTATATACCAATCATAGGGACTACACATATATAGGTATGAAAATTTAAAGGAGTAACCCAAGAGCCTAATTTACCAAATTACAAGCTAGGTCACTATTGTACTTATTTTGCACATATTTTATGATTCACACACAAGTCAACACATAGGGATAAATACATGTGTTTGAGGCCCTCTTCAGAGTATTGAACATATAGGTAACATCCAATAAGAATGGGGTATTTTAGGCAACTCAAAATCATGTGCCCACTAACCCATTTTCCTCCAAGGTCACATTAAATATAGAAAACTATGTTTTTTCCATTTCACAAGGAATGATAGTCCATGACCTAGATATGAATGTATGAGAGTGAAGGTGAAGAATAATCCAAAAAAATCTAAGTGGTTACATCTTATTTTAGTAGATATTATGTACAAGACACTAACATCAAACTCAGAGAGTAGTATTGATGTAATCATCCTAGGTTGATGTTATTGTCTAGATATCTTGAGGCATAAGAACCAAAATATGATGATTTTTCCAAAATTTCCTTCCTACCTACTTTTCACTTGTTCTAGATCTAAAACTACATGAGCATCAGGATAAGCTAAGTACTTCACTTCTTTGTCATTTATATATTTGGCATAAGTTTTCTTTCCATATTTAAACTATCTCAACATAATAAATTTAGTGTATGATTATATATGAGTTTAACATCTAATTGTCCTGATATAGATATAATTATCACCCTTATGCCATTTCATTTATATATACCCCATTTAACATCTAGATAACCCCAATCTAAATAATTTTAGGGTTAAATAAGCCCACATATAAATTGGTTACTTGAGCTAATTAACAAGACTATGTTTGTTAAAATATACAGCAATAATAATAGATGGTTATGATGTAGGGGTTACAACATACCTTCCATCTTTGGAAAGTTGTCCTAAAAACTTGATCTATAAAAATCATTGTTGAATATATTAGATAGGTTCCCAACTTATATCTTATATTTTTAAGCCTCACCATTGAACCAAAACATCAATTTCATACGGTGTCATCCTTGTTGAATAATGGTAAGAAGCATTGTGACAATATTTATAAAGAGGTAGCCACTTTTCCTAGTGAGTCTACTGCTTGAAAGCAAAACAATGTCATAAAATATCCAAAAATTTATTGATGATTTATGTCTAACCATCAGTTTGTAGATGATATAATGAGATACTTTATAGTTATTTTTCCTATAGTTTAAACAATTATTTCTAGAATTTTCTAGTAAAGGTGGGATCATAGTCAAATATAATGGATGAGGGCATACAATGGAGGAAAAAAAATGGTTAATGTATACTTGTGCCACAATGAATGATTTATAAAGTTGGGAAATTAGAAAAAAGTGAACATATTTGGAGAGGTGATTCATCAAAAAAAATATCACCATTTTTTTGCTTGGCTTGTCTAACCCATCAATCATATCTATTGATATATTAGCCCATAATGTAGTCAAAATTGGTTACATTTATAGAGAACCTAGAGTCTAGACAATTTCTCCCATGTGATAGTGACATGTATCACATTCCATAATAAATGTTTTCATATCATGTTTCATGCCATCTTATAATGAGGTTATTTTTGATATTTTATATGTCTGTAAGAGGTTAGATTTCCCTACAGAGGTTGATGTATGTAATTCCTATGGTAATTTGTCCTAAAGATCCAACCTTGAAAAAATCACTAGATATCCCTTATAACACAAGTAATGAACATCACAAGAGTATCTAAGCTTAGTTGTATGATTGGTGGTGAGCTAATGCATTATCTACTAAACCCATGCATCCTATTGATGCTCTTATTAGACATTTTCAACATAATGGTTTCAAGTGAGTTCCAATATGGAGAATGGCTAACATTTCCTTCTCATACATGGATTTTACTAAATTATTACTTGCTAAGGCCTTGCTAGTAAATGCCAAGGGTGTTCCCTCTTACATCAATATTATGCCAATTCCTATTCCTAAAGCATCACTTTCAATGATGAGATATGTAGAGAAATCTAGCATGGAAAGGACAAGTGTAGTACACATGGTTTGTTTAAGATGATCAAAGGAACTCTTATTTTTTTCAGACCAAGAAAATGTATTTTTTCATAACATGGTGATAAAAAAAATACAATTTAACCATGGCATTTGAAAAAATTATTATATTAGCCAGTGAGACATAAAAATTTCTAAAGACTTTTATGGGTTTTAGGTTTTTCCTAATTATGAAAGTCCTCAATTTTCATGTGATCTAGTTTAATCTCATTGATTGAGATAATATGGCCATGATAATACACCTATATAGTACTAAAATAGCACTTGGAGTGATTTACATATGATTGATTACCTGATATGAGCTACAAAATGTGGTATAAATGAACTAGATAGACATCCCATGTCTTATTGTAGACAAGAATGTCATCTAAGAAAAATAGGATGAATTTATAAAGCATTGGCCATGTTTTTTTGTTTATCATATTTTGAAATGTTGATGGAGTATTTTTGAAGCCAAATGGCATCACTAAGAAATCATAGTTTCTATTGTGAGTTTAAAACACTATCTTATTGATATTTTCCCCCATAAGTGAATCTGATAGTATTTAAACCTCATATCTTACTTGGAGAAGAGGAAATCCCCATGTAATTAATTTAATAATTCATCAATCACAAGAATTAGGAATTTGTCCTTGATTTTTTAGTTTGATTAACTTTGAAAAATCCACTCACAACTACCTTGACCCATATTTATCTTCAATGAGGATCATTAGAAAGGAATATGGGTAACAATTTATTAAATGACCTCTACACCATGAAATTCCCATGTCATATTCTCAATTTATGTTTTTTCATATAGGGGTAATGATATGGCCAAATTCTTGGTGGTTTAATACATGGTATGAATTGTATTACATGATCATGTGAGCATTAAGGTGGCAATCCTAGATGTTTTATAAACACTTACAAATGATCATGAAGAATTAGTTGTAAGTCTAAAGATCATGCTAATGTCCTAATGTTTTCATTTGAAATGCATAAATTTGAGCCACCACCATTGGATAACCTTTCATTAACAACTTAACCATATGTTGAGAACTACTAACATGAGTCGGTCTTGCTTTTCATTCCTTTTAAGGTGAATTATTGCCTAGTGACCTTCAATTACATCCATAATTGAGATAAGTCCCATAAGAGGGGTCCTAACGAGTGAAGCCACTAGGCTCCCAAGATTATGTCATAATTTCCTAAGATAAGTGGGAACATGTTAGATTTCATATCGTAATCACCCAATAAAACATGAATATTCTTATTTTTTTCATTGTATGTGAAAGTTCCTCTTGTAGACACTAAAATATGGTACTAGACACTTGAAAATGTTAGACTTAACCTATCCTTATCTTAGATGACTTGTGTATACACATATGGCTCTTACACACCTTGTCTCCTATCCATTTGATTTATATGGACTTGAACTTCTCAATTTTTTATTTGTCACCTAAAGAAATTTCCTAGTCTATGTCCAATCTACTTATTATCCTAATTGGATAGTTTTTTATCATCTAATCACTATTCCTATATTTATATATGATTGTAACCATAATGAAATGGCTCTACATATCCAAAACCATCCACCTCTATCAGACTTTTCTAAATTCCAAGCAATGACTATTTAATAGATTCAAATAATATTTATGGGTTGGATCATAAGTTTCATATGTCAGTGACATAAGAAGCTATCCAAAGATTCATATATCTATACACAATAGGTCTAAGCTTATTCCTATAAAGCATTTATATGTTAGGACCCCTTCATCCTAACTCTTTTCTTTTTAATTATTAGTATCAATAAAATATATGAACACTCATGCTTTATAAGTCATTCCTTGAGCTAATTATAATAATCCCATATTCAAGGGAAGTAGTAGTCAGCTAATATATAATTATTTTAAATAAGAGATTAGAATAGTGGAAAGGTATCCATCAATTAGATTATATTGAGCTCACTTAAATGAGGTTTCCCCCTCAAAAAAGCCAATGATATTGTAATGTAATTTTGATATCTTTATAATGCAATAAAATCATCTTCCATTTCATTTGAAATATTATTTCTATGTATTTGAGATTTTATTCAAAATTATTACAAGAAGGTTCAATCATCTACTATCAGATATCTTTCCAAGGTCATCTTCTGTATCAATTTTAGTGGTTTAAGGATCTCTAATATTGTCCACTGTATGCTCTCACCTCACCCAATTAGGATCTTAATAATTATAAAATGGGAACATGGTGGTGACACTAATATTTTTTGCCCCAAATCTATATATTTTTTCCATCTCTTTCTTATTTTAGGGTATAAAGTATGATCTGACATTTTAAAAACCAATAGAAAGTTTTTATTATGGGATAAGTAATTATTAGTTTTACCTAATTTTATGGAGTGAAGGGTTATGCCCCAATATGTACACCATTAGATAAGTTTGTTTATACCTTTGGGTATATTAGAAGACCCCATATTTATTTTCATAGCTTAGTCATAGGAAATGTTCAATTATTTTTTTATTATGGAACATTGATAAGTGCTTAGCCTTATAAAGTTACTCCCAACCAACCTTAGATACAAGATAACAAAATAGGGTAAAAATCAAGGTGCGATGTTAATGATTAATAGTTTGTAAGAAGTGATTTGTGCTCTTATTTCAACATCTAACTTAACCAAGCCTTATGGTTGGATTTTATATTTCTTTAGCTGTAATTAAGTCAATAATATGACCTTATCTCTAATGTGCCACTACTATTAACAAGGGTCATATGATTATGACCATGGACATAAATGAAATCTAGGTTACTCATTAATGGTTTGATAGTTAAATCCTAAAGTCTTTGAGCAAGTTGAGATTGATAATAACCAATATAAAATACTAGAAGCTACTATATGTAACATTTTAAAAGGGGTTATTTAACCCACCACCAAAGATATTAAATTGGTATTCATTGAGTTTTATTTTGAAGAAAGGAATTGATTATTAAACCCACACACACACACATACATATAAATATATATGTATATATATGCTATATAGATATATATACGTATATATAAATATGTATATATATAATATATATAGATATATAAACATAAATATATATTTATAAATATACATGTGTATATATATATATATACACACACACACATCTATATATATACATAAATATATATGTATATATATACATATATATATACACACACACACACATATATATACATAAATATATACATGTATATATAGATGTATATAGACATATATAAATGTATACATGTATGTATACATATATACACATATAGCTATACATGTGTACATACATGTATATATGTATGTATACATACATACATGTATACCTCTATGTATATATGTATACATACATACATATATATATATATATATATATATATATATATATATATATATATATATATATATATATATATATATATATATATATATATATACCTATATGAATACATACATATATGTATACATTCATGCATATACATACATGTATATATGTATATGTATGTGTGTGTGTGGGGGGAAAGGGTAAATGAAGAAATATAAAACCTAACCCTAACCCATATCCTTACTTGAACTTAGAAAACTCCAAAAGAAGTCAGCAAGGTTTGATTTCTTTTAGTTGCCCTCATTTTGAGAAGTTTCCAACAAGATAGAAGAAAAGGGAGGAAATGTAGTAAGAAATGTATGTTGATCCACTATTTATATATTTTCAAATTTATTATATTTTTAAAGATTAACATATCCATTCATAGACATGAAAGAGACAATTAGGAAGTTGAAATAGAAACTACAAAGACCTTCTAGTTATGGCAGTTTTGGTTTTATAGGGTTTTCAAAATAAATATTGGGATATTATGGGTTTTCTCATACATAAACTAACATATAATATTGTAAATAAAAGAGAACTAAAAGTGGAAAAATTATCAAATAAGAACAAAATCTAGACCAACATTAAAAGTTTTTAAGCTGAGAAAGAAAGTATCTAAAACCCTTTAAGAAAAATTAGGGATTTGATTAGTATAGATAGTAGTTTAAATTCAAATCTAAAATGGATTTATATTATGTGTAAGGGTACGATATCTATAGTGCTTAAGTTTTTCCCACTGTGAATAAACTACATTTTATTTAACTCTTTTTGGAAATAAGGATTAATAATGAAAGAGTAGCCTAATCAAGCAAGGAGTATGCTACTTTAAAAATCAAGAAAATTATTGAATTTATATTCTATAATATTCTGATAAGAAATGCTAAATCTAATCATATACTAAATATAAAAAGTTAAACATTCAATATAATAATAATAATAATATGAAGGATAAATTATATTTATCTTATACACTAATGTATAGATAGATCTGAGTAATGTAGGTATAGAAATAAATTGTATAAATATTTTGATCTAATCATTAATTTCTAAAAATTAGTTTTTTGTCAGCACATACACTTGCATTGCCTTACATACACTTACATCCACACTATTGTCCATGATATAATGAACAAGTCTTGTATGAAGTATTTATTGTTGTCTAAAATTTCCACTAAGTATTTATTAGATTTTTACCACCTTTTATATTATGGGTTCAGATCATGCACTGATATGAAATGGTTAGTGTATACAAACACTCACTATTTCACCAATTTTGAATACTTAACTTATTTTTCTCAATTTCCCATAAATACATGAAAAATTGGCTTAAGCATTAAAAAATAGATAATAACTGATAATAAAGCAACATGAATAATGAATAAAATATATACAAATGTAAACCAATCTTGATAATGGAGTTCACCCCCATTGGGCTACATCTTTGGGTCCTAAAAAGCACTCAAATTGATCAATTAATGATGTAAAAACATTTATACATTATTATTTACATAAAAATAATAAATTTAGTCTAAAAATTATCTCTATCCTATCTTTAGGAAGTTTATAAATTAGGCTCTTGACCTTTGATCTCCTTCTCACAATTAAAAAAAATCCATTATTATTTTGCTCTCCCTACAAATGGCTAAAAATATGTCCCCTTCAAATAAAATGTTCTCCCTTATATAACATTTTGAGTTTCTTGGTCTATTGGTTGGGATCTTATCCTTTTTACAAGGATGGAGGGGTTTGAATCCCCTCAAAATCTTCTTTTATCTTTGACATAAGCCAAAAAATCCCACATTACTTGGGATAAGACCAAAATTTATATTTCAAATGAATTTGACCCACATTTTAAGTCAACCTTTGGGTTTTATCCCAGATTCATTAGACTAAGAATCAAATATAGGTTTAAATATAATTTCATGCCTTATTACATGGTCATGAAGACCATCCTTTGTTTGAACTTAGTCTTTGCACTAGAGGGGATGCTACATCATGGCTTTAAGAACTACTCTTTGTAAAAATTGGAAATTTAGTCTCACATTGGTTGTGGGGAAACATATAATGAGGTTTATATATAAATTAAATTCCCTTGTAGTTTGAAGTTTGAGGAAGGGTCCCCATTCATATAAAAAGTGGATCCCAACTGGTTGATGGGCCCCTAATCAATAAATAACATAGGCCCTACATACAAAAATGTGTGCTTGTCTAAGACTGGAGACCAAAAACCAAATAAACCCATTTGTTCTCTTTGCCACATGTATCCATATGATTGGTCCACTTATATAGGTCTAATCAAAATGATGGCATCATCTTTATACCATGTCCATATCATTTTCCCTATTTGGTTTCAAATTTAATAGACCATAACTTTTGCATATAGTGTCAGATTGACTCCATTAAAATTATGATAGAAAGATCTTGATGAGCTCTTTGATGTATGGGTAGTTTCAAAAAATATTTTAAACTATTTGATTGGGTCGATTGTGGGGATCCTCCTAGATCACTCCTGCCCACTAAGAATCTTTTGAACCACTAAAAATATGGTTTTAGTCTAAAAATAAGTGAGGGTATAACTCCCTCACTTTTCCAATTTTCATCGATTGTGTTTTGATCAGATGAATTTATTCTACACCTACACAAAGGTACTATACATCTCCCCTTTATGAATTCCTCATCCTCCTTTATATAATAACATCCTTTTGCAACTCATAAAGATATTCAAGAGCAAAATCATATATAGAAGGAAGTTGAAAATTCTCACCTTGATCGATGATCATAAGAGGCTCATATAATTTCAAGTTTTCAACATTTACCATGGAATACATCTACATATATATAGGTAATTATTGCCAAAAATCATTGTTATCAATATTTTTCAAAAATTTAAATAGACCATACCTGATTGGTTAGATATTTTTACCTTCACCTTTAAGGTATTCTTTGCTAATGTGTATCCAAACTAGATCATGAAATTAGAAGTGATGATTAACTCAATGTTTGTCATGCCTAGCCTTATACTTGGCTTGGCAATTTTCTAATTATTTTTGGATAATTTTATGAACTAATTGGATATTTTGGATAAACCTCTTTACTTTATTTGCATCTTTATGTCCATCTACCACTGATTCTTTTCCAAAAGTGAAGTCTAAAGGGGACTTAGGAAAATAAACAAAATAAGTGTCAAAATGAAACTTATGTGTAGAAGAATGTATGACACATTTGTAATAATGTTGCACATAACACAAGTGTTCATCCCAAAGCTTAAGATGTTTATCATAATACCCTCAGAGTAAATATACCATTTTTTAGCTAATCACTTCTATTTTATCATTAGTTTGTTGATAAAATATAGTGCTCTTCTTGAGTTATGTTTTCATCAAGTCCCACAAAAGTAACCAAAACTTCCCAATGAATCGAGAATTCCTTTCAAATATAAAAAATGTGGTTAAACCAAAATGAACCCAAAAATTATTAAATAACAAGCATGCAATATCCTAAATTGTTATATATGTTTTAGAAGGCATTTATATACACATTTTGATGAATATATCCTTAATCACATACAAATAGCCATGATTCTTTCTTGACATAGTCAAGCTCCTATGAAATCCATATAAACACTTTCCCATGAACTGGTTGGGATGGGAAGTGGGGTATATAAGCCAAAATTTATATCACTAGGCTTGATAGTGGCATAAATAATGTAACCTTTTACATACTTAAATACATTTTCATACTTTTGAGGCCAAAAAAAAAATCTATGTAATTGTGCAATTATTTTTCCAATGCCAAAATGACCAAAAACAAGAGAAGTATGTGCTTCCCTAATCACATGAACTCTTTCATATTATGGAATTAAAATTTTACCAAGATGATAAAGTAATCCATCATATAAGTGATAGTATAATTATTCTACTTGATTACCATGAGTTATATCTTCATAGACATCCTTGAGATCATCATCTCTAACATATTGTTTTTTTTAGATTAAGGTAAAAATAGGTTTTGAAGGGACCCTGAAACCTTGATACAAAAATAGAAAGATGAAGCATTTACGACCACAGGCAAAACCTAAAACCTACTACAAAGAAGTAGCATAAATAGGTTTTATATGGACTTGAAACCACTTGAAAGACCAAAAGTCAAAACCCAGGTTTTACATAGACCTGGCTACACCATAGTCAAAATATTACAAAAAACCAGGAAATAGGACCAGATAACACAACCAACTAGAAGAACCAGGCTATTCTTCTAGTTCCAAAATCATTTTCACTACTTCCTTACCTTTCACAGTAGTATCCTAAATGGTAGTATCCACTGACATGGCTCCCTCTTGCATAGCTTTCTTTCTTGAGCTCTGTCTCATCCTCTTGCTAGGCCCCTCCAAGGATTTGATCTCCTCATTAGCTTTTTTTCCAATATTTGATCTCTAGCATATTGTTATTTATAACTTTCATGCATCAAATAAATATGATATAAAAGAATAAATTAAATAATAGGAGGTGTTGCAAGCATATAAGCAACCTTATTTTTTTACCTTTTTAATACTTGATCATGAGATGGAATTATTGAAAAAATCCCATCTAACAAAAGTGCCTTGATTGTTGTAGCTTTGACTATGATTGGAGATATTGCAAAAGCTGATGATCCATGTGGATTATTTTATATTTTCCAATTAAACAAGGCTTACATTTTTTCACACTCTATACTAAATCATATAAATATTTATCATAAGTAAGATAATTCCTTACTACACTTGTGAAGGTTTCTGAATGGTAACAAACTTGTTTTCAATTTTGCATTAAAATGACACCCATAGCATAATCACTTGCATTGGTTTCAATATAAAATGGCTTCTATAAATCTAGAATTATTAAGAGTAGGGATATGATTAAATTTTATTTTAATGCATCAAAGAATTTTTGGTGGTTTCCTCCCCACTGAAATGCCTATTTAGTAATTGACAAAGCATGTAAGGAGATACAATCAATGGAAAGTTAACAGTAAACTTCCTCCAATATTGGACTACCCTTAGGAAGATTATAAATTCTATAACATTAATAGGATTAGGCCATTTCATAAGGTATTTAAATTTAGAGGGATCAATTTTTAGTTCACAACCCCCTATTATATAGCGTACATAAATAAAAGGTGTTTTACCTAATTCACATTTAGACATATTTAAATATAATTTCTCCTCTTGTAATGTATTTAAGACTTTCCTAATGTGTTTAACATGATCTTCACAAATTTTACTAAAGATAAAAATATCATCCAAGTAGACTATAAAAAAATCATATATGAATGGGCTAAATACATCATTCATAACTTGCATGAATGTGGTAGGTGCATTCCAAAGCCCAAAGGGAATAACCATACATTCAAAAATACTTTGCTTAGTTTTAAAATTAGTTTTCCAAATATCACCTTCTCTATTCCTAACTTGATGATAACCACTGTTAAGTCTGACTTAAGGAAATAAACAACATTTTTCAATTAATCTAGTAAATAATAAATGTAAGGAAGAGGATAGTGATTTTTCACTATTATCTTGTTCAATGTTTGTAAATCCACACACATTTGCCAAGTGCCATATTTATTTGGAACTAAAATAATAGGTGAACCACATGGAGAAGTGTTTGGATGAATGACCCATTTATCGATAAATTAGTTTACTTGTTTATTTATTTTTAATTCTCCACCATATATAACCTATACATGCCAATGTTAGGAAGAGGTTCATCTTTCTAAAATTGTATCTCATGTTGTATATCTATTTTAGGAGGTAAATATTATGCCTGAAAAACATAATCATAGCTAGACATTAGCATAAATATTTCATGCTTATGTTTAGGATCACAACCTTATATAGCCTTGGATTTATCATCATCCTTGGCTTTTATAATCATGAGTACAAAGTTTTTGATTGCATTGACAATCATTTTCACTTGTCCTACAAATACAAGTTATAAATTTGCCTTTATCTGATGGGGTCTTACAATGTATTTAACCCCATATTTTACAATAAAATATTTATTATCTTACTTGTATAACATTACTTTTCTATCATAAAAATATGGATTTCCAAGTATAATGCCAAAAATATCAAGTGGGACCACATCTAATTCCACTTTGTCAATAAACTTAGAAGTGATTACAAATCTAAGTTTACATGTTCTAGTGACTTGAAATTTTAAATCATCACATACCCAACCCAAAGGGTACGGATTAGGATGTGTTTTAGTCTAAAGTCCTAATTTGTTAAAAACTTCTTCAGAAATGAGATTAACTTGTGATCCACTATCAAAAAGAGCATCTATTTTACTATGTTTAGAAATCACCCTCATGTGGAACAACCATTTTCTTTTATTTTTATCATGCATAGACTTAGAATTAAAGGAAGAATGAGAAGTATGAGTTTTAGTGATAAAAGAGTAATAAGATGAATCTTTTAAACCCATAGTGATGACCTTGGTCTCATCACCTGAATAAAAATCAAGATTTTTTCTTGGATTTTTATAGTAGACTTTTTTTTACCTTTCTGGGTCATGAACCTTTTTGGCCTGAGTTTCATATGGAGCTTTAAAAATTAGCATATTTGAATAAAAAGTTTTCCCATATTTTTTCTTGATCATGGAAGTGTGTTTCATCTTACCTTTCCTTTACCTTTACTTTCATGTAGTGTACTTGGTTTCTTTGTGAAGTTTCCCTTAGTCACCTTACCCCTTGATTCAATATGGGTAGCTTAGACTAAAAATTCATCAATATTAGTGAGATTAAACATAAGTATTGTATGACTCAAATAAATATGTAACCCACTAATATAATTTAAAAGAGTCTCTTGAGAGTAAATGGGAATGCCTACAACCAAATTTCTTTTTTTAAACTCTTGAGTGTGATCTTGTACACTTTGACCCTTAGTTTGCATTAAGTTTTACCAATTCATAGTAGCTTGTTACATATAACCCAATGGATAAATTTTTTCAAAGCATAAATAAAATAATTCAAAGAATAAATTTCTTTATCATGTTTCAAGAGATCTTCTTGTGTCTTAATCTCCCATCAAATGAGAGATATACCACCCAACCAAAGACTAGATAATTGGATTTTTTCTTCTTCATACACAATATTTTAAACCCTACAATATAATTAAATATGATTGATCCAATGATCCAATTTATCTACACTAAAGTCTCCATTATAAATTGGCAAATCAAATTTAGCATCGAGCTTTAAAATAAAAGAGACAAAATAGAACTTTTCTTTTGCTTATCATCAAAGGAAGAACTAGAAGGTCTAGAAGAATATGGAGGTGATTTATGAGGTTATTTTGATTTACCATTTCCATTAGTTTCTTCCTCTTATTTACCTTCATTAATCTTCTTCATTTCTCAATAAAAATCTTCCACCATGACCTTCATCTCTATAAAATCTTGATGGAATGCCAATTCTAGATCTAGTTCTTCGCTAAGAGATTCCATGGTTAAACTTTGACTTGCACATTTTGCACTTGTAATGAAATTAATTAGATGATTCATAAAAATAGAATAATATATCATAAAATTAAGAACATAATAAGCATACCCATAATAAAAATGGTGAAATAAAAAAATACCTAAATATTGTGATTGAGCCACTTCAAGGGGGAAACCTCCACAAAAATGCTATAAGACTAACTAATACCTCTTTATATAGTCTAATTATCCATGGTTATTCAATAGGTTGACCTAATAATAACATATAAAAATGTGACAAGAATATAAAAGAGACATGTATGCCATAAGTTAGCCACACATATCCCTAAACATTCCATAGGATAAGGGCATAGCATGCCCTTCCCCTTTAAAATAATATTGTCATCAATGTTGACTCAACCTTGAGTGTTAATTTAGAAAATATTAATCCTCCCATGTTACATATTCATAATAAAAATTCTTCCATTTGATCAAATACTCCTAAATTTCTTTAGTTTGTAGTTGCTTAGGCATGTTTTAAGGATCTCTTTAGGATCTATAATAACTATTGATAATTTTGACCTCACAAGTCAAATTATCACCCCTACTACTTGAAAATTTTCTTGTCATGTTTTTTTCATGTTAATCGATATGTCAGTCTTGTAATGTCCTTGAAATGGTCATCCAAAACCTTATTTAGTCAAGTTTAAGGTAGATTTGATGAAATTAAGGTTTTGATCATCATGGACATGTGCTTGTCTAGCTAAATTTTTACCATTTTCAAGTTGTTTCAAGAGATGAAAAGAGTAAAAAACATTCTAAGAGGCATTATGGATTATATAAAATTCATATCATGATATATAATTGATCAGATTGGTTGGTGACATGTTTGACTAACTTCATGACCTAGTTGACTGCATTTTGGGTCATTTTATGGATTTTGGAGTAGGTTTTGCATGAGAATGATAGTATAATATAAAAATAATGACATGGTGTAATTTTTTAGGAATTAAAAAGGAATTAAAAGTCTTTATTAAAATTTTAAAAAGCATTTCAATCAAGTCTCCTATGCAATTATGGCATTTTTAGTGCTAAAATAGGCTATTTTGAGGCATCTGTATAGTTTTTCAAAGGGTTGATGGATATAAAGTACCTTAAGGACCTTATTTTTTAATTAAAAATTCAAATTACTAGTTTGGAAGAGGTTTTAGGTGACAAAATGTAAAAAACCAACTTATCTTCTATATCGACCTCCTTGGCAGCTCTAGAAGGGCCATTCATTTTTGCTTAGTACAGGTAGGAGAGAGAGAGTTAAACAAAAATATCTTTAGAAATGATAGGGACCCTAATTTAATTCAGTTTTTTGTTATTATTCATCAATTTCATTCCCCCATATTTATGAACAATCACTAAGAGTGTAAGGGGTTTAAATGGCCTAATTATCTAGATAGGGTTTAGGTTTTTCTCCATTTATTCACTTCATTTTTTTATGGGGAAGAATGGTTATATTAAGGTTATTTTAGGGTCAAATATGACATTTTACATTTAGATTCATTATTTAATTAATTCTAAGAAGGTACATATGGAACAAAACTAGTTTCCTATATTGTCCTTATGAATGATTTGTTTGATTAGTTTTGGAGCATGATTTGAGTTGTCAAGCAAGTTTCTTAATATTCAAGGGTTCCAAATTTAATTACTAAGTCATTTCACACCTCATTCATCCAATAAAAATCTCATATATATACATCTTGAGTAAAATCTCCTTTGAAATGGTTTTGGTGAGATAATCTCTTTAAAAAGGTACAACTGTAGTTAATGAGTTTCTAGTGCTTGAAAAGTATCTCAATGAGGTCAACATAATATTACCAAGCATAGTGCCTATAGAGCTATAATTCAGTAATTGAAGGTATTTAAATGAGTTTAAAGAGACCATACTATATGAAGGTATAAAATATAACTTAGAGGTCTAGTAGCATAACTTTACCTCCAGACCTTGGTGAGCAAGTTAAGAGGAATATCATGACAAGTCACATGAATAAAGGAGTCACAAAGGTTGGTAGGTTTGTTTTAAGCACATGAGATTGTTTAATTACACTCTTTAGAAGTATTTAAATGTATAATGACACTCATAAGGATCAAAAGACCCAAAAATGCCTATTATGCCTAAATGTACTAGTCAAACATATATGCTATGATCATAGAGATTGATAATAAATAGGTAGGGATAATGAGAACACTAATTTGATCTCCATGCCTCATATAAGAGGATAAAATGATAATTACATGAAGAGATCAGGTGAAAATGCTCATGGAAGCCTTAGGTGAAATTATGATAAGTGACATAGAGAGAAATGACTAATTATAACATTCATGATGGAGTAGGGGTTAGAAGTACTGATTTGTTTTAGAATCTCAACTCAAGGTTCATAGAACATCAATTGGTGTCATATAAATCAACTCAAGATATAATTGATACCATGTAAGGATTAATTAATAGAGAGCTAAAGCTAATGAATAAATAACATTTCAAATTCCTTTAATTAGAGAAGTTAAGGTATTTTTGCATTTTTTAAGGTAATGGATCATTTATTATTTTCATTGCTATTAAAATCTCCTTATGGAATGTTGAAGATTTTTCAAGATAGTTTTGAACATGAAGGTCAATGAGGGTATTAATATAAATTTTTTATCTTGATAAAAATCTCCCATTCCTCCACAATCCATAAAAATGCCTAAAAGTGTCAAATGACCACCTACAATAGTCATAGTCAACTGATGTGACTTGTAGGTTACCACATTAGGATATGTAGGAGTGTAATGGAAGTTGTGAGTTTGGAGATAAAAAATGATTTATTGAAACTTGTTATAGTGAAGTACAAGGTCATATATAACCTTTTTAAGGGGAAACCTCTCAAAGAACATACACAAGTAAGAATAGCTATATTCATCCTAGTACACATACAATCAACAATGGAATATAATCAACTACCTTGTTGTAAAGCATAAGGAATTATGAGTGGAGGGAAGATGTTTGAAACGTTTATAGATGATAAGATGATTTAAATAGAAATAAATAGGTTATAAATACATGTTATAGACCTAAATAATGTCTTTATGTACCTAACATCTCCACCTACAACCAAGGAAACCCCATAATAGTCACCTACAACTGATGTATATCTATAAGCAGTCAAGAACATGAGTAAGATTACTGGTAAGGGTTATTATAGTGATGAAAGGAGTGTTGGAAAGTTTATTTGAATTAATTATAAGAGTGAGAGTGAGGAGATCCATTCCCATCAAAATGTCTTTTAAGATCATAAAGGCTCTTGGGGTAGAACGCAATCAGGCAAGAAAAGACATAACTATGTATTATATGGTGAAGATTTATGAGTACAAAAAAGGAGATTAGAGGTTTTTAGAGGATTTAATAGGTTTATATGATGTTTTATATCATGTCATAGACATATTAAGTCATTATTGCATCTAAATCTACATCTATAGGCAAAGAATAGTGAACCTAAACCTATAGTTAGCATAATCCTACACACAATCTAAGACAAGAGTGAAGATGTGGATAGCGGTCAAGGAGTGAAAGGTAAGTATTTTTGAAACATTATAAAAGTAATCACTCTTTTTTTCATTCAACCTATTTCATTCTAGGCCTTGACACCTAAAATAAGCACCTACATCCAAGAGGCCTAAATGGCTACACACACAAGTTAGTCTAAGCATAGTTGAAGAATGACAGTTTAAATGATGAAGTTAAATAAAATTTTAGAGTGAATAAGTGGATACATATCTATAGAATATGTCTTTGACGACTATAAACTCAGCTATAAGCTCACTTTACACACAAACTATTATAGACCTATAGGCCTGCCCTATAACAAGATGAATATAGTGTCTTTTTCATTATTAAGGTTGAATGCATAAGAAATTAAAACAAGTGTATATATGATGATAAAGGTTATAATCAAGTTTGAACATGAAATGAGGAGAGGAAGCTCTGTTCATGGAGCTCTTGGGTCAGTAGACCTATTTTGCATATAAACCCTCCATTATAAAATTCATTGTCGCAGACCAGTTTGAGAGGTTAATGCTTATAACATCATCATGAATAATTTAATGGATGTTTTTAAACATTTTAAAGAGTTTTAATTTATTTAAAAACTAGTTTTGGGGTCTTAGACACAAAAAGAATCCTTCTCGGCCTTTCATGCACAGTCACCCAATCGAGTGAGCAATTTGAAGGTGTGATAACTTGTTTTAGAAGATGAACGAATAATTAAAGTTGTAGGAGGTGTTTATGGGGGTATTATTACTCATATTATTGACATTATTTCAGTCATTATATCTCATGAATTCATGAACAATCAGCTAGAGTACATAAAACCTTGTTTTACTCAAGAGAAAACTTGAAGAGGCAAATTTATTTGATCATATATATTAAATGAGGTTTTTCATGATAAATAAATCAAATAGGAGATGTTATAGGGGTACCCCTACCACAAATTATTGGCATTGGTTTCTATAATGGACCTTTATCCTTTATAAACTATCATTAAGAATATAAACCCTCATAAAACCCTACAATTGACCTGATTAAAGATAAATGATTTATCATGCCTAAAAATTATATTGTTTGACCTCAAAATTTATTATGTTTATCACTCTCTTTATATCCATTTACAAGTATATTTTCATAGGTGTAGGTACAATACCATATGGTACAAGGTAAAAAAGGTAATTTTTTATTTGTTTGTGAGGGTACAAGCTATGGAGTGATATATAAACATTTAGAGATGTTTATGGGGACTTAATAGAGGTTTTATAATAATTAAAAATGTTATATATTTCCCTCAAAGAGCTACATAGTTCATACAAGTTGGCCATTAGGCCCTATGGTGTGAAGAACTCAATTTTGCAAGCAAAAAACTAATTATGAAGGCTAATGGGTGTCATAAAGGACTTAAAAATCAAGGGATAAGTTATGTTAAAGTGTTATAGGTATGATAAAATCATTTTAAATCATAAAAATTTCATCTTTCTTGAAAAACCTCTCAAGTACCTCATCAAGCTCACAAAGGCATCTAGGCTTGCAAATGACCATTTCATGATTTGACCATATAAAAAATGTTCTAGAACATGAAATTTATCATGTATAAAGGCATTAGGCTAGGATAAGTGAATAAAAAACTTTTGTCTAGATTCACACATGTGAGTGGCCATTTGGGCCAATTTTCTCTTTCTAGGCCTAGGAGGCCTAATTGGAGAGAGAAATCACATAAAATGAGTACTTCCACTTAGATTTGGATTATGAATTTTTTTGTGGATTTTTAAGTGGATAGAGGGTACTCAAAAACATTCCAAAGTTTCCAATTTGATTTGTACAATATTCTATAAAAAAAGATTTACAAGTTTTTAGGGCTACAAGGAATGGATGCTTTAGCAAGAAAATGGAGAAAAATGATATATTTTGGGATAATTTATGGTCAAAAATTATTTTTTTCGAGTATTAATTCATTTTTAGAGTCATCACATGAAGATATTTTATCTGGTTCAAATAAAAAACCTTCTTTCTTTCTCCTATGCCTCTTTGCTCATATGAAGGAATCAAGTGTTTAAAGTACTAAAATGATACATAAAAACATTTAAAAGTGATTTATTAATGTTTATTTATCCATCCCATTCCTAATAAATTTTTAATAAGGCATGGATTTGTTGGAATAAGTTTCAAAATATGGAAAAGGTCTCTAGGATTCCTAAGAGGACCTTTCCTTCCAATGCCTAGTTAAAAGACAAGGTCAAACAATCATCAAAGAGATTCTAACATAAAAATAAAGATGGAAATAAATCATAAATAATTGGAGAAGGTTTCAATTAATATCTTAATGAAGACTTTACTAAGCCTTTAAGGCCTATTTTCAAGGGGGTGACTATTTCACCAAGAATGTAGGGTATGTAAGCAAAGATTAGGAGGTTGTATGGGTCAAAGACCAAAAATGAATAATAAAAGAATCTTTAAATTTTCCAAAAAATCCTCCCTAAATCTCACCATTTTTAAAATGGTAGATGAGAGATATTCAAGGAAATACTACGTAGCAATTGGGGAGGACTAAGAAAATGATACATTCCTAGTTTATTGGCTCTTCTCTCTTTCTCTCTCCTTTTTATAAATTATCTATATGTAAGAACATATTTGGAATTTGAAGGATCATTAACCTAATTTGTGGTAGGACATGCTAATAAAAACACTTGTAATTTCCTCTTTTGAATGAATAAGACTGAATTCATGTCTCTATTAGAAATATTATCATTGGTTATAGAGGCCCCATAGTAGTTATTATCTAAAGGTGTTTTTAATGTTCATATTTTAGCTAAAATATGTTGATATTTATTTAATATTAATATAATATATTTTTAGTTTCATAAAATTCAAAAGAGGGCCCCATGGAGAAGTCAAAGAGTCATGGGGTA
Organism: Torreya grandis; assembly: GCA_037957365.1. Classification (NCBI taxonomy): domain Eukaryota; kingdom Viridiplantae; phylum Streptophyta; class Pinopsida; order Cupressales; family Taxaceae; genus Torreya; species Torreya grandis. The sequence continues at coordinate 762,569 of JARHVA010004590.1, forward strand.
AAGACAAAAGAGGCATGGGATGCATTTTTCCATGAAGAGTCATCTTGAGGAATTTCAAGAGTCACCAAGTGAAGATAAAAGAGGGTATGGTGAATTTTTCTATGAAGAGTCATCTTAAGAAATTTAAAAGGTCACCAAAAAAAAAGACAAAATAGGAAAGGATGTATTTACTTATGAAGGGTCACCATATGACTTTTTAAATACAAGGATTTGAAGGGTCATGTAAGTTTGGTGCCATTACCCGTGAGGAGTGAAGAGTCACAAACGATGAATGCCAAAGGTCATTTGAAAAGATATAAATAAATTATTGAGAAATCATTTGTAATATGCAAGAGAGTTCATGGTTTTTAATTTTTATATAATAAAAGAGAAGAGAATAGAAAGAGATTTTGTAGAGTTCTATCATTTGTTGAGAAAACAACATTGAGAGATAGTTGTGTTTTATACACAAGAGGGGATGGTGCTCTTGTGGGTTGGTGCTCAAAAATATTTTAAAGGGGTTGGTGCACCTATGGGTTGGTGCTCACAAATATTTTCTATGTTGGTGCTCAATAAAGGGGTTAGTTCTTCTGCAAGTTGGTGCTTGCAAACTTTGTAAATTGAGTTGGTATCTCTTGGATTTGACATTTGGCAAGCAGTTGTGGAGGAATACAAAGATCCACAAACACTTGTGATTACTCTAGAAAAAAAGAAGGCAAGTGAAAATATTTATAAATATTTAAATTTTATTTTATGTGGTTTATATGAATTATAATTTGTTAAAGTTATGCAATGCAAATCTACTCATGAGACTTGGGTAAAGCTTGAAAATATTTACAAAAGTGATGGAAAGGTTCAACAAGCTAAGTTTCAGACTTTCAAAAGTTAATTTGTGAGGTTGATCAAATTATTAATCATATTCAAGGCATTAGAGAAAATTTAGAAGAATCAGTGGTGGTGCAAAAGGTTTTGAGATCTCTACCAATGAGATATGATGCAAAGGTTTTGGCAATCGAGGAGATGAAAGATCTAGCCAAGCTAAAAATGGATGAACTACATGGTATTCTTATGGCATATGAGATGTGGATTGAGATGTGGATTGAACAAGAGCAACCCTCAAAAAGGGAAGCTACTTTCAAGAAATCAAAAAAAGATAAGGTTAATATTCAAGAATCAAGTGATAGCTCTACCAATGATGAACATGACAGTAGAGCTCTGTTCATCTGCAAGCCAAGAAAGGGCACAAGTAAATATCAAGGAAAATTAACTTTTAAATGTTTTAATTATGGAAAGATTGGAAATTTTGTAGCTAAGTGCCCAGATAAGAGTAATGGTGACAATGAAGAAGGAAGGTCTAAATACAAGAATAATTTCAAAGGAAAATTTAAGAAAGAATTCAAGAAGAAGAGTTTATACTCTAAAGATCCTAGCCTAGCCAAAGATGGTGGAGGCAGTGATTCAGATGAAAAAGAGATTCTATTCATGACCATACTAAAGATGCCTCTACAAGCAAAAGTATAGATGATCAAGAAGAAGAAAAAGTTGAAGCTAAGGTGAATTTGGAAGGAGAACTCATTTGTGCCTTAAAATAATTGAAAGCTCTTGAGAAGAAGAATCAAAGATTGAAGTGTCAAATCAATAAAAATGAAAAGGATTCAAAAGAAATAATTGAAGATCTACAAGAATAGATTGAAGAAGCCAAAAATACTGAAGAAGAGATAACATCTTAGTTATAAAAAGTAAGTTAAGAATGTGAAAGGCATGTTGTTGAAATTACCTCTTTAAAAGTAAATCTTGAGAAAATAAATAAAGCAGCCAATGATAGAGTAGCCAATGATTCAAAATTTGAGAATAACACTAATAGGTTGAATAAGATATTAGAAAGTTAAAGATTAATATTAGATAAAATAGGTATCAGATTTGAAAAAGAGAAAGGGAAGGCCTCTACTTTTACAGACAAGGTTAACATAGAAAAAGGAAAGAACTATGCTCAAGCTCTTACAAAATAAGAAATGAAAAGGGAAGAAGTTAAGAATACAAAGGATATCTCAAATAAATAAGGTTGGAAGGAGTAGAGATACAAAAAGAAATCAGGTCAGAGATACACAAACATGTTCTATTTTTATGGTTATTGTTTTTATTGTAATGGATATGGTCATAAGAACATAGAAGGTCAGAAAAGGGCTAACAATTTTAGAAACAAAGAGAGGGAAAATCATGTAGAGTCAAGCAAAATCCATAAATCTTTTGCTCCTCTATCAAGATTTAATAAAGAAGACATAATATGTTACAAGTTTAATAACTTTGGACACATAGCCTGGTATTGTAGAAGTGTATTCGATTCAGTCAAGAGAACCATAGTTTCAAGGCTCCATTCATCAAGAAGAAAGTTCAAACAGGGTCATGGCTAAAGAAACAACCTAAAAAGTCTATGTTGGTCCAAACAACTTTGCATGTAAGAAACAAAGAAAATCCATGATTCATTGATAACAGATGTTAAAGGCACATGATAGGAGGCAAGAGCAAGTTCATAACCTTGAAGAAGATCGATGGTGGCACAATTAAATTTGGAAACAATACTACTACCAAAATTGATAGAAAAGGTACACTACTTTTAGATAATGGTAGAAATAAGATTGAAAATGTTGTGTATGTAGAAGGTCTTAACCATAATCATTTGAGTGTAAGTCAAATGTGTGATTAGGGACACACACTAAAGTTTTATGTAGAAGGTTGTGAAATTAGGAGAAAAGATTCAGATGTGTTGATTACAGATGTTCAAAGGACATGTAACAATTTGTATATTTTATTAGATATCAAAGGTCAAAAATGATATTTGAGTAAATTTAAGGAAAGTTGGATATAGCACAAGAGAATGGCACACATAAATTTTGACAATCTTGTCAACATCAGAAGAAAAAGTAGTTAAAGATCTTCCAAAGATTACAAAGCCTTCCAACATGCTTTGTGAACCTTGTCAACATGGAAAGCAGGCTAGAAGATGGTTCAAGACAAAAGAATACTCAACTACTTAGATGTTATAGCTTGTTCACATTGATCTATGTGGACCTATGAGAACTCAAAGTACTCAAGGTGAGAAATATTTCATGTTGCTTATTGATGATTTTACATGTATGAGTTGGGTGATGTTTTTGAAGAAAAAATTAGAAGCTTTCAAAAATTTCAAAGTATTCAAAGCTTTAGTTGAGAATGAAATTAGCTTAAAAATTAAGTGCTTGAGATTAGATCGAGGAGGAGAATTCATGTCAGATTAGTTTATTGAGTATTGTGAAAACCATGGGATAAAGAAACATTATTTAGCAGCCATAACTCCATAATAAAATGGAGTAGTTGAGTGGAAAAATAGAACATTTTAAGAAATGGTGAGGATAATGCTAAATAAATCTAAGATACTAGATAAATATTAGAGGGAGGTAGTAGGTAAAATAGTGCATATACAAAATTAAGCATTGTTAAGAGTTAATAGTGACAAGACTCCTTATGAGCTATGGAAAGACAAACAAACTACAATTGATTATTTTAGAATTTTTAGTAGCAAATGCTTCATAAATAGAACTAATGAAAAACTTGGTAAGTTTGAATCTAGAGCAGATGAAGATATATTTCTTAGATATTCTTGTAAAATTAAAGATTATAAATCTATAAAAAAATAACTAAGAAGATTTTTGAAAGTGCAAGTGTTAGGATAGATGAAGATGTAGCACAAAGAGACAATGATCTAGTAGACACTCCAGAAATCATTGAATAAGAAGATTTTGAAGAATTAGATGAAGATGAAATGAAGGAGAAAAAGGAAACCAAAGCCCCATCCAAATATGTCCAGATAAATCATAATGAAAGTGACATCATCGAGAACATAAATGAAGGAGTTCACACTAGAAGAATGATGGTAAGTGAATCTGAGCAAGTTAATTTCTCTTTTTTAATCCAAAATTTAGCCTAGAAATTTTTTAGAAGCTAAACATGATGAGAATTAGGTTAAAGCAATGGATGAAGAATTGAATCAGATAGAAAAGAATGATACTTGGGAATTAGTGCCTAAACCAAAAGATCACAATGTGCTAGGAACAACATGGGTATATAAAAATAAGTTGAATGAAAATGGTGAAGTTACTAGGAATAAAATAAGGTTAATATGTAAAGGATATGCTTAGATTAAGGGAATAGATTTTGAAGAAAATTTTGCACCAACAACAAGGCTAGAGGCTATTAGAATGTTTCTTGCATATGCAGTGTTTAAAAATTTCAAAGTGTTTCAGATGGATGTCAAGTCTACCTTCCTGAATGGGAGTCTAGAAGAGGAGGTCTACATTGAGTAGCCTGAGGGATTTATTCTCTATAATGATAGTAGCCATGTATATAGATTGAAGAAAGAACTATATGGATTGAAATAAGATCCCAGAGCTTGGTATGCAAGACTTGATAAGTACCTACAAGATCAAGGTTTCAAGAGAGGTTTTACTAACAGTAATCTCTACATCAAAATAGAAGGTAAGTATCAATTGATTGTTATGGTATATGTTGATGACATAATTTTTGGAAGAAACATTAAAAAGATGACAAATTTGTTTTTTGATAATATGCCAAAAAGAATTTGAGATGTCTATGCTTGGAGTATTGTCATTTATCTTAGGGTTGTAAATATTTCAATCAGATAAAGGAATTTTCATATCTCAAAGTAAATATGCCAAGGAAATGTTGAAAAAATTTGATTTTGAGGATTGTGCACTAGTTGGCACACCAATGGGTACAGGGAGTAAGGTGACTAAGGATTAAGATTCACCTATTGTAGATAAATCTTTGTATAGATCTATGATTGGTAGTATTTTATATTTGATAGCATCAAGGGTAGGGATCATACATGAAGTGGGCATGGTTACAAGATATTAGGCAACCTTGAAAGAGAGTCATGTTTAGTTGGTGAAGAGAATATTCAGATATGTCAAGGGGACATTGGATTATGGATTGTGGTATCCCATAGGTAGAGATTTCACTTTGGTTGCTTATATAGATTCAGATTGTGCAGGTTTCTTGGATGATAGAAAGAGTAAAAGTGGAGGAGATTTCTTCCATAGTGATATCTTAGTATCATGGCTAAGCAAAAAGTAGGATTTAATATCACTTTCTATAGCTGAAGTATAATATATTATAGAGGTATTGTGTTATACTCAAATGCTTTGGATGAAGCAAAATTTGGAAGATATCAAGGTAAAATATGATGAATCTATTTCTATTTTTTGTGACAACACAAGTGCTATCAATATTTTTAAAAATATTGTGGTGAATTCAAGAACAAAATGTATTCCTATTAGATATCACTTCTTGAGAGAGTAGGTTGTATATCAGTAAGTTAATATGGAATATATCAATACTATAGAATAGGTTGTAGATATTTTCACAAAGGCACTACCAAAAGACACATTTGAGTATCTATAGGAGAAGTTGGGAGTAAATTATTTTACTTCCTACCATTCAGGATCAACATCAGTTGAGGGGGAGCCAAGTGTTAGCTCTGGGATAGGCCCCTTGCCATTGATTTCAAAGGGGGAGAAGAATAGAAATACATATAAGAATAGGTACAATGAATAGGTATAGAAACACGTATATAAATAGGTATAGGGAATAAGTATAGTGTGTTATAGTAAGGGGGAGTTATTGTATGTTTTTTAAATGGTAGTATGTGCAGGTTGGCATGTGTAGTACAGATTTTAGGATGTGGTAGTTTTAGTTTGAGGTTGCCATCAATGACAAAGGGTGATATTGTTGGAAATATTGTCATTGATGTCAAAGGTCTAGCATTGGTGATAAAGGTCCCATACCATTTATTATCTAAAGGTGTTTTTAATGTTCATATTTTGGATAAAATATGCTGATATTTATTTAATATCAATGAATATATTTTTGGTTGCTTAAAATTCAAAAGAGGACCCATGGAGAAGTCAAAGAGTCACGGGGTAAAGACAAAAGAGGAATGAGATGCATTTTCCCATGAAGAGTCATCTTGAGGAATTTCAAGAGTCACCAAGTGAAGACAAAAGAGGGTATGCCACTTTTTTCCATGAAGAGTCACCTTAAGGAATTTTAAAGGTCACCAAGATAAATAAAAAAGAGGAAAGGATGTATTTGCTTATAAAGGGTCAGCATATGACTTTTCAAATATAAGGATTTGAAGGGTCATTCAAGTTTGGTGCTATTTTTCATGAGGAGTGAAGAGTCACAAAGGGTGAATGCCAAAGGTCATTTGGAAAGCTATAAATAAAGGATTGAGAAGCCATTTATAATATGCAAGAGAGTGCATGATTTTTAATTGTTTTATATAAGAAAAGAGAAGAGAATAGAAACAAATTTTGTAGAGTTCTATCATTTGTTGAGAAAGTAACATTGAGAGATAATTGTGTTTTATACACAAGAGGGGTTGGTACTCAAAAATAGTTGTTGTGTTGGTGCTTGGCAAAGGGGTTGGTGATCATAAATTTTTTTGCTTGTGAACTTTGTAATTTGAGTTGGTGCTCTTTCATATACTTGAGATTATTCTCTGTAGTTTTTCCCAATATGGGTTTTCATGTAAAAATATAGTCTCTCTCTCTCTCTCTCTCTCTCTCTCTCTCTCTCTCTCTCTTTCGTGTGGTGCATATTATTTCAGTTTTAATGTATATATTGAATGTATGGTTAAGTGGAGTTTGATTAAGTAAAATATTTATAAGATATATGATATATTGATTCATCCCCCTCTCTATATATCTTGTGTTTAACAGTCTCCTCAAATCTTGTGTCTAGTGTATGTTCATGGTTCATTGATGAATGAAAATGTAAGTGTATGATTCATTTCACTTTGTCCTCTATTATTTACTTATTTTTAGGTGTTATCTAATCCTTACATGTTACATAGTGTGCTTGAACAATCTTATATGTATGGAAAGTGTGAGCTTTCCTTAGTGTCTTTGAGAGACCTATTGACTAGCTACCTTAAATCATACATCAAGTCAAGCCTCTATGTGAAATCTTGATGTTTGGAGACTCTCATTTGAGAAGTATAATTGGTTCCATGTTATTATTCATCCTTATTAGTGCATATTAGACAAGTGGAGGACATATTTTGGTGTATCACCTTAGTTAGATAGGTTTTACTTTCAATTTACCTTCTCCTTTTACTTACAAGTTGGTAGTGTAGATTAGAGATCCTAACTGATACATAAGGGGGAGATAGCCCTTAAAATATAGAGATTAAATCCATATATCAGGCTACCCAAAACCTAGGATTGTCTCCATGTTAATTCAAATTGTGAAGGCTTAAAACTACCTTCACAAGGGCAAAAGTCTACTACTTAATAATAACCTGACCTTACTCATCCAATTTAGGCACCATAGTTCAAGTATTACATTTGTGGCCAAATACCTTATTCAATAAATATACATGGAATAATAGATGTATGTGAGTGGATTGGGTGAATTTCAAATTGTAGGCCACATTGCCAAATTTTTGTAAGATCTAATAAGGGCCATAATACATAGGGGATAACTTGTTATCCTTTTTTTTGCTTCAAAGACATCTTATTATACAATTATAATCTCACAAATACCCAATAAAATATTTAAAAATGCTACTCAAAATAGTGTTGATCTACTTTTGGTTTCATGTGATTATGAGCCATGGCTAAATTTTCTCACAAACTGGCGATGACCTCCTATTGATGGTGAATGTGTTCCTCAATAGCTCAAACCTTGGGATAGATCTTCAAGGTTAAAGTGATATATGGGGGTAATATATATATAAGGCCACAAAGGGATACAATTTGGATGAACTAAGAAAATAATTATTATACCACCATTTGGCAAGTGGCATATAATGAATCCATTTTTCGTATTTATCAAAAATTAAATAATGGAGATACCCTTCTAGACATTTGTTGATTACTGCTATTTCTCCACCAAATTGAGGATGATAAGATGAAATATGGATCCTTGGAGTACCATGAAATTTTTGGATGGTATTGAAAAAGTATAAGCTACTATACTGGTAACAAAAGGTTGTGATAAGGAAAAAAATAAGCATGCTTGGTGAGTCAATCCAAAACTACCATGATAAATTTTTTACCCTCAAAACATGTTAACCTAGTAATGAAATCCATGGAAATCTCCTCTCAATGCTAGCTAGGGATGGATAAAGGTTGTAAAAGACTTGGTGTTTTAATGGTTTCCCATTTATTCTATTGACATATCATGCATTCTACCACATATTTTTGGATATCCCCCTTGAGTCCTTCCTAAGAGAAATATTACTTGATTCTATGATTTTTAAAAAAAAATTCAAAGTGACCTCCAAGGGAAGAGGCATGAAGTTCCTAAATAATTTTATGTTTGAGAAGAGAATGCTTACAAGGGTATAATCTATCTTTATACCATAATGCATTCCCATTCTATGTAATTTTTTTAGATTTTTCAAAACCTGATTGAAGATTTTGAATCAAATACTTGGTAGCACTGTCATTCTCCCATTTTGATCTTGCTTCTTCTATCCAATTTGCCTGGCACATGGTCATGGTGCATAATAATGCCTCAACTGATTCATCCCATTGAGAGACAGAATATGCCACCAAATTATCTTTTTCTTTTTTATACACTATTTAAAAATCATAACATAACATTTTAGTCACCCATTTATATTGTTATTTAGATGAAAATCATTGCTCCAAAAAATATTTTAGGCTATCATGATTAGTCTTTACTTGAATGTGACGATCCATCAGATAAGGTCTCCATTGATTGATTACATCAAAAATAGCCATCATATCTTTCTCATAGATTGGTTTAAGCATTTTTTCCCCCCTTCAATTTATGACTTTAAAATGCAAGTGGTCTTCCTTATTGAATTATTACAACCCCCATACCATATCCTGATGTGTCACATTCCACAACAAAAGTTTTTGAAAACTAGGAGTAGCCAAAAATAGAGTTGTGCACATAGCCATTTTAAACTATTCAAACACCTTGGTAGTTGAATCAATCCACTATAAGGAATATTTATTTATCAAAGAGGTTAGTAGGTTATAATGCTACCAAAACTTTTGATAAACCTATGATATTAACCAATTAGCCCCAGAAATCCTCAAAGGTTTTTGAGGGTCTTGGGAACTTGCCATTCTATCATTGCTTGGTTTTTTATAGGATCAAATTTCACTCCATGTGAACTAATGTTACCTAATTAATCTATCTATTAGACACCAAAAACACATTTGAAATATTTGGCATAAATTTGATGTTGTTCTAAAATTGAAAGTACCTATTTAACATGCTTCAAATGGTCTTACCAATTTTTGTTGTAGACAAGAATATCATTAAAAAAACCCAATAAAATTTTTCTAAAAAATGATCTAAAATAGTATTAATCAAACTCTAAAATGTAGATGGTGAATTTTTGAGGCCAAAAGGAATGGGCATAAATTCCTAATGGCCTTTGTGAGTTATGAAATTTATTTTAGGTATGTCCTCATTGTGGATTCAAATATGATAATACCAAGAGTGATGGTTTAACTTGGTAAAATAAACAAAACCATGAAATTCATCTATAAATTCATTATTTATTATAATTGAAAAATTATATTTGATGGTTTACTTATTGATTTATATGTATTCTATTCATATCCTCCAAGTTTCATCCTTATTCCACACCATGACCATAGGGGAAGAATATTCACTTTGACTGTTAGATGATTCTTACCTCCAACATCTCCTATACTATCTTTTCAATTTTACTCTTATAGGCATAGAGATACCTATAGGGTTTCATGTGGGATGATGTACTTCCCATAAGGATCCTGATGGTGATCATTTGCATGGCTTAGAGGAAGTCGTTTTAGAATGTCACCAAAAACAATAAAATGGACGGTTAGATGATTCTTACCTCTAACATCTCCTATACCATCTTTTCAATTTTACTATTATAGGCATAGAGATACCTATAGGGTCTGATGTGGGATGATGTACTTCCCATAAGGATCCTAATGGCATGATCATGTGCATGGCTTAGAGGAAGTCCTTTTAGAATGTCACCAAATACAATAAAATGGTCATCCAACACCCTTTACAAATTAATATATGTAGACTCCTTGGTTGGTCTAATATCTATGGAAAATAAACATGCAACAAATGCCTCATCACCTTTTTTGAGAATATTCATCATATGATGAGTGCTAACCAGTTATGGATATTTGGCCCATAATCCATGTAGTTCAAAGGTCCTACCTTCTTAATAGAACCTCATGAATAGTTCCTAGAAATTCATCTCAATAATGCCCACAGTGGTGAGTCACTATACTCCATAAATAATGTCAAATCCTCCCATGGGAATAGAAAACATAGGGGAATATAAAAATTACTCTCCCATTACAAGATTGATGCTATGCCATTTTTTAGAATAATTGATAGTACCACCATCTACAATCATGACCTAAAATTCTATAAATCGGTAAATAGAATAGTTCAAACGATTAGCTAGCTTACTATTGATAAAGTTATGTGTATTCCTAGAGTAAATTAACATAATCACCTTCTAGTTATTTAGGAAACCCAACACTTTAAGATTTTGAGGACAATAATGCTTGAAAGTGCATGACATGAAATAATAGGTTGAATCTCTTTAGATTCATTCTCAAGTTCTTTCAAGCCAATACCTAAAGCCTCATCATCTTATTCCTCCTCATTATCAACTTCAATGTAAAACAACTTATTTTTAGAGCATCATCTTCCTTTAATGTATTTTCTATCACAACAAAAAAACCAACCTTTTGCACATTTTTATTCAATTTTCTAAGGGGTCAATCTAGTAGGCTATGAAAATGATGATGCTAGGAAAGTGTGTTCACAAACATTATTGAAAATATTTCATCTAATCATATATTTTTCCTTAGGTGTACCCTTGGTATGGCTTGAGATAAATTACTAGGATGAAACATGTGAACCTTTAATTAGATGCTATTTTTGAGGCCACTCAAAAATAAGTTAGTCATAGTTTACTCAGTGATGTCTACCACACATAAGGAGAAATTCTAAAATTGATGAATTTAATCTTTTACCATCTTAGTAGATTGGATACCTAGTTGAAGTAGTTTTTAGAGACATTTTTGTGATAGTGGAGTTACAATTCCTCAAAAAATATTGACCATGAAATTAGGAGACCCTTATTTTTATTTTGAGAACACAACCAATGATACCAAATGAACTATTCAAATTATAGATATATTTAGGCCATGACCACCTTTTGTGAATATGGAATATGATGTACATCAAATGCATTTTAAATTAGAGTAAGCCATGTGAGTGGATTCTTACCGTAAATTTTTTTAGGTCTACTTTTGATAATATTGAACTCAACCCTATATTATTTCTAGAATTGTTTCGATTGGGAGACCTAAATTGGAGTGGTGGAAAGTTATTTTGAAAAGGATAAGCTAAAAGGTTGTCCAATTTACAAGTTAGTTATTATAATTGATCCCTCAAGCCTTTCATCTCCCCTCTCATTCTAATGACTTCCCTTTAAACCACATGGACATCATATTTTTGCACCATACCATGTAACTCTGATTGAAGGTGATGAACCACCACTAAAATACTCATATTCAAAGTTTCAAACTCCATGTCATCTTGTGAGGAGTTTTATGCATTTCTTTCCCTTTCCCACATCTATGAGTGTTAGGCTTAACCATGCATAAACCCTAAAAGGGTAACAACCTTAAAAAATTTATCAATAAATGATACTATTATGATCACCTCACTAAGATGAATATAACGACAACTAATGTGCACAAGGGTGAAAAAAATTTTACCTAAAAAAGTGTATTAGTAGAATATACTATTGTGATCATCTCATAAAGATGAATCCATTGACTGATAATTTACATTTTTTTTATTTTAAAAAAAAACTAATCCATGAAAAAATTATGGTGATGAAAAAATCAATTCTTATCATATCATAAGTTATGTTTTCTCTACCTTCTAATGCTTAGGAAGCTAGATTCAAAAGAACTACATTGCATAAACTTGCCCAAATCAAAGCTATGATACCACTTGTAATCAAATTACTTAGATGATTCATAACAATAGAATAATATATCATAGAATTAAGAATATAAGAAGTAGATCCATACCAAAAATTGGTGAAACAATATAATAATTTAATATTATGACTGAGCCACTTTAAGGGGTAACCTCCAAAATAATGAAATAAGAACATAATTCACATTATGATACTATAAAACTAACTACTACCTCCTATATATAGTATACTTATCCATGGTTATTCCATAGGCCAAACTAATAAGAACATAGAGAAATGTGACAAGAATATAAAAGAGGTATATATGCCACAAATTAAACACATATATCCCTAGACATGCCATAGGATAAGGGCATATCAACACCAATTTTTGAGTCTCCATTCTTTGATTAGACTTGATTATCTTGTAAAATGGAAAATTTCAACTCTAAAAACAACATTATAATATCGCTAATTAATATCTTTGATACCCAACTTGATCCAAAATGGATAGTTTATACAAACACTCACTATTTACCAATTTTAAATACTTAACTTATTTTTCTCAATTTCCTTTAAATATGTGAAAAATTGGCTTAAGTATTAAAAAATTTGATAATAGCTTATAATAAGCAACAATAATAATGAATAAAATATATAAAAATAAAAACCAAGTTTGATAACAGAGTTCACCCCTATTGGGCTATGTCTTTGGGTTTGAAAAAGCTCTCAAACCAATCAATTAGTGATGTAAAAATACTTGTACAATTTTTTTTACATAAAAATAATAACCTTAATATGTAAATTATCTCTACCATATTTCTATGAAGTTTGTAAATCAAGATCTTGACCTTAAATATCTTTCCCATAATTAAAAAAACTCTATTCTTGTTTTGATATCCTTATAAAGGGATAAAAATGCACCCCCTTAAAATAAAATGTTCTCCCTTATGTAAAATTTTGAGCTTCCTAGTCTATTGGTTGGGATCCTATCCTTTTTTAAAGTATGGAGGGGTTCGAATCCATTCACAATCTCCCTTTATCTTTTCCATACTCCAAAAATATCCCACACTCATCAGTCAAATGAATGTTTAGAGTGTAATATAGCCTTTTTCCTTCCCTTAAGGTCGACTTGGTTAGTTTTATTATCCCACATTGCTTGGGATAAGACTAAAATTTATATTTAAAAGGATTTTGATTCACCTTTTAAGTTGGCCTTAGGGTTTTATCCCACATTTTTTGGAATAATAAGAAAAAATAGGTTTAAATTAAAGTTTCATGCTTTGTTACATGGTCATGAAGACCATCCTTTGTTTAAACTTGGTCTTAGTACTAGAGGGGATGCCATGTGGTGGGTTTAAGTGATACTCTTTGTAAACCATAAAACTTTAGTCCCATTTTGGTTGTGGGGGAGCAAAAAATGGGGTTTATATACAAATTCACTTCCCTTGTAGTTTGGAGTTGATGGGAGGGTCCCTTTTAATACAAAAAGTGGAGCCCAATTAGTTGATGGGCCCTAATCGATAAATAACATGGTCCCACATACACATATGCATGCTTGTCGAAGACTGGAAACCATAAACTAAGTGAACCCATTTGTTATCTCTACCATGTGTCACCATATGATTGGTCAATGTGTCAAGTTATGTCTCATCCACCTATATAGGTCTAGTTGGCATGATGATGTCATATTTTTACCCTATCAATTTTTTTACCTATTTGGCTTCAACTTTAGTAGGCCATAACTTTTACATACGGTGTCGAATTGACTATGTTGAAATTATGTTGGAAAGATATTGATGATATATTTAATGTATGGGTAGTTTTAAAAATATTTTAGATTATTTGATTAGATTGGTTATGGTGATACTCTTAGATCATGTGTGTAAGCTCTCAATATCAGAATATAGCTCAAACCCTAGATCCTCTTCTTAAGTCTTGTCACCTTGAAAAAATGGGCTAGTGGGCTTATGAAGTTGATATGACCTCAAGGACCCCTCTATAAAGAGTGTTTGATACATAGCCAATAGTCTTAAGAGGGCCTCAAATATATGTAGTTCTCCCCTATGTATAGGCTTATGTGTGAAAAATGGTGTATAATGCTATATGCTAGTGAATATAGTGATCTAACTTATAACTTGATAAATATTGATGATGGAATATTACTTGAATGATTCAAACTTGTAATATGACTGCTCCTATGACTTATATAGAAATAAGGAAGAAAGGGAAGTATAACTTATTATGCAATTGATTAAATGAGCTTTAATAGGCACTTGGTATTTGCAAGATGAATAATGATTTGGATTTAACTTATATTTATACTACCTATTTTGAAAATTTACTCATGAAAGGGTTAATGAAACATAATAGGCTAACCCATACATATTGAAATATTTAAAAATTAGAGTGTTTATAAGGCACATACACTTGCATTGGAGAATGGTCAGTAGTGTCAATGCTACTATCTAAGTCTAAACTCAACTATCGAGGAACATAAAAGGTTGCTAGATCTCTATAATTGATAGTGAAGGGTATATATTGTATTTTAAGTATATTATGGGTTACATGTGATTTAGATAATTATAATAATGGGGTTTTACTACAAAAGGAGTATTTAGGCCTAGTCAAATGGTGAACATGAGCCTATCAGTTGTAAATAAGGTCAAGAATTGAAGGGTAACGCCTTGAGTCATATTTATCAAGCATACAAGAATAGTTTAACATATAAATCTATATTTAAGAATCTACATTTCCCCCCCTTTAATCTAGTAATGCATAAGGAATAAATTACTAGTTTAAAGGAAATAAATGCATACTATGGTGTGTATAACCCACCTTACTTTGATTAATCCCTATTTGAATTTGTTGTATGTGTATGACATACAACTAAGAGAAAAATATAGGTGTAATTAGTGCACATAATATAAAAATGAATAATTGAAAGAAAAGAGATCAAGGAAGGAGTACACTGGGTGTTGATGTAACCATGTTACCCCTTGATAGTTTGATTTGGTAATAATGCTTCCTAGCTAAACACTGGAGAGAGGTTCATAATTGAACCTTAGAGATGTGAATAGGGGAATTTGAGAGTGATCATGTACCCAATATGGTATAAGGGTGAGTTGTTCCAAGTCCATCAAGATCTTATAATCTCAATCATACCACTCTAGTGTATCATATTCTTGCCAATATTGCCTAATTAAAATAGTATAACCATATCAACTAATAATAATAGAAAATAGTGTCAAGTTCTTTAAGGGTACTGAATCTCAATCACACTAATAAAATAAGACAATTGCTACAAAATATGAAAGCTAAAGTGTTACATCTTGGTAAGGTTGATGCATGAATATTGGTATAATATGAATAATGTGTCTATAATTTGGTGTATTTGTATGGCATATACACCTCAAATGTGTGTCAATCTGAAGTACATGTTAAAATACAATCTCTATTTTATAAAATATGTACAATATGTATCACAAATCATAAAAAATATATCCCAAACATGTGCCAAATGTATATAATGTTGTCCCATGTGTATATTTTAATCATGTAAACTGCTTCAAATTTTGCCTATTCTATCACCTATATGTTTTTGGAATCATGTATCTATGACATGCCCCCATTTTGAGGTGAGGGGAATTAAAATTGATAGTCACCTTATCTCAAAAGGATAAGATGATTATGTTGTATCTATGTGAATCATTTAATAAAGAAGTATGTAGTAGTATCATTTAGAATTAGATATATCCATGAAGCTTACAATTTTCATACATAATAATACCTAAGATGCATGACATGGATCACGACAATGTATATAAGAGAATAAGCTCAACAAAAAATCAAGAACACATGCAATAGTACTAAAATTTCATGAAAAGAGGGGTTTAAAGAGACTAAAAATAAGGGGCATGTTAAAATTATACACACTCAAGGGGAGGGCATATGCAAATGTCCACACAAAAATGAAACAAGTAATACTTATGGAATTATGGACAAAAATCAAGGAGCACATTCAAATGTTCCAAAAATAAGACAAAAAAGTAAATAATAAGTACACTCAATTAATCCATGTTAAGAGATGAAGTAAATTAAACAAAAATAATTAGCATAAACATGTCATACTAATCCTTGAATTCTTATGTTATAAAAATGTCATGTATAATAACATATTAAGTACATTTTTTAAGATAGCAACATGAGTATAGGCATGTGTAAATGTTAGTATATAATCTCAATGTGATAATGGAAATGATCATAAAACAATATAACTTATGTCCATCATGATCATATAGAATAAATATAACCCTGTGATAGTGTTTCAAGTGGGAAAAGGAAAAGTCCAACATCTACATACTCATGTATCATGGATCTCATTTATTCCTATATCACACTCAAGTACCCATGAAATATGGTGTATATAAATAATATGCTATCTAATAACATAAAGTAAACAACATATACATAAACATGTGAAATGCTAAATATTTTTGTGTTTTTTATTTATTTGAATGTTTTTGTATTTTATTGAATATTTGATTTTTTTGGAGTATTTATAAAGATAAGCAAAGAATATATGTATAAGGAAAAGTGATAATATAATCCAAGGATCTCATCAAGAGGATGCCTTTGTGAAGGCCTTGTATCATGTATGTCATATTAATATACTGAGTAATAAGTATCATTAAGATCATAATCATCAGTGTGATCATTAGGAGAGATGTAAATTCTCAAGTTGTTCTTAAACTTGTGATACATCATTTTGAGCAACAATGTATGAAAAACCAATTTCACCATAGATTAGAGTTTCCTTGTTGAAAGTATGTTTTTCTTGAGTATGTTCATCATTATAAAAATGTTTCATCTCATTATGGGATAAAGAAGAGTCATGTAAATTTGTTGGAACACTAGGAAAATATGTAATTTTTGCCCTGACTTCTTTATTTAAGGATGAAAGTATAAAGTTTATAGTATTGGCCCCAACATTTTGTTCCTCCATGCATGAAATATATATGATGTTTGGTTCCTTATCAACCATATTTTTAATCTTTGATTGTGTAGGTATGTCTTGTTTTAAAAAATCCTTTGTTATAAACCCTTTTTTTAAGATACTCATTTTCTTATATTGAGTTTGATTTTGCAACTTTGGTTCTTGATATTTTTGTAAAATTGCCTTTGCAATACATTGATTTTGTAATTATTCCTTTTAGTTTTGTACCTTTTGTAATTTTGATTTTTCATCTTGATATTTTTGTAACATTACTTGATCTTGATTTGATTTTGAAGTTTTTCTCAATCTGAATTATCCTTTGGTACCTCTATTTGTTATTTTTGCACTTGTTCTTTTGGAGATGTACTCATAAGGTGAGTGGGTGGTTAGACAAATTTATTTATTATAGGATCACCACTATCACCACTTTTTATTTTGTTCTTAAATGGATACCCATGAATTATATGATATGAAAAATAGTATTTTGATATTCTAACATGATGTATAGGAGGTAATTTGATCACTTTAATTCAAAACATTGTTTTAGGGTTTCACTTGGACTCTTATTAATCATGTGTTCAATTTTTTAATAATTAGTTGTAGGTGAATTATATTTTAGCTAAGTATTTTGATATTAAACCTTGTTGGGAATAATATTGGTAGATGAATATGTAGACACATGATTAATATAAGCATATTTTAGATTTTACATGTATGTAATCTAATTTTTCAATGATGTTTTTGGAACTCTTCTCTCATAATGATGGTTTGATTTTTAAGGGATTAAAATGCACAAACCCTAGGTACATCAAGTTAAATATATATACACACACCATCTAGAGGGGATATGAGAGGTGGAGGGGTTTAAGGAAGGGTATGTTGGTTACCTTCTTTTGGCATTATAGGATTAGACACCTTAGCCCTTGAAGTAGTGATAACATGGACCTTATTGGAGGGATGTTTTATATCAAAATTTAGATATTAAGGAGGAATAATATATTATTTTTTATCCATTTTATATTTTCTCAAACACACACAAAATAAAGAGCTTGAAGACTAGGGAAACAAAGAAAACAAATACCACCAATATTCTGACTAAACAAAAATTAGATCCTCCTATTAGGCTTTGTCACCTTGATAAAAATGGGTTAGTGGGATCATGAAGTTGAGATTACCTAAATTAACCCTTTATCAATGAGAACTACCTACATAGCCAATACTCTAAAGAGTGCTTCAAACATATGTAATTTTAACCTATGTGTTGGCTTGTGTGTGAGTAATGATGCATAACATTATATGCAAGTGAATGTAGTGATAGGACTTGTAAATTGACAAATATTACTCAAAGGATATTATTTTAATGCTTTAGACATGCAATATGACTACTCTTATGACTAATATATAAATAGGAAAGAATAGGTTAGTATAAATAATTTGTGTAATTAATTGAATTAGCTTTAATATGTGTTTGCTTGGTATTTTTTAAATGAATAATGAGTTGTATTTAACTTGTATTTATACCACCCTTTTTTAAAATTTCATCATGATAGGGTTAATGAAAGATAATAGGCCAACCCATACATATTGAAATATTTTCAAATTTGAGTTTTTAAAAAGCAAATACACTTGTGTTGGAGAATGGATAGTAGTATCAACACTACTATCCAAGTTTGAATGCAACTGTCCAAAAACATAGATGGTTGTTAGAGATATATACCTGATAGTGAATGATATATATCAGATTCTAAGTGTGTAGTGGGATACAAGTGATATAGATAATCAAAATAATAGAGTTAAAGTATTTAGGCCCAATGAGATGGTGAACACAAGCCTATCAGTTATAAGGAAGGTTAAAAACTAAAATGTAGAGTCTTGAGTGATATTTTTCAAGTGTACATGATTATTTTAACATATAAATCTTGAGTTTAGCATCTTTATCTACATTTTGGGTGTATACATACCTTGCACTAGTATTTTTCACTTAATGGTAATAAAATGATACATTAGACATTGAGCTATATAGAGTTATCTCAAACCTTATAGTTTGGGTTTTTGGTTAGTGGTTCATATGATTACCTACCCTAAATAAAACATAGTTAACTACTTATCAAACATGGCTATTTGACTTGGAGAAATCCTATACATTTTTTCTCACTCAAATAAGTAATAAAGGGACTTACAAACCTAAATAGATGAATAATACCATTAGGTAGTAATTATTAATAACCTTGGATTATAGGGTTAAGAGAGAAATAAATCTATGAGGCTTATACATTATTCACTACCACTATAATTTTAGGCATGTTCTCTTTATAAGTAAAAGCATGATTATGATTTATGTTCTAAAACCCTGTTATTAGTTTGGATAAATTTTATAGGTATTCTCTATTTGTTTGGTATTTTAGTCATTAAAATTTGGTCATGAATAGTTGATAATGTTAGTTTTGGCCCTAATTCACTTTAATTTATTTGAGCACTTAATCTAGACCTATTTTGCCTTCTCACTCTATACTAAGCACTAATGTGGACCTATTCCTTTTTAAACTAATATATTACACCTAATGAATGTTATTAACTACTAAAAACCCCTATAAGCATCTGTATAAACATGTCATGACCCAAAAATTTCAATTTTACCTTAAATACAAGGTTAGCCAATAGGAGATAATAGTGGAAAATGTTTTTGTCCCTTATGGGTCTATCCTATCCTTAACCCTTCTAATAGTCATTTTTTTAAAATTTAGATCCTCCCTTATAGGTTGGTATATATTTTTAGGATATGTAAAATGAGTTTTAATCCTTTTATACTAATATAAGGCATGCTTAAGTCACCTATTATATCAATGGGAAATTTGAATATAGAGGCACATTTACTCTATTGCACACTAGATAAAACTTCCATACTATTCCTAATTTTGATTCTAATCATTTGAAGTAGTCTTACCCAAATCAAGAGCCTATTTTATCCAATCCAAAGAAAATCATGATAAATTATTTAATCCATCTCTCGATGTATTCATATAGTCAAAGGAACATAATTGCATAAATCACTCTAAGTGGGATAACTCCATGGGATTGATTTCCATATTTGAAGAATTGGATACATAGGCAATGCTCACTCATGATGGGGGTGATTAGGGTTTGTTTAACCTTTTACACTCCCCACTTTTTATTTTTAGGTTTTTATCCATTTCAAAAACCTATCAAGGTTTCAATTTTGAAAAATTCATTTGTAGATCCTTCATGCACATCCAAAGATGAAATCTTTACAAATAAGTGTGATTTAAGCTATCACAAATGATTTTTTCATAATTTCAATTTTTTTATATAAAAGGATGAGATTACTAACTTAGGAATATAGTGCCTATAAATCCTATCCTAGTTTAGGTGATCCTCTCCTTTACTAGTTTTAGTCTTAGTCTCTATGAATTCATAGAATGAGTCCCTATTATCCAGTCCCAACTATCTGTTAGTTTTCACATAAACAGATTTGAGATAATAAATGGCCAAGTCTTTCATTTTATTCATATTTAGTATTATTTAATTCAATTGCACTTTGTAAAATTCTTTTTTTTATTTCATTCTACTTATCGTAAGTTGATTAATAACATTATACTATATTCTACTCAATTTATCTGAATTAAGATTAATCACTTCAATAATTTTAATTCTAATAAAATGTATTGGTGAACCTAATTTGAAATGAACATGTAACACTATGATAAAACATATTAGTTAACCTAGTTTTTATTTGAGCATTGGTTTAAATTTTTTTTCCTAGGGTTTAGATAAATTCTTGAAACCTAACACTAAAATAACTTGCTCTCAACTTGGTTTTAATATTTAATACTAAAAGAACTCATTATTAACCTTGGATGTAATATCTGACTATAAAATAACTTGATTTCAACCTCATATTTAATAGGTGACATTTAAAGCATTTTATTTTGATCTCACATTTGATATCTAACACTAAAAGCACTTTATTTTGACCTTAAATATGATATTTGGCATTGAAATCATTTTATTTTGATCTTGGATTTTAGGGGAATTTACTATTCTTCATACAATTATTTTTACTTTTTTTTAAGGATCTTGAATTTTAGATTTAAATTACTTGATTTTTACTTTTCAAATAATATAGATGTATTGGATGAGAATTTTTTGCTTCAAGTTTTAAGAAAACAAACCAAATCACATGCTAAGACACAAGTTCCATTAATATTAAAAAAAAAAAAAGTTAAGCATGACATGAGAATAAGATAAATCATATATTCAATATGTTATAAGGCCTAATTTACATCCTAAAGTCTTACATATCCGTCTTCAACCCCATACATCTCCCACAAATGATCTTTATGGTATTTTTATTTATGTTTAATCAGAAGTACCTAGGGTTTGTGTCTGTGAAGACCTTAAAAAATAAAGAGTCACTATGAGAGCATTCATATAAAATTTACAAAAGCAAAATAATTTTTTTATTTCAAGGATAACATCAATGAAACAAAAGATCACATAAATAACGAATATAGATAATGATAATTTTAATCATATATTTACATCTCCATCTAAATATTCTATGCCTTAAAAATAATTCATATCAAGATTGGAAGCCAAAACATAATACATCTATAACTAGTGATTCAAAAAGGGAACAAAAGTCTAACAAAATTTCAAGTGATATTTTAAGAGAAATAATTACAAATAATTTTATCACATTACCTCCTATGCATCCTTTAAAGAGATAAAAACATTATTGTACATATCATGGAATGCATGGGCATCATACAGATAGTTGTTGGGCTTTGAATAAAAAAATAAAAAGTATCATTTATAGTTTTGATCTTATAAAAAATAAACAAATCAAACATCCTACTCACATTATGATTGCATCTCCTAAATAATAAGTGAAAAAGGAAGAAAATTAACAAGGATGGACACAAAAAGATAATTTAGAATAAGACATGTTTAAAAAAAAACAAATAAAAAAAGAGAAGTTACTAAAAAAAATTTTACAAAAAGAGAAGTCACAACAAAAAACCAAGGTAAGAAAGAAAACACCTTTGTGAAAAGGGTTATTGTGATGAATTTTCAACAAAAATATGTTGTTAAAAATACTAATGGTACATATGTGGTTTCCAAAGACTCAGATACTATAGTTAATTCATGCATAGAGGAATAAGATAAATCAAAAACTATGTTTACATCTTCAAGTCAAGAAGTGAAAGCACACACTAATTCCCTTCCTAGTATTCAAACAATGATACATGATTATTATCTAATTTAGAATGTGATACAAGATCCTCACAATGATGGACATACTCAAGAGAAATGGAAATCTAATAAGCTAGTTCAAAAGTATGGTGCAATTGGTTTGTGATATAAAAATATAATAGTTTATCACAATGGTATATAATTTTTTTATGAAAACCTAATAAATTATTTATCTATAATGTTGATGAGTAGATTAATGATTATACTTTTGATTACATAGAATATTGGTATAATACTCCCAATGATACATGACCTACATAAATACATCCCCTTGATGAGATATTTGGCTTGTAGTAGCATCATATACTGTACATAACTTATTGATTTTTTCATAATGGTATTATTCCACTTATGACACATGCTATTGATTTGATAACTTCTTCTAATCCCTTAACTCTTGAGGTTTTTTTGGTCCTGTTGGCTCTTATTTTTTACTTTCTAGATCTAAACAATCTTGACATAGTGATCCATACCATCATATCTTACCATTTAACTTGTTTTCACACTTTGAATTGATAAAATTACATTTTATATCAAGGGAAATATCAACTAGTAAGGGATATAATTAAATACCATTAATATCCTAAGTTGGTCTATCCTATCCCATGCCTTTTTTCACATAGAAATCAAGAATTGAACACATAGAGCCTTAATATTTCTAATTTCTCATTGTTTTACTTAGTTCTAATATGCATAATAATACTTATAGATGAAAAATATTTCCTTTCCTATGATATATTTCTCATACATGTGCATTACATAAATTGAAAAGTGTACATTTGATGAGATGAAGATGCACAATATTTCCTCAACATATCTATTTTATTCCTACATGTTTTTAGTTACATTAACATATACCATGGGGGCATATTTATCGTACATGCCATGCCATAAATTTTAGTGTATATTTCACATTGACACATGTTCCAGACTATTTAGGTCTCTCCATTTTCTTCTAATTTAAAATGCATGGTTATTACTAGTTTCTTTAGTTCTAGTTTTAAAATGCAAAAAAGTACAAAAAATGAAAATATCTCAAAAATACAAAAAAAAAAATCAAAATATTATTAAAAAAAAAAATCAAGGCCTTAGCATGATTAGATATATAGTTTACATCATTGGTATATGTTATTATCTCATTATTGGTAGATATCATATTTTTTATCACTCATTGGTATTCATGAGTGTCATATAGGATATACATTTTTTACATGGATTAAGATGTTGGACTTGCCTGTACTTAGTAGTCTTGCTAAAATAGGGGAATCTTTTCCACATATTATAATATTAGTAGGTGTTACCCTTCTATGACTCCTATACCCTGAGCTATAGACACTTTTTACAAATATATTGCTAACATCTCTATCTTACATTGTATACATGAATATGTTATTTTATAGGATATGATTATATTACATATACATGGTGTATATTATCTTTCTAGTTATAGGTTTCATAAATATTATTACTTATACATAGTATATTAGATCTTACTTATCTATTATGTAGGGCCCTTGGCACGTGTGTACAATTGATTGAACATCTCTATGAGATCATTGTTTAGTAGTGTGACATTTGAACATGTCCATATATTGTGATCCTTCGCCTTTATCTTGTGGGAAATTTTAACATTTTACTTGTTTGAAAAATTATTCATGTTATTTGTATGTGGCCTTTGGCCTTATGTGTGAAATATTTACTTATGAAAAATTTAAAAGTATCCCTTGTATGTGACCCTTGGTCTTATTATATGATATTGTGCTTTATAAGCTTTTTAAGTTTGATGAGTGCCATGAAATATATCATGCACTAAGTAATGCATAAGAGTCTAATTTTCAAATTTATTTTTATGAGCTTAATTGATGCATTTATATAGGCCTTGCCTTATATGTTACATATATTATTCAAATGGTGCATATCTTACTATGTTGACATAATTTTCTTACATATAATACATTATTAAATGATTACATCTTACTACACATGCCATAATTAAATTTTATTTTGAGATGAATGATTTTTAGGATGTAATTCCCTCACCTCAAAAGGGAGGATTTTAGTGGCCTTTTCATACATGAGAATAACCTTTTCAAGAGTAGATATAAGTTTTGAGCACATTATATAGTTTCAAAGTTTTATAATGGTTCAAAATTATATCATTGGTATATATTATGGGGGCATATTACATGAATATTCACTCACATTATAAGAACAAAGTACAAATTATATAATTTTGGGTGCATCATATGAATTATTGCACAAGTTTCACACATAATTTACAAATTTTCATATACATACATTTGTAGATTTATAATTATCATAATGGGTGCATGATATATATTCATGCACACTATGTTATTTTTAAAATTTAGGAGGTATGATAAAAAATTCATACCATAATTTCAATACTAATTACTATTTGCCAACATGGTATGACATGTATGTTCTCCATTCTCTTTTGATCAGGAACAACGTGATAATTAAATCTATAAGCCATCTATATCTGGTTGATTCAGTTAACATTCATAATGCATGACTTATAGGTTTAATGCCCTCTAACATTATTACATGTGATACATTGTGGAAACTAACACATTTAATGTCTTGGGGTTACAAAGACCAACATCATAAATTGAGGGTTTTGTGCCCCTTAATGGGTTTTATTTTATATACAATCTCAAATAAAATTAGGTCTTGATCATCCTTTAATTCTCCAAGTACTTCATGAGAATTATCAATTCTCCAAATGATTCAAGTCAACATCATATCCAAGTAAATTTACAAGAGAAACACTGATATCACACATGTAGATGTAGTCATTCCTTGTTATTTTTAATCATTTAAATTTCAAGTTACATTTCAATTTTTGGTTCAAATAAAAGCATTAACTACTTCTACATCATTGCAAGATTTTTCATAGAACATCTTGAATGATCAAAGCTTTATCCCAAAAGTAAAGTGTGTCATACATGCTTAGGTATATATTTCCTTTACTCTAGTAATTTTATCTCTAGACTAAGAGTAATTTAGTCACTCAAATTTGATCACAATTGCTTAATAATATCAATTTTGTCTCTATTTCACTTAAATTGACTTGAGCACTTATCTAGACCTATTTTATCACCTCGCTCTATAATAAGCACCTATGTAGACCTATTCATTTCTAAATTGCTATATTATACCTACATAAATGTTTTAAGCTACTAAAAACCCCTCTAAGCATATATACAAACATTGTATGACCCAAAATTTTCACATTTCCCTTGAGGAGATGATCAACCAACAGGACAATAATGGAAGATGTTTTTTTCCCTTATGGGTTAATCCTATCATTGACCCTTCTAGTGATCACTTTTTAAAATTTAGACCCTCCCTTATAGGTTGGAAATATTATTAAGATAGGTAGAATGAGGTTTTACCCTTTTGTATGGGTATAAATACGCACTTAAGTCACCTATTCTACCATTGTGAAATTTTAATACATAGGCACACTTACACTATTGCATAATGAGCAATGCTTCCTATCATCCCTAATTTAGATTATAATAATCTAAAACAATCCTTATCCAAGTTAAGATATTATTTTGTCCAATCCAAAGCAAATAATTATTAAGATTTAATCTATCTATAGATGCATTCATAGAGTAAAAGGAACACAATTGTACAAATCACACTACATGGGACAACTACATCTATGTGATTTCTATATTTGAAGTATTGGATACATAGGTAAAATTCCATCATCATAGGGGTGATTGGGGTCAACTCACCCTATTATAATCTCCCCATTTATATTTGTAATTTTTTTGTAATAAAATTACTTAAATGTTCATACAAAATGATTTTATATCACATAGAATAATCAAATATGAGAGATCACACAACAATAATTGACAACAGAGTAGAATACTAGATAATATAGCAAAGCCAATTTGAGGGGGAAACCTCCATAACAATGCACTAAGAGAAAAATAATTAACATTCTTCTCAAGGAATAACCACTACCTCCTATATATATTTTACTTATCCATGGTTATTCCATAGGCTGACCTAACTAAGAACATAGAGAAATGTAAGAAGAATATAAAAGAGGTATGTAAGCCATAAGTCAACCACACATATCCCAAGACATGCCAAAGGTTAAGGGAATAACATGCCCATCCCATTAAAAGCAATTTGATCCTCAATGTTGAGTCAACTACAAATGTTGTTGCACAAAGGATTCATCCTCCTAAGTAGCATCTTCACAAGGTAGATTCTTCCATTGATTAGGTACTCCTTAATCACTTGAGACCACAACTACTCAGTATGCATTTGAAGGATTGCCTAGGATCAAGAGAAACTCTTCTTTACTCATATAGCTATGGTAACTTAGTTTGGGTAAACGCTTTGTTTTTAATGAATTTATTCAGGTATGATACATGAAATACTAGATGTATGCGAGTGGAAGAAGGAAACTCTAATTTGTAAGCCACACTACTAATTTTCTACAAGATCTGATAAGGCCCATAATACTTAAGGGACAACTTATTATCCTTTTTATATTACTTCAAAGACATATAATTATATGGATTTAAGTGAACAAAAACCCAATCACCAATGTCAAAGTGCCTCTCACTCTCATGTTGATCTACCTGTTATTTCATGTGATTCCAGGCCATGGATAAATTTTCATGCAAATTGGCAAGGACCTCGTATTGATGGTGAATATGTTATTCAACTCAATGAACCTTAGGATGAACTTATTGATGCTATGGATTACACCCTTGAAAGAAGGCTCGATTTCTCTCTTCTGAGTGGCACAATGGAGACTCCCCTCTTGCTGTGGGCTTGGAAAAACTTAGGGGAGAATCTATAGATAAGGGCTAGCTCCCTTTAATGCATCTCTAAGGTCTTTCACTACTACTACTAATAATGGGGGGGGTGAAAAGGGATAAGGATAAAACTAGAATAGAAACTATCTAAACGATGATGCACCAAATGATTTTTTGATCTACTCAGCTATTTTAACACTTCAAACTAGAAGGGGGTGAACATACACTTTATCTGACAAAAAAACTAGACTGTAGAGAGCTTTAATAGGGGCTTAGTGAAGACACAATTAAAAGGAACTTACCATAGGTGCTATATAAAACACACTATCAAATAACTAATCTTTTGTCTCTGTGCTCCAAATGAAGCACTTCCTATTAACCTACAAAAATGATCTTGGATACACTAGGTATGTTGGTGTCAATCCATGAAAGCATCAAGCTAAAATGACTGAACACAGAGTTGATACACAGACATACTCAAAAGTATAACTAGTTAGATAGAGGTAAATTGCATTCTTATTGATTCAAAGATAAAATTTGGTAGGGATTCACCTTACAAAATGAGAGATCCTCTTCTCAACTAAGAGGTTACAATATATAACATGAAGAAGAAGACTTTGGTTCTTTCCAAAAAAAGTGGCCCATGCTGCATTGAATGCATAAGAACAAGGAAGTCCACTGAGGGAACTATGCTATGGCTGTCATAGGTCTTGACTTTGGTGCTTAAATCATATTAAATGTCACTACAAAAGCATGCGATGCTTTGCCCGTTTGAATGACAAGGCCACTTCTCAATGAATTTCACATGACTATCTACCCATTAATGTAAAATGAGGAAAAAGGGCCACTCTATTGAATTCTTATGCTCCCCTTGGTGGCCACTTGGTGGATACTATTCATCTATTGTAATGACTTCTTGTCGACACCTTCTTTTGCCACCTCAGCTGATCTAATTCATGTCTATGCTTGGATGGGTACATCCTTTGGAACATTCCAAATGTTGTCATATGTGTGCATAGCCATATTTTATTCCCTCTTTCCTTACCATTTCTTGTCTCTTTTTGGCAATTTGAGCTCTTGGGCTATTCTTCCTATCCTTTCTTGGCTACTCTGGCTACTTTCTTAGTGGGTCACCATGTTTCCTTTTGGCCACTTATCATGAGTGCTTTTAGAAAAAATGCTTGAAATAAATTAGTCCTTTGGTTTCTCTTCAATAGCTGATGCATCCCATAAAAATTGACATCTACGGGCATGTCACTATTCAAAAACCAATGGCTATTTCACTACCTTGAATTTGACGTCCACATGCCCATCATCCCTTTGGTTATTCCTTTAGCCCCTTGAAAATAAACTTTCCCAAAGGGAAGGTGTCCCTTTGGAAAAATGAAAAAGGTCCCTTTTTGGTCATTGTGAGCCCTCGACAAAGGCACTTGTCTTTTAGGCTCATTCAAGTTTCCCTTGTCTTCTTAATTCCTTCAGACAAAATGTCTGAAGGAATTCCTTCAGACATTTTGTCTAAAGGAAATCTTGCCTTAGTCTCTTCCTTATGAATTTGTCCAGACAAAATGTCTGAATAAATTCCTTTGGGAACTTTGTTCAAAGGAATTCACCACTTGTCTTTTTCTTTGGATTTCCTTCGGATAGAAAATCCAAAGGAATCCTTTACCTTTTGCCTAGTTTTCTTTCCTAAACATGCTCACTGCCCTCTACAAGAGCACTTTGGGTCCATAATTTCCCTTTGGAGCTCATTCAAATGGTCCAATTTGTAACCTAACTACCCTCTATAAGGGTACTTTGTCTTTAGAGCTTTGTAAAAGACTTTCATTCTTTGAACTAGCCCCATTCCTTTGCAAAAAGGCTTGTCCAAGGCAATTGCTCAAGGTGAAAAAAGCCTCATAGTGAACCAAAAACCTATAGGTCTTACATCTCTCAACTATTTATAAGAATAAGACTTATTACAAAGGGAAATTGAGAATTTATAGTAAGGTAGATACATTCAAGATTGATGGATCCAAATAGCAGGGAAAGAAGGAGACTAGTTTTTGGCCTGCAGGACCAAAATGGTCAACAAATTTGGCAATTCTTAGGGGAAGCATGCATTCTATGCTTAGGAAGAATGATAGACTATAAGTCCATTGGGCATGGAGTCAAGATATTGTTAGGAACCCCTTAGAAGCACACAATATATTACCATATACAAGTAACTTAAGATGCAGAATTAACCAGAAGTAACAAGTAACTAAAAACTAGAAACAACACAGAATATGAGAGACAATACGTAATTGTATTAATACTCTTCCAAAAGGAAATACAACAAAGAAGATTTCCACAGTTATTCTTCCTTACACACCTCTAGGGCTCCCACACCTCTAGGGCATAAATAATAAATCTTCCCTCAACGCTCTCTCTCTTACGGTCCCAACACATAACTCAAACACAGAGTTGGTGTTCACCTCCAACTAGTCAGTATCCACTACTACCAATACACCAGTGCTCCACACACTCCACAAGTGCTCCATACACTCCAAGTACACAAATGTAATTTAAGTAGATCTCCCCTGAACCTGCAATAACTTGCAACTCAAATGATCTTACTTATGGAAAGAACTGCCTTGCCTTCCTCTCTTGTTCTCTTTCTGAGTACACACTGTACTCCAAGTAGATATTGCATGATCCTGCTCCCTATTGTGTTGCTATCCTCCCTAATCTTGCACACCTACAAATCAATCTAGTTTTTCACACTTGCAAACCTAGATCATGCACACACATACACCTGCATATCAATGATCTTACTTACCATGCAGATCTCTTAACGTAGCCATGCACACCTGCTGACCAAGATCCTACACACCTAAAGAACCCTTCTGGTTCTCCAAAACTAGCACCCACACTTGGTATTGCTATGGAACTAGGAGGAACACCCTTGCTCACCTCACACATAGAAGGAGCTAACTTTTCTCAACTCAAACTAGAACACCTTACAATACAGCCTATGAGTCTCTTAAATAGATTTCATGAAAACAATAATTAGACATCTAATTACAGTAATTAGATCCACAGCTTCTAGTCTAAATTTTGGCTCTTGACATGCAAACACTTGGTTCATTAACTAACTACCCATAAAACTTGTAGTTCTAAACCACATAGGTGACTGAAGTTAGTCCCTGTCTGCTTGGAGGTGACCGACATTGGCTGATCCCTGACCGATGTTGGTTGCTTCTCTTCACTAATTTGATCGACATCGATTGATCAGACCGACACCAATTGCTCTACAACTCAACAACCTTCAGTAACCTCCTCCCCTATTTGCATCAGTGAAGCTTTTAGCTCCACAACCTAACAATCTCCCACTTGAAGATAAATAACTACACTGTACCTATACCTGTACCCCATCTAATCTATTTCCTGGCTTATATCCCTCTTCAAGATGAATCTTGAAGACCAACCACCACACAACCTATGGTGCAACTCTTGTCATCCAAGTAACCTACCACATCTACATCTACAAACACATGTAGAAAAGAACTTGACCCTGCATAGCATGTCAACTTGCTACTAGTCCCTCTCAAATACCTGAGAATCCATTGAACTGCCCTCCAATGCTTCTTTCTCGGATTGGCTCCAAACTTTTTGACAGTACCCACTACTTGGGCAAACTCAGGTCTATACCAAACCTCATGTGATTTTAGACACTAAACTATCCAACCCTTAGTGTGCTCTGGTTTTGCATCCTGAACCTCGCCAACACTTGATTCACATCAGCTCCCACCGGAGACAAAATCAACTTGTGATCTTCCATGTCTCTCATGCCAAAGAATTTCACTGCTCTAAATCCTTCATGACAAACCACTAAATTAATCTTACCCTTAGCTTAGCAAAACCCTATCTTTACAAACTTGCTAGCAAACCATCCACATACAATAATAGGATAATGTTACAACCATCATCCACTTGGTAGGACAAACACAATGGTTACACTGACATTGACTAAAGCCCTGCTTTGTCATCCACCTGTCAAAACCTGTACCACTATCCTACAGCTTCCTCAAGACCATATGACCTAGCCTTCCATCTCACATGTCCATTCTCTCTATTCTTTAACCAAGGTATCCATTCATCTCAGTGCTTTCATCCCAGTTTGTAGCCCTACCAAATCTCTCGTTTGGTCCTGCATCCTATTCATGCCAAGCTCCCACTATTTCCTAGATCCTTCGTGCTCTGCAGTCAGCAACTAGTATAAAGAAGAGGAACAATGAATTTAAGGCTTACTTACACTTTCAGTCCTCCCCATGGGTGTTTGAGACTCCTTGATAGCTTGCTATCTACCTAAAATCCATCTCAATGACTGACCTTGGTCACCACACAATTTGCATCTGACCGACGTCAGTTCCCATGCGACTATCCTTTCTATTAACACCAATTTTATGACTGATGTTGGTCTTACCTAGTTGTCGATGTTGGTTCCCTGATTGATGTTGGTAGCCACACTACCTGACACCACCAGATCTGGTCTGCACATGATCGACATCGACACCTGTTTGTTCGACACCGATTCTCCTTGATCGATACCGGTAACTGTGTTCACCTGTGAGTGATGACTTTTTACCCATGAGCTCCTTTGAATCAATCCCATGTCCAAACTACCCTGCTCAGAAGTATCTAGCCCCATCCACTGGTCTCTGTCCATCATCTCCTCCAAGAACACCAAGGCTTTCCAGTTCTTAAGTTTATCAAATACATCAGTCTTCCTTTTCCTGCAATAAATCCAATCCTTTCTTGTAGCATCCCAATGCTCACAAAAATCTTAGTCTATGCTCTCCAAAGTTGATCTCTTACCATCTATCTTAAGAACATCCATTCCCTTCTCACTTATGTGACCAAGCCTACAAAGCCACACCTATGCAATAGAAGTGGAATCAATAATACAAGCAAGTAGATAAAGAGTACCTACTTTCTTACCACATGCTAATTCAACTGCATCCACTATGAGAGTTCTTGTGCATCTCTTATCACCTAACTTTCTTGAAGGAATTAGCTACATCTCCAAGATTGGGCCCTGCATGACCTTCTTCAACACCCATGTGTTGGCCACCTACTATTTCAGCAACACTTCCCCTTTGCCAACAATCTAACAAGGCTCACCAACCCCTCTACTTGGGGCTACATGAAAAGAGGCAAAATAATATATTAACCAAGATTCAACTTTATCCAGAGCATCCTATGCAAAGACACTTGTAACATCTACTTCTTCGTGCTGATCTGCTATCAACCAACAATATTTTTTTACCTACTCTTTCTTTCCATAGCACCGTAAGTGACCATTCATGCTATTCAGTTTCTCTATTCATAGCTTACTTTCTTTTGCCATTGCTATACTCTCACTCAATCAGAAACCCCTAAGAGTGACTTGTAACCAAACACAAAACCTGCTCCCTGCAACCTGGCTCTGATACCAACTGTTAGGAACCCCTTGGAAGCACACAATTGATTACCATATACAAGTAACTTAAGATGCAGAATTAGCCAGAAGTAACAAGTAACTAGAAACTAGAAACAACATAGAATATGAGAGACAATACACAATTGTATTGATACTCTTCTAGAAGGAAATACAACAAAGAAGTTTGCCACAGTTCTTCTTCTTTACACACCTCTAGGGCTCCCACACCTCTAGGGCATAAACAGTAAATCTTCCCTCAAAGCTCTCTCTCTTACAGTCCCAACACATAACTCAAACATAGAGTTGGTGTTCACCTCCAACTAGTTAGTATCCACTATTGCCAGTACACCAGTGCTCCACACACTCTACAAGTGCTCCATGCACTCTAAGTACACAAACATACTTCAAGTAGATCTCCTCTGAACCTGCAACAACCTACAACTCAAATGATCTTACTTATGGAAGGAACTACCTTACCTTCCTCTCTTGCTCTCTTTCTGAGTACACACTGTACTCTAAGTAGATCCTACCTAATCCTGCTCCCTATTGTGTTGTTGACCTCCCTGATCTTGCACACCTACAAATCAATCTAGTTCTGCACACCTACAAACTTGGATCATGCATACACATACACCTACAGATCAATGATCTTACTTACCATGTAGATCTCCTAATGTAGCCATGCACACCTGCTGACCAAGATCCTACACACCTGAAGAACCCTTCTGATTCTCCAAAACTAGCACCCACACTTGGTACTACTGTAGAACTAGGAGGAACACCCTTGCTCACCTCACACAGAGAAGGAGCTAACTTTTCTTAACTCAAACTAGAACACCTTATAATATAGCCTATGAGTCTCTTAAATAGATCTCATGCAAACAATAATTAGACATCTAATTAAAATAATTAGATCCACAGCTTCTAGTCTAAATTTAGCTCTTGACATGTAAACACTTGGTTAATTAACTAACTGCCCATAAAACTTACAGTTCTAAACCACACAAGTGACCAACGTTAGTCCCTGTCTGCTTGGAGGTGACCGACATTAATTGATCCCTGACTGATGTCAGTTGCTTCTCTTCACTAATCTAACCAACGTCAACTGATTAGACTGACGTCGATTGCTCTGTAACTCAGCAACCTTCAGCAACCTCCTCCCCTATTTGCATCAGTGAAGATTTTAGATCCACAACCTAAAAGATATAGCTTGAAAAGTTTGACAATAACCTTGAGAGATTGGAGAATTAACATAAAGCTTTTACCCCCAAATGGTAAACAAAACACACACACAAGGCTAAAAAACTATGAACATGTGCTAAAAGCACTTAGGGAAAATAAGGAAAAACAAAGAAAATATATAAATGATGAAAGTTTAGTGACAATGCTTAAGATATATTCCATTAATTGGGATATACAGGTCCTCACCATCCAACTTGGAGAGTTGGAATGCATTATTCTACTTGCACTGAGTGATGACATATGAATCACTCCATAGGGCATCAAACTTTGTGTGTTTTTCAAGCTTAGCTCATTCCTCATCCAATTTTAAGATAACGTCTCTTGAAAATCCTTTTGATGAGGATTTATTATCAAAATGCTTCTTCATTTGTTGTTGATGGCTGGTCATAGAAACCATGGCTTGGTCTCTTGTCTCTTGAAGCTCCATCAATTCACAAAGCTTGACTTCCATGTTGTCACTATCTTCTAATTATAGATGGTGAGTGAGATCCAAGGCTAGAAATTCAAGAAAAATAGGAAGTCTAGATTCCCTTCCATACACAATCATGTATGGTGAATTGCTAACCACTCTCTTTGGAGTAGCCCTGTCTATCCATAGGGCTATTTTCAACTTGGCATGCCAAGTTCTCTAATTTTCATCCATTATCCTTTTGATAATTTTAATCAAATTCTTATTGGTGGACTTAGCCAACCCATTTCCTTATGGGTAGTAGTTGGAAGAAGTGCTAAGGTTAATGCTATATCCCAATACCCACTCACTTATTTTGGTTCCCAAGAAAGCCAATGCATTATCTAAGATGATGGTAGCTGGGACTCCAAACCTTATCACCAGGCCTTCATGAAAGTCTAAGACTACACTTTCATTGGCCTCCTTCAAAGCAATAACTTCTACCCATCTCATGAAATAGTCTATAGCAGTCGAGACCCATTTGTGGCCAGTGCTAAAAGGAGGATTGATCATCCCTATCAAGGCTCCATTACATGAATGGCTACTCTACCTGAATAGGCTATAGAGGAATTACATCCATACATTACTTTCCATAAAAAAGGGCATACTTCTGGCACTTTCATACCTAGGCATAGGTGTCTCTAAATAAAGTGGGCTAGAAGTAACCAGCTCTCATAATTCTTGTAGCTATAAGCTTATGAGTAAAGTGACCACTAGCTGGCCCATCATAAAACTTAAATAATATCCTATCGACCTAAATTGAGTCTATGCACCTCAAGAGTACTCCTAAAAAATACCTTCTAAACAATACCCCATCAATTAGGACATAAGGGAGAGATTGGAGTCTGAAATATCTCCTCTTAGTCCTATCAAGGCCCTGTGAGCACTCATTGGTGAGAAGGAAATGTTTCATGTCTGATGCCCAATCCTTCATGACTACTGGTTCTTCTGCTGTAGCTTCATCATGGATTATAAAAATTTCCTCTTTATACTATTTAAGGTCTCTAACAAGGTGTTCACATAGGCCTTTTCAGCTTACCAGCTTGGTGGTTTTGATGTCCACATCATATTCCATTACTTTGGTGATCTATCCTGCTCTCTTTTCATTTAGATCATAGCTAATCAAGAAATCTTAGACGTTGGGATGGGGCACCATGAGATGAACCTTGCTATTAGACAACATATGTCTAAATTTCTTTAGGCTTCATATGACCGTAAGGACTTGCTTTTTGACATATGTGTAGCTGATTTCAAAACCTTCTAGACCTTGGCTAAAGAACACAAGTGGTTGTTCAAGGTTTTCATCATTTGCTTGGGTAAGCATAGCAGAGATTACCTCTTTATTTTCAAAGGTTTAGAGTTTGAAATCCTTGGTGAAGTTAGGACTGATCAAAGTAGGATGCTGGTCAATAGCCTACTTGATCCCTTCAAAACTATCCTTCCTTTGCACTGTTCACACAAACTTATCATTTTTTTCAGCATGGAAGTCAGTGGCTTGACTATCTCAAAAAAATTTGGAATAAATCTCCTAATGAAATTTATTCTCTACCAAAGAAGATTTGCAGACCTTTCTTATGCTTAGGCAAGGACAATGCTAGGATGGCACAGACTCTTTCTAGATCAATGGTTAAGCCTCCTTTTGAAACAACATGGCCAAGGTGTTTACCTTCATGGAAAACAAACATTCATTTCTTTGGGTTGAGAGAGATACCAAACTCTCTACACCTATCAAAGATTTGCCTAAGGTGCTTTAGATGTTAGCCTACCTCCTTATAAAATACTATCACATCATCAAGATAGACTAGTATAATTTTATTTATCAGTCCCTGAAAAGGCATGCCCATGGCACACTGAAAGGTAGCTCCAACATTTGACAATCTGAATGGCATTTTATAGTAAGAAAATGTTTGCCACTTAGTAGTGAAGGCTATCTTATACTGATCACTGTCTTACACTAGAATCTAATTGTACCCTAAATACACATCTAGGAGGGAGAAATATTTGCTACCTATCACCATTTGAAGGATCTAATCCATACTTGGGAGAGGATAGTGATATTTCAATGAGACTCTATTGAGGTCTTTGAAATCCACACATAGTCTAATCTCCCCATTCTTTTTCCTAATAGGGACTAGATTATCTAGCCAAGAAGAGTGTTTTATTAGAAATATGATCTTGGACTCAATTAGCTTGGTGAGTTCGTTCTACATGAGAGGCTCAATATTTGGATTGATAGGCCTTTGTTTTTATTTAATGGGATTGGTGACTTATTCCAGCTCAATGCTGTGTTGGGTCAAGCTTAGGAAAAAACCCTTCAAGTTGCTATACTCCCAAGCAAAAACATCAGTAAATTCCTAGCACAACAAAATGAAAGCATTCTTTTCATGATCTATACATACCTTCCCAAGTACAAGCAACCTATTCTTGAATATTTAAACTTTTTCATAGTTATCTTTTTTCATGTGATGCTTGCTTGATCATTTTTCAATTGGTCATCCTCATTGAAGATACTTTCAAGAGTGACCAAGCCTTTGGGAAGTTTGTTGTTCTTCAGCTTAATAATTTGGCTACCATACTACTGCTGTAGATTGGCTTGATTTCTAGAGGCAAACTCATCCTCCTCTTGTAAGAAGAATGTTATCTTCTGATCACTGTCAAACACCTACCAGTTGGTGATGTTATCAAGTACAAAGGGTCTGATTACCACTTTTAAATGGCATAGACTGCTATCTTAGCCTATCTCCTTAGGGATGTCAAAGTGAGCACCAACTATTGCTACTCTATCCACTTGCTTATTTTATTCTCTTAAAATGGAATTAACATTGAAATTAAGGAAGATATCCACTAAGTCCCACACCCTATGCTTATAAGACTTAAGCAAGACATTTTTTGTCAGATTTTAGCCTCTCACCTGATTTATGATCAACTCACTATCTCTAAAAACTTGCAATTCCTCAATTCCTCTCTTCCTTACCCACTCTAAACCATGAATGAGGGACTCATTCTACAACATTACAAGTGTAGGAAAATTAGAATCTAAAATTTGAGAAATATCTCTCCTTTGAGGGGAAATTAGCACTACTCCACCACCAGATCCCAATTTGCTACTTGAGCCATCAAAGAAAAGTTGCCATAGACCCAAGCTCTCTTGGTTTGCTTTCATCAAATTTGGCACAAGAATACCTTCTTCATGCATGTAATAAATTCCAAGACCTACGTCTTCTATGAACTTATATGGGTCATGTTTGAAGTTGTCACTTCCTCATTCATCTAAGAGCAGGTTAGCAACTCCTTCAAGGTTAGAGGGTAGAGATTGGTCCATTTGGAATTCTTCTTCATCAATGATGGTATAGCTGACATTCACTACCTTGAGTGAGTATAGCTATAGATGATATCTATGGATTGAATCCAACTCAATCTTGAACTTAGTCCAATATTTGGTTCTAAAAACCATGTAAGACTAGTTTACTACTAGGTACCCACCTATTTTAGATGTGAAATCCCTGGACAAGTAGATAGTGAAGTAGGGAGGAACATCCACCACTACCACATCATGAGGAACTAAGAAATTTGGATAGGCATGCAACATTATATTCAAGATTCATACCACTCCCAGTGCCTTGGTTGGTGATCCATCTAGTTGTAAGACTCCCTTAGTCACCTCCTTATATTTGAGTCCCAGCTTATTCGCTATGCATTTGGGCATTATAGAAGTGCTTGCCCCACTGCCAATAATGTGGTTGTGTATTAATAAATATCCTATGATTAAGGATGGATAGCAAGGTGGAACCTTTTCATCTTTCTTTGCTTGGCCTACTATGGAAGGGTGCCCATTCATGACCAAAACATTATCCACTTTTGCTAGGATAATTTGTTCATTTAGTCTATGCAATTATTTCTAGAGTATGTCATTTTGTCCTAGCATCACTAATGAATCCCACAAAGAGATATTCATGTTTATCTTCTTCATCTAGTATACCATGTTGATCTAAGGTTTTTTGCCTTTTAAATTTTATTTAGGGGTGCTTGTAGCCCGAGGCATAGGCTGAGGAGTTGAGGGTGCAACCGTTGATCTATAATTTAGAAATTTGGGTAGCATAGGCATAGTCCACAAAGAGATATTCTGGTTCTCATGTGATGAAGAAGATGTAGTAGAAATTTGGGTAGCTACCTGAGCTTCCTCCATAGCTCTCCTTTTAGACCTAGTGTTGGCTACAACATAATCACCTTGGTTGTTCATACTGCCCACATAGTTGACTACACAGAATTCACTTTCCATGTGATTCATGAGAGTAAAATTAGACTGAGCCTGCCTAATATCCATGATAGGTTGTATTGATGCCTCAAATCTTAAGAATTAGGTAGCTTGATTGTCTTATACATTCATCTATTGACTCAACATCTCATTTGTATAAGTAGCCTATTCTTGACCATACCCCAAGGGTGAGAAATTAGGTTGTTCCTATACCATATTATTTTGAGCGGGTACACGAGCTTTGAATGATGAAGGAATGCCTAGATTATACCCTTGATAGGG
This sequence comes from Torreya grandis, assembly GCA_037957365.1. Taxonomy (NCBI): domain Eukaryota; kingdom Viridiplantae; phylum Streptophyta; class Pinopsida; order Cupressales; family Taxaceae; genus Torreya; species Torreya grandis. The sequence goes on from JARHVA010004590.1 coordinate 801,351, forward strand.
TTTGGATTGTGAAAACTAACCCTATACTTGATTATAATTCTCAAAAGTGGGTCTACTTGCTTGTTCAAACTACTGATATCCCTAATTTGGTTGATAGTTTTGAGCTTGTTGCCTTTTGAGAGCCACTAGTTCATTGGTCACACTTTGTAACAAGATCTTAAATTCATGAAGGTCATTAGGTGAGGTAGTAATCAAATTTTCTATGCTAAGTATAAGAGCTAAGGTGGGTGCAATAGTCTAAATTGGAGGTGTAAATTATGATTGGATTGTTCTAATTACCAAGAATATATTACCAGAAGTATTATATTATATTATGTTTGGATTGTGTATAGCTCTTTAGTCCATAAAAAGCTGACTAATAAACATCTAAAGTTCCCTAAGTGGCATGTGGATAATGTGGAAAATATTTGGTTGAATTATAGGTCTATTTTAAAGCTGAGTAAGCTATTTATAATGGGACATGCTGACTGGATGATAGTCTTGCCTAAAGCAAGAAGGAAGAGATATGTGGTTGATAGGCAAGATGATGGGATAGCTAGTTGGATGAAAAGGATGATTAGATGGTAAATGTTAATGAGTGACTTATATAGAGCTAGATGAATCATAGGTAATTATTTCCTCACATGCCTTGGCTATTGTGATCCCCATGATTGTATGAGATGGAAGTCATAGGACATTATTGAGGCCAATTTTAAACATGGTAAAGGTTTCAAAAATCTCCATAATTATTACAAAGTAAGGAGGTTAGGTATTTTGTGGCTTTATATCATTGGATGTATTCAAAATAAACTTAATATTTTGGTTAGGTATTCTAGCCTTTGCATTAAATAATTTCATGAGTATAGTTTTTCTCAAGACTCTAACATGGATGAGGATATTGTTAAGATCAAACCATCTTATACTAAAGAATTTTTCCAAGACCCTAGTATTTGGCAAATCATTTAGGAGGGAGAAGTGGCCTCCTTCCTTGAAGGGTTGATTGGGCATGATGAGAATTTATCTCACCAATTTTTAGAGTCTTGGGTGGGAGATTCCATAAGGGTCTCCATAGGAGGTATTAATTTTGAAGTCTCAGAGGAAGTGATAGGGTAAGCCACCAGGCTCCCCACCAAGGGAAATAAGATCAATCGACGTGACAAGGTGCCAGACTTAGAGAATATGGTAATTTTATTCAAAGAAGGTGAGGTGGTTGAGAAAATTTATGGGAGATTTGAAAGGAAGAAGCTTTTGTCTCCATGGGCATAAATTTATCTCAATATAATGAAATAATTCACCCTTGAAGGTAGGTATAAGGTTTTCTATCAATACCATTTTGCTTTACTTGATCATTTTAGACATAGGTTGGAAATTAGCTTTCTTTCTTTTTATTATCTTCCTTAGAGAATTTTATCAAGTTATCTAAGGATATTTGGGCAAAAAATCTTGACAAATACCCCATTCCCATACATCATGGCCTTATTCTTAGAATCTATCACTTCCATATAGCCTTGTGTCCCCCTAAGCTGATTAAAGTGAGCTTGTTGGAAGATCACCTAACCAACCTATCTCCTTTTAGTAAAATTAAAGGCAATAAATTCCCAAGGACCCCCAAAACCCCCAAAATTTGGTTGGGGGGACCCAATACTATTGATTGTGACATTATGACAAAGACCCCTCCTACTGAGCCCCATTCCCTTTCCCCTTTACCTCCTAGTGGTAAGTCTATCACTCCCAATCAGGGACCTAGAAAGGTTTCCATTAAGAGAAATAGGAATGATAATTAAAAAAATGTCAATATTTAGCCTAAGAAGGTAAGAAATTGGATTGAGTAAAATAATGTTGTTGTGGATTTAGTAAAGATTTCAATCCTGGACCATAAACTAGTGGAGGATGGTAAGGGGGATTTTTGGTATTTGTAGATCCAACTAAATTATTAGGATCCCTTCTAATAACCCCAAAGGCATTGTTATATCTAATGATTTTGATTTTTTTAAAGATACCTCTAGGAAATATGTTGATGAAACCCCCTCTAAGTTGGAACATGAGATAGAAGGAATGAGCTACTTTCCTAAGATGAATGAACCCTTCTCAGATGAGATGGATGATGATGTTGTGGAAGGTTGTAGTCATAACAAGGAAAATAACTACTCATTTTTCACCAAAATAGTGGAAGAGCTCAAGGAGATCAAGACCAAGATGGATAAAATGCACAAAAAATGGAGGGTTATGGTAGAATATGCTACCAAGGATCTTAGTCATGCAGTTTTATTTTTTTTTGTGGTGAAAAACTTTAACAACAAGATCAAAAACGTTGGAGTAGATAGTCTTGGTGACTACAAATGAATTGTTGAGTTTTTGGATAAATATGGGATGACTAATAGTCCCTAGTCTTTTCTATGTTCTGTTACTTTTGTTTCTATTATGTTTATTGTTATAGTGATATGTGTTCTCTATTAATGTGTTTTTTCTATCTCATCTAAGATTTTTTTTCTGATGAGGTAGATTTATATTGGGTTGAGGACCCTTTTCTCTTAATTTTTAATTAAAAACAAAATATAATTGAACTATTACAAGTTACTATTTATATAAATTATTAATAAGACTAAGGTACTTAGTTTTTTATTATTTTTTATAGTCTAAGACTATGTGAAAGTGGTAGAAAGGACTAGAAATAGAGATGGAGTCACTTAACTCTATAAATTGATTGTATAGACTTGTCTAGATAAATCTATCAAAAACTAGACACCTACACTAGATAAAGGCATATAAATCTTAATTAAGGTGTCCTAAAACCCTGTGTTCCATTATTTTCAAATAGATTATTGTGTCAACTTAAAAATTATCATTAAGTGTGATATCAAAAGTTTGTTGTGTGTGTATGTATTGAAAACCTATCTCCTTCACTTTGAAACCCTAGCTCCAATTTCAACCCTAGATTTGGTATTACAAATGAGGAATAAATATGGGTTGATCTAACCACAAACATCCCATGTTAAGTGGTTGATCACTGCCGACATCTTATATAATCCAAAGAAGGATCAAACCACACATATTTATCCCACTTAGGTGTATGTGGATAATGGTACTCCTTTAGTATGGATGTAACCTAAGAGATATCTTTCAACACTTAATAATGGAAAATTTTACTTGGCTTAGGTGTTTCAGACTTGGCTAGGGACTAATGTTTGATTTTTAGATTTAGAGTAGTCTTTAATTTGCAATTGATATAATAGGCTTGCTTAGTACTTGATTCATAGAGATATGAACCTTCTTGCAACATATTATAATAAAATTACAAATACATAAAAATAATATTGCACATGAAATGATTAAATGATTATATTGAGTTAAAAAGATAGCAAAATTAGATTACAATATTGTTGGCATCTTCAAGGGGTCAATCTCCTATGAGTGAACTTAATACAATATAATTCATGGATACCTTTACACTATTCTAAACTCTTATTTAAAATAATTCTATATTAGTAGGCTACTACTTCCCATGAATGTGGGATTATTATAATTATCTCAAGGGATGACTTACAAGGTATAGGCACCTTTATCTTTTAGTATCAATAACATTTACAAATAAAAGTGTTATGATGAAAAGGTCCTAACATTCCTTCCCCTTAAAAATATTTGCCCTCGAAGATAAATATGAGGAAATTATTGTTTAATTTGTTGAAGAGGTTCCCAAGTTGTATCTTTTGGTTGTATTCCATACCATTATATGAGAGCCTTAGTGATGGACCAATTATCAAGATGATGTGAGTGTTGATCCAAGATGGCTTCAGGTTCAATATTGCGATATCATTCTACATAAAGTTGAGGAAACATAGTCTAAGTTATGACATTATGGCCCAGGACTTTCTTCAAACATGAAACATGAAAAACAGATGGACATGCAAGGAAGGTGGAAGTTATAGCTCATATGTGATAGAACCAATCTGTCGAACAACCTTATAAATAACATAGAACATTAGATAAAGTTTTTGATGAAGCTATAATTTCAAAGCGGTTTTTTATAAGGTTATAACTGAATAAAAACCATATCCCCAAGTTGGATTCCATGATCTAAATGGTATTGATCAACATATTACTTCAAGTGATTTTAGGGTAGGCAGAGATTTTCCTTGAGGAATAAAATAATTTTTATAGGGAATTGAGGGTAATATCAAATACCTAGACATGATATCTACTTGAAATACAAAAGAGTAGACATGGTGGGTTATGATCATAAATGGATTAATATAATGGAATCTTGGTGGTGGTGTGATAAATGGGATTTTACCACCATTAAATAAGAGGTAACCACTTGACCCAATGATATTGTTGATCAGATGTGAAATAATGAAGATATGTTTCTATGAATTTTTAGAAAATTTTAGTTTGGCCATCTATCTATAGGTGATAGCCAGAGCTCATTTCTAGTTGAGTTTCAATGTTATTCAATGGTTCCTACCAAAAATGATTGCTAAAGTTTGAGTTCTAATCAGATATAATAGAATTAGGGATGTTGTAAAGGTGAAATTTTTTGTCAAGGAATGTTTAAGAAATGGTAGAAGTAGTTTAGGGATGGACCAAGGCACATATATTATAATATTTAGAAATCTAATCCAGCACCACCAGTATGATAGATTTATTTTTAGATTTTGAAAAGCCTTCAATAATAATTATTGAAATATATATATATATATATATATATATATATATAGGTGTTTCAAAATAGGTAATGGTTGGATCAAGCTAGGTGTTTTCATTGTTTCACCTTTTTTCATTGACATGTATCACATTCTTAGATAAATTTCTTTATAGCTTTTTTCAATCCTTTCCAAAATAAATTGTGAACTAACTCATATATTTTGAATCAACCCAAATGACTGGCTAAAACTGATGCATGTAATTCATGTGAAATATTATGATAAGGTCTAGACCTATTAATTATGACAATGCATCCTTTGTATCTTAAGATTGCCATCCCAAGTGTAGTTAGATTTAGATTTAGGGTCAATTGATAATTATTGGATGAGTTATTGTATATGATTATCCTAGTGTCACTCATTAAATATCACACATCTAGTTGGGAATGGGATTAGATAATGCTTATCATATTGGTGAGATATTGCACCTATGACCATATTTTCCATACCCTTTTTATAAGTGATCTCATAATTATATCCCATCAGTTTAATAGCCCATTTTTTCTTATTATGGGTGGAGACCCTTTATTCTAAGAAATAATTGAGACTTTGATGATCCATTTTGATAAAAAATGTCTACCAACCAATTATAGATACCATTTTATAATCAAATGGAGGTTAACCATCATTTCGTTTTCATATGTGGAATGCACCAAATTTTCCCTAATGATGGAATTTCTAGTAAAGATGATAGGTCATTCATCTTACATGATTTTGGCATTGAGTCCATCACCAAAAACATCACTTTTGATGAAAAGTATCTTTGATAAATCAACAATTACCAAAATAAGGGTAGTGCACATAGCATGTTTCAATTTATCAAAGTCTTTTTTAGTGATTGTAGAATTAAAAAAGTCTTTTTTTTAGCATGGCCATCAATGTGGAAAAATTATCTTCATAATCCTTAACAAATTTTTGGTAATATTTAGTGAGGATAAGAAATCCACAAATGATTATAAGTGTCTTAGGTCTAGGCCATTTTTTCATGGCATCACTTTTTGTAGAGTCAACCACACTTCTTCTACTAATACAATATGGCCTATCTACTCAGCCTTGTGCTAACCAAAATAACACTTGGACTATTTTACACATAGATGGTGGTCTAAACTAAGTTTTAAGGTCATGTCAAGGTGATTTAAATGCTCTTTCAAAGTTTTTAATTTTAATAACATCAAATAATAACAAGATGAATTTCCACAAAAAAGGTAAAATGTTTTATTTATCAAGCCTTAGAATTTGGATGAGACATTAGTAAACCCAAATGGTATGAGGACCAATTCATAATGGCCATCATGCATATAAAAATTATTTATGTGAATATATTATTCTTAAATGTGGATCTGGTGATAGATAGATCATAAATCTAATTTGGAGAAAAATATAGCACCATGAAACTCATTGAGGAGTTCATTGTTCATAGGAATAGGGAATTTGTACTTAATATTGAGTTTGTTTACTTCTATAAATTTGATGTAAATTCACCAATATTCATATTTTTTAAACTAATAGAACCCAAGAATATTAAGGGATCTTGTTGGGATAGATTCCTCATGCTTGGAGTAACTCATGAACCAAATTTCCACTCTTTAATTTCTATAAAAAGGGTATTAGTATGGTTGAATGTTGGGTGGCACACTTATTAAAAGGATTTAAATGTGATGTTTCTTTGAGTGGTGAGGTGTAAATCATTTTGGTCCCTCTATAAGATTTTTAAAGTCAATAAGTTGGCTGGAATCATGAGATGTGTTGAGCTAAAGAGAGTAGAGTTGAGTGATGTTTTGATATGATCATTTATTTAGGATATCCTCCATGCAAGGGGAATTTATGAAATTGGTTTAGCCTAATATGAGTCCTTTCAATGAATATTTCTTTCCAATATCTAATAACTACACCCATAGTTCTAAAAAATGCCATAAAATGGGTCTAAGAGTGAGCAACCATCAATCCCAAAGAACCAAATCACATTTACCCTATGGAAAAATAGACGTATATTTTTAGGTTATATTCCCCCACATAAACACAAACATTTTAAAATTTTAATTTAAAATGTAATTTTCCTTCATTGGCAATTATAAATTCAAAACTAGAATAGGGGTGCATAAATAATTGACTTGTTTAGTCAGCTAAGGACCAATTAAATTGTTTGTGCTACAAGATTCAATTAGAATAGTGAGGGGGGGTTTATTGAATTACAAATTTACTCTGATATTTTTAAAAGTGGTTACCCATACTAAGGCATGTACATAAATCTCCAAGTGTGACTTTATGGTGTTTGGTACTTTAAATTTTGGTTTTGGTTCAACATGGGAATTTGGAGTATCTTCCCATTCCTAAGTTTTTGGTAGCAACTTGACATATAACATATGCAACTTATGTTCAATACATTTTTTATAATAGGTCCATTTCTTGTTGAAAATTTGAAACAACCTTTTTTTGTGTCAAACATATTTCCACCTTCGTAAGATATTTAATGGGGGTCACTTTTAGAGGATGTTTGTGACATTTCATTATAATGTAGATGGTTTGGATGAAACAAAATTTTAAAACAAATATTGATATATGATCTTATCTTCTATTATATTGGCCAACCCTAAATCTTTCAGCATGTTTTTAGGTTTGAACATCTTCATCTTAGTGTGAATTACAACATTGATCCCACTTGTGAAATATGTCTTGAAAAAATCATCATTTAACCCTTTAATTTGGTTTTCCAAAATTTTAAATTTGGTTTGGTATTTATACACCATTCTAGTTTGATAAAGTTTGGTCAAAGATCTTATGAAATCATCATAGTCATTAGGACTAAAGTGAATGATCACAAGGCTTAAAAAATCATCCTAATTGGGTTCTTCATCAGATTTTTTATTGCACAATATGACTTCAAGTTTCTGTGAGCCCACAACTCAGACACACCCATATAATTTATTTTTTAATATAAATTTATCCTTGAGGTGATATTTCATTTATAATTTTAATATGTATCATAGTTTGGAGAATAATTGACCCAAAGCAATTTGTCATCTTTTTATAAAATTGACTGGCCTAGGAAGAAACTATTACCTTGTTCTACCGTGGATGTAGCCTATGTGATGTAGATTATGTCTAGGTAGAATCTATAAACTCTACTCTATACTCTATGTAAAATGATTTCTCATTTCAACTATGACTATTATTAGGAAGATCAGTGAGTGGTGGTTTTGGCCAACTCTAGATTTCTTGGTTTAAAGACAATTGGGGGGAATGGGGCAAGCTAGTACAAGGTATGTCTAAATTGTGGGATCACATTCATACTTAATGTAATGTTGATACTTAGTTGTTTTTAAATTTGTCTTGACTTCTAGACACCTTCACACTATTATTTCCTCATAATACATAATTCTTAAACTACTATGGAGTTTAGGTTCTTATTATGGACCTATGTGTTATGGATCCACTCTATTAGCTTCTATTGACAGAGTACTTTCTACCACTATAAATTCTAAGTTTCCATATTAATCTCATAATGGATACCAACTTAATATATTAGAAGTAATGAGTCTTAAAATTATTTTACTCATATCTATGTAATACATTATTATTATAGAACTAACCTTATTTTTTTATTAAGGAATGCCTTTTAAGTAATATTTAATATCTTTGTCCTTATAACGTGACTAACCAAAAATTTAATGATCTCTAGTGATTGCTTGACAATTTTTATCATTATAGTATTATATTCACTAGAACATCATAGTTATTGCACTACCAACCTTATTTCCTTTTTAATACTAAAAATAGGATAGATAAAAAGTTATACCATTAGGATAGAATGACATCTGCTTGATGGATTTATTTCAAAGACTACATGTAGGCATTCACCTATTTCTATGTCATAAGTAGCCACATTTCATGATGTTGTATTTTTAGTCCTAAATTATAATACATTTATCATGAATACCAATAAGGATTGTAAGGGATGAATAGATCACCTAAATTCAAGGTCTCAAAGGGACATATTAAAGAAAGTATTAAGGAATTTTTATATCTCATAGCATATCAAAAGTTCAAACTACCTCAATCTACCACTTAAAATAATGCAACACTAATAAATCACTTTATAATACATATTAAATCTCCTTTAAGTGACAATATTCAAATATCCTTTACATTATTAACATAGTTAATAGGGTTTTCAACGATCTCGTAAAACATGCCCTTTCTCCTCCATCTCACATTGGGACTCTATTAATAGGAATATTGAGTTCTAATTTTAGGTAATATTTCAAGCCATTTACTATGGTTTTTAGTAAAAAAATCTTTAACTAATATAAATTATATATATAATATATATATATATATATTCACCTTAATTAATGTAGTTTAGTATACAATGGTATGGTATCATATAGCTTAAACTTCATGATATCATCTTATCCTTCATACAACATTCAAACTGTCATTTCTTATGAGATTTGATCACCCTTAGGACCTTTAATGCTTATAAGTCCTATAAATTCACCAAATCCAATACCCTTAAGGCTCTATAAAATACCTTAGGTTCAAATGAGTAACCCTTTAAATGAATGCATTCACAACCTTAATTGAGATCTATCATGCATATATTTATATGAAAGGTTCTTGAAATTGAGATTTTTTAATGAAGACTTTCTATTACCTCTTGGGATTTGAGAAGTTCAATAATATTACATTCTAGGTATCTATGCATTGATTAACTTTAAAAACTTTTCCACCCTGATCATGCATTAAAACATACCTAGTTTTGCAATCAATCCTTTCATAATTATCTTTATATACATTACCTTAAAGATAAAATACAATATACTTAAATATATCCAATCATTCCATAGTCTAATTATAATTGTATGAAAATACTAAAGGAATATTAATTGAGGTTAATAAAGGTTTATGCCTTATGCTCTACCTAACATAAACATAATAACCATATTTCTAGTCCATAATATAGAGTGGAAGCCTGGTATTTATAATTCAAGGATTATACATATTTATTAAATGATTGAGAATAATATAAAAGTCTTTCTCAATAATTATTCTTACTATAGCCAACAACACAAGTTTCACCCAGTAATCCTCCAAGAAAATCCCTACTTTTTATAGTTGATATAAGTTGACTCATCCAATCTTAACACAAATGGATATAAAAATAGACCTATATATATTTAATGGAATACATTATATTATCTTAATATCATATTTTTGGTATATAACCATATAATGTGTCCTACATAACTAAAATACATTAAAGCATATATGTTATACCTTAATAGAATGCCTTTATGCATATTTACAAGAATCTATTTCTTTATCTAAAATTGTGTTTTTTTGTAAGAGACCATCATAGATAGGGTAAATCATATGAATAGCATCATGCTCAACTTTACATACACTATTAATCAACTTCAGTCCATTCTTTTATTTACCTCAATATAAGATGTTATAATATCCTCGCCTATGGGTTATAAATGAATGAAATAATCATTATGAAATTAAACATTCATTCATAATTTAGTAATTTTTACCATGGAAACAAGATGTTAATTTATAGTTAGATAAAATAAGGTGAATTGCCCAACAAGATGATGCAACTCAACTATTGAGATCAATATTTGTCCCTTTAGAACTTATGCCATAATACACAATAAAAAAATTACTATAAAGTAGTAATGGCCTACCTCTTAGAAGATTACAAGTTTAACGTACATTATATAACATTTTAAAATATTGTGTGTATCTCATTAAGCTCATAAATAAGGTAGTTATAGCCTAATGAAAGGCTAAGACTTTTATAAGGTTACTTAAGCATTTCTTCTGGAATATAAATCACAATTCCTTTCATTTGAGTTAACTAAGTCTATACATGGAAGATTAAAATAACATATTATTACAATCAATTCATTGTCATCAAGTTTATTGAAATATCCTTTCTCAGTTATTAACACTAAGATCTACATATAATTCTTATAGATTATATATTCATGTTCAAACAATAGTCCTATTTTCAAATCCATTTAGACAAAATAATAACTCTTAGAAATTTTTTACATGAATATTCCATACAAATGGTCAATAAGAATCTCATACCATAATCTTGGTTATAATCAATATATGACAATAATGATTATAAAATAAACATTCAGCATTTATACCTTAAGCATATCCAACATTTCAAAAATTCAAGTTTTGAAAAAAGAATACATAAGGCCAGTAAATAAAACATGATTTTTTCATATCACTAAGCATCAATACTATTAAAAGAAACAAGAATAAACTTCATACTTATTTTCCTTCTACAACAAGGATAATTGGCAGTTTAAACTAATGCAAAGAGAATTTAATGTTGCAACTGTAAATGCTAGTTGAGACTTATTTTTCAACATATTAATCATTAATTTCAATAAATACATGAAACCATTGTAATGAATTAATTCAATTTACTTTAAATAAAACATAACCTTGAACTCTTCAATAAACTTGTTAATAATCACAATAAGATTTGACATTCTTTTAAAAAACTATAGACCTACAAATCTACATTTTTCATGAAATATAAAGTCAACATAACATTGGCATGTCATGCTTTACCAAAATCAATATTTATTCCTTGAAAAACCCTTATAGATATTAATAGAGATAGAGTTAAAAAATTTAGTAGTATAATAATACAAATAATATCATGTTTAGTTATTAATTTTAATGGGATTTTTACTTGTATATATTTTAGTCATTTTACCCAAATGACCTCCATAAGTAGTCATTTACCCAAATGACATTTTTTACTCATGTATTTTGGTAAATGGATACCCATGGAGGTCATTTGGGTAAAATGACTAAAATATACAAGAGTAAAAATCCCACTAAAATTAATATCTAATTAAAATTATCCATGAAAGCCTTCAACTTAACATTAAAAATACATGATTGGGTTAATCCCACATTGGTAACACTTTAGAGATGAGAATGACTTATTAGGCACTAAACTCACCAAAAGTTTTGTTAATAGAGAAGAGGTTAGAGTGTGAGAAGGCCAAAGGGGTGAATTACATTCACCATTCCTCCCCTCTACTATCAAATGCTTATAGTGGATGTGTGCTAAAGTGGCTCCCCTTATCTTGTGATTATTATGAAAAATACATGAGTAAAAAATATCATTTGGGTAAATTACTACTCATGTAGGTCATTTGCAAAAAATGATTAAAATATATACAATTAAAAATCCCACTAAATTAATAACTAATTAAAATTGATCATAAAAGCCTTAATCTTAACATTAAATATACATGGTTGGGTTGTAATTGGGTTAATCTCAAATTGGAATTAATTGGGAGATGAGGATGACTTATTACGCACTACACTCGTTAAAATATTTTTCAATGGGGAAAGAGGATATAGGGTGGGAAGCATGAAGTGGTAAATTACATTCACCATTCTTCCCCCTACTAATAAATGCTTATAATGGTTGTGTGCTAAATAGGGTCCCCTTTATGATTATTACCAAAAATACATGAGTAACTAATCTCATTTGGGTAAATAATTATTCATGGAGGTCATTTGGGTAAAATGACTAAAATATACATGAGTAAAAATCCCACTAAAATTAATATCTAATTAAAATTGCTCATTAAATAATTCAACTTAACATTAAAAATACATGATTAGGTTATGATTGGTTAATCCCACATTGGTAATAATTTGGAGATGAGGATGACTTATTAGTCACTACACTCGTTAAAATATTTGCCAATGGTGAAAGAGGCTATAGAGTGAGAAGCCTAAAGTGGTGAATTACATTCACCATTCCTTCCCCTACTAACAAATGTTTATAGTGGTTGTGTGTTAAAGTGAGTCCCCTTGCCTTGTGATCATTAAAAAAAATACATGAGTAAAAAATGTCATTTGGGTAAATGACCACTCATGGAGATCATTGGGTAAAATGAATAAAATATACATAAGTAAAAATCCCACTAAAATTAATATCTAATTGAAATTTCTCATGAAAGCCCTCAAATTAACATTGAAAATATCATGCTTTCCAAGTTATATGCATGTTCATCCATAACCAAATGCACATGAATAAAATTACATCCCATAGCAAGATAATAGTTTAGAAAACATTCATAAGATCACAATAGGATTGTCCAAAGCCCAACAATATATGTGATAAAGAAACCATGAAGGTATATACCCTTAAATGTATATGGATTTGTATTAGCATATAATTGTATACCTATTTTATCAAAAATTGAATTAATGTGGTGATTAACCCTAATTCAGTTTAAATGAATATAATATAGTATAATGTTGTGAATAAAATTACAAGAAGAAGAATGAATTTCAAATACTAAATTTTAAAAAGTGAAATCAAATTAAAGAAGACTGACTTTGAATAAAATAAAAGGCTTAGTTGTTTATTATGTGATTTTTGACTATGTGAAAACTAAAAGATATTTAGAACTAACTAACAAGGATTGTTTCTATAAATGTACAAATATTAAGACTAAAACTAGTAAAGGATAGGATTGTCCAATTTAGGACAAGATTGACTAGCACTATGGTCCTAAGTTTATTGATATCATCCTTTGCTAAAAATTAGGGAATCAAGGCATGATCATCTACACCACCTTAAATCACACCTATGTGTAAATATTTGGCCTTTATATGTATGTAAAAGACCTATAAATGGATTATTAAAAGTTGAAACCCTAATAGGGTATTTCAATAGCTAAAAATACTAGGCCTTTAACCTTTGGCATGTCTTGGGATATGTGTGGTTGACTTGTGGCTTACATACCTCTTTTATATTCTTGTTACATTTATCTATATTCTTATTTAGGTCAGCCTATGGAATAACTATGGCTAAGTAGACTATATATAGGAGGTAGTGGTTAGTATTTGATCATCATGTTAAGTATTCTTCTCTTAGTGCATTGTTGTGGAGGTTTCCCCCTCAAATTGGATTTTATGTATTATCTAGTATTTTGCTCTACTATCAATTGTTGTTGTGTGATCTCTCATATTTACTTATTTTGTGTGATATAAAATCATTCTATGTGAACATATAAGTAATTTCATTAAAATTGGTATCAAATACTTGATTTGGTCAAGTTTCTTATGGCATTATTTTTTTAGATCTAGTGACGCACAACTTTTGTGAGGGGAAGGAGCGAAAAAACATAACTTACAATTCAGGAAGAATTATTTTTTTTGTCAGTGTAGTATTGTTCAAAATGAATTTTTGAAAAAATATTTAAAAGAAAAAAAAGTATGGAAAAAAATTATGCCTTGCACAATTACAATCAATGGATGCATCTCGATGAGAAAATCACAATAGTATATTTTGTCGATACACTTTTTATGTTAAAATTGTTTACCCTAGTGCGTAAAGGTAGTCATTAGATTCATCTTGATGAGGTAATCACGATGGTATCATACCTTGGTACAATTTTTTTGGGTTAAAAACCCTCTTAGGGTTTGTATATGGCTGATATTTTTACATGAGGATGAAAAGGGGGAAAGAAACTCCTAAGAATCCTATTAATGACATAAAATTTGGAACTTTAGATCCATGGATTTCTCAACTTTAGGCTAACATAAAGGGCTTGGTATAGCATGATGACTTTTTTACAGTTCAAACTAATGTTTTAAGGATGTGTAGAGAGATTAATGGGGTTCACAATCAATTGAATCAGATCACTACTTCATTGGTTGTTCTTTCATCTCAGTTATAGTCAAACAACCTCCACTTCATCATTCAGGTCCTCCTCCTCTAAACACTAACAACTCCAATTTTTGTATGAAATCGATGTTTCCCAAAGTGGACATACATAATTTTTATGGTAAAGATATTCTCACTTGGATTACCCAACTTGAGAATGTATTTGATCTACATCAAACTCTTAGTTCTAAGAAGGTGATAGTGGCATCTCTATATCTAGAACCTAAGTAGTTCATTTGGTATCACTAGTTATGTGCTCAACAGAAAAATAATGGTGCTTTTATTACATGGTATATTTTCAGTAATGAGTTATTGGCTTATTATCAAAATAATGTCTTTGAGAACTACTTTATCCAGTTATCTAAACTATGGCAAATAGGAAATGTGAAGGATTTTATTCATCAATTTTATAATCTATCCTTATGGGTGGAAGACATCACTGAGGAAAATTTGACTGATCTATTTTTGGGTGGTCTCAAAGATATCATCTAATTAGAGGTTTAAATGTTTAACCTATCATCTATATCAAAATTTATCCCATGAGCATACATGGTAGAGGAAAAAGAGATGGTCAAATGGAAAATGTTTACTACTAGTCATGATCACACCTTTTCAGCACCATCATATACTCAACCCACTAGACTGATACTTTGAAAAATTGAAGACAATCATGCCAAAGGGTTATGTTATGGTTGTGATAATAAATGGAAAAAAGGCCATTATTATGTTAAAAATTAGTTTTTTTACATCAAAGGTGCCAATGAGGATGACAATGATGAGGAGGCACTTGGTGAGGGTGAAG
Source organism: Torreya grandis (assembly GCA_037957365.1). NCBI lineage: Eukaryota > Viridiplantae > Streptophyta > Pinopsida > Cupressales > Taxaceae > Torreya > Torreya grandis. The sequence goes on from JARHVA010004590.1 coordinate 816,562, forward strand.
AAGGTCCTGAAGAGGAATATAAAGACTCTCAGCCTACTATTTCCCATCATGCCCTTTTAGGTATTAGTAATACCCAAAATCTTAAGGTGGCGGGTTTCCTAAAAAAATAGAAGGTCATTATTCTAATTGATTCTAAGAGCACACACAACTTCATCAACAATAATTTGGTTACTCGCTTGAACTATTTCATTTATCTCACTCTAGAATTTTAGGTCATAATTACAGATGGTGGTACTATCAGCTACTCAAGAAAATGTCATAGTATTAATTTGGAATGGGAGACTAATTTTTGGATTCTCTTATGTTTTTTATTCACATGGGGGGAGATAACTTTATTTTGGGAGTATAATGGCTCACCACTTTGGGAACTATTGAGATGAATTTCTAAGAATTATTCATGTGTTTTCATTTTGAGGGAAGGACATTTGAGTTAAGGGGATTAAGGGATAAATCTCCATAACTTATTAGTTCCCATAAAATGATAAATATTCTCTAAAAAGATGCTAAAGGATTTTTATCTCCCTTATTTTCTATGAAAGTTCATCAACTCAGCCATCTACACCTCTTGATTTGCAACAAGTGATTGATGTCTATTTGATTGTTTTGGGTGACATGCCGAAAGGAATTCCACCTAGACGCATACATTATCATGATATCAAACTTTTTCCTGATAGTACACCAACTAACATCAGGCCATATAGGTATTCCTATGCCCAAAAAAGTGAAATTAAAAAGATGGTATAGGAAATGTTGGATGCAAGAATCGTTTTCCATAGCCAAGTGAATATTATTCACTAGTTATCATGGTGAAAAAGAAATATGACACTTGGAGGATATGCCCTAACTATAGGGAAATCAATAAGTACACTATCAAAGATAAGTTTCTTATTCCTATCATTGATGATTTTCTAGATGAATTAAATAGTGCTCTTTATTTTACCAAGTTAGATCTATGTTTTGGGTATCATCAAATCTAGATCTATGATGAAGACATACCCAAAACTACTTTTAGGACTCATGAGGGCCATTATGACTTTTTGGTTATGCCTTTTAGGCTAAAAATTGCACCATCTACCTTTCAGAGTTTGATGAATACTATTTTTAGTCCAATTTTGAGGAAACTTGGTGTTGTGTGTCATCATTCCCTTCATTTAATCAACTTTTTGTTGATGTCATATTTAACCAGGGTTGTGTCTAAATCTATATGAAATAAGAGGAATCGTAATGATTTAGTAATTCAATGGGTATTTGTATTTTTTTTTGAGGGGGGGTTTAATGCCTTAATGATTTCTTGATCAAAACCTTATTGGAATCAAACTATGTAAATCTACTGGATATAAACACATGTTGCAAAAATGAAATTGATTGCTAGAAATAAACATACGTAGAAATGAAATTTAATTGTTGGAAACAAATACACGTTGCAGGAATGAAATTGATTGCTAGAAACAAACACACATTGTAGGAATGAAATTGATTGCTGGAAATAAACACACATTGCAGAAATGAAATTTATTAATGGAAACAAATACATGTTGTAGGAATGAAATTGATTGATGGAAACAAACACACATTGCAGGAATGAAATTGGTTGTTGGAAATAAGCACACATTGTAGAAATGAAAATTTAATCTAAAATGCCTGCAAGAACAAATTTACAACAAATCTTAACTTTAAATAGTTGGAAGCATTTATAAATTTAACAAAGTTACCTATTTACTTTTGTGAATAGAAATATAAATACTAACAAAATGAAGATCTTAGTTCTTTGGAGGAGTGGGCCTTGCTCCACCTAGAACAAGATTTGAACAATTCAATTTGTTTTCAAAATAGGAATAGCTATTTCATTGATAAAATGTTATGTATTACAAATGTACTAAGCTATCCTTTTTTTTCTATTCTTCTATATCTCTATCCATATATATTTTTACTAAATTCTTAGGTCTATATATATAGATGTTTTGATGGCTGTAACTATTTCATAGATATGATGGAACTAAATCATGCCTAAAATAGATGTTGAATCAAGATGTGGCTAGATGTCCAGCTATGTGATAATTGTCTTGATTTTGTCAATTCAAAAAATTGGGAATCTATTCCCTATTTAATTGGATCATTGATCTTAACAGATCACTGGCTGTTTGGAATAGATCCTCATCAATTCCATTTTTAGCTGTAAAAGTTCTGAATCTTATCTGAAAGAGTATTGGAGCTAAATATAGAGTTTCATAGCTAAGTCCAAAAATGCAACAACTTGAAATAGTATGGTGGAGTTCTGGAACTAATTGTGATGGTTCTGGAACAGATTCTGTAGGTTTTAGAACTAACTGTGATGATTCTAGAATAGATTTTGCAAGTTTTGGAACTAATCAGAATTGAGTCCAATGCTTCCAAAAACATGCAATCCACTTAAAATTTGTTCTTTAGCCTGATGATGACATGTTTTATTGCAAAACTAGAATTTTCCAACACACTTGTTAGGAATTATAGGTCTTTTAAAATATTAGAATCACAATCAACAAAAGATGGATAATGACATCCTAACTCATCTCAGATCAAAATAGAAGTTAAAAAATGCAATCAAACTTAATAGAAAGAGAGAGCAAGATGAGGTCATTTATTATACATTTATTGGGCATATCATAGCCTCATCACTTGTTTTGGTATTTTTTGATGATATCCTTATTTATAGTAAAAATTGAGAAGACCATTTACACCATGTGAAATAGGTACTCTCAATTTTATAACATTAGTTGTATGCCAAACCTTCCCAATGTACTTTTGGATCTTGTGAGGTTGAGTATTTGAGTCATCTAGTTTCACATACAAGAGTAAAATTGACCTAAAAAAATCCAAGCAATGGTGGACTGACCAATTCCTAAGACACTCAAACAACTAAGGGGATTTTTGGGGATAATTGGTTACTATCATAGGTTTTTCAAAAATTATGGTAGCATTACAACCCTATTCATCTTTGTTGAAGAAAGACTACTTTCATTGGATTGATATAGCTACCAGGGCATTTGAACAATTAAAATTGGTGATGTGCACCACTCCAGTGTTGGCTACTCCTGATTCTCTAATGACTTTTATGGTTGAATGTGATGCATTTGGGTATGGTATGGGTGTTTTACTCATGTAAGAAAGTAAACCACTTTCATTTGAAAGTCATTAACTAAAGGGTAAAAATCAGCACAAGCCCATTTATGAGAAGGAAATGATGGCTATTTTGCATGTAGTCAAACAATGGAGGCCTTATTTGATGGGTTATCACTTTCAGGTAAAGATTGATCATGATAGTCTCAAATATTTCTTAGAATAAATTTTATCATCTAAAGAATATAAATAGGTAACTAAGATGTTAGGCTATGATTTTTAAATAATTTACAAGAAAGTCAAAGACAATGTAGTGGTAGATGCACTATCTAGGAAGGATGAATCAGTTGAGGCCTTGCTATATGCTATGACCATTCTACAATTAGATTGTCTAGAGGAAGCATGATTATAATGGGACAAGGATAGTTCTACCCATAATTTGATTCAAAATCTTCAGCAAGGTTAAGGTGGATTTGAAAAATTCACATGGAAGGGTGATGCATATGGTATAAAGATAGATTATACCTATGTAAGAATTCTTTTCTTAAAAAAAAATCCTTCAGGAACTTCATGTAACTCCAATTGGGGGTCATTCAATATTTTTGAAAACCTATCATAAAATCAAGCAATATTTTTTTGTGAAGGACTCAAGGGGGATGTCCAAAAATATGTGGCTGAATGTATGATCTATCAACAAAATAAAGGAGAAACCATCAAAACCCTAGGTCTTTTTTAGCCTTTATCCATCCTAAGCCAACATTAAGAAGAGGTGTCTATGGATTTCATTATAGGTTTACTGAGATCTGATGGTCAAAATGTTATCATGGTTGTGGTAGATTGTCTTAGTAAGTATGCTCATTTATGTTCTTTATCATAGCCATTTGTTGCTAGTATAGTAGCTTCTACTTTTTTAATATAGTTCAGAAATTACATGGTACCCCTAAGATCATTATTAGTGATCAAGATCCCATCTTCACTTGTAATGTTTGGATTGAGTTATTTATATGTTTGGGCACCCAGTTGACTCATAGTTCATCCTATCATCCTCAATCTGATGGACAAACTAAGGTAGTCAACAAATTTATGGAAGGATATCTCCATTGTTTTATTTTTGATAAGCAAGATAAAAGGGTTCATTGGTTTCCACCTAATGAATGGTGGTATAATACTTCTATTCATAGTTATTCCAAAATGTCTCCTTTTCTAGCACTATATGGATACCACCTACCATCCATAACTTCAACCTTGAAGGTTTTGTTGACCATTTTGGTCTTGCAAGCCAAAAACTAGTCTCCTTTCCCTATTCTTCAGAGCCATCAGTCTTGAATGTATCCACCTTATTGTAAATGCTCAATTTCCCTTTGAAATAATTCCTATTCTTATAAGGAGTTGAGAGATCTAACACCTATAGGTTTTCAGTTTAATATGGAGCTTATTTTGCCTTGAGCAATTACCTTGGACAAGCCTTTTTGCAAAGGAATGGGGCCAGTTCAAAGAATGCAAGTCTTTTACAAAGCTCTAAAGACAAAGTACCCTTGCAAATGGTAGTTAGGTTTCAAATTGGACCATTCAAATGGGCTCTAAAGGGAAATTGTGAACCCAAAGTGCCCTTACAGAGGGCAGTGAGCACATTTGGGAAAGAGAACAAGGTAAAAGGAAAAGGATTCCTTTAGATTTTTTGTTTGAAGGAAATCCAAAGAAAAAGACAAGGGGTGAATTCCTTCAGACAAAATTCCCAAAGGAATTCTTTTAGACATTTTGTCTCGAGAAATTCACAAGGAAGAGACTAAGGTAAGATTTCCTATAGACAAAATGTCTGAAGGCATTCTTTCAGACATTTTGTCCAAAGGAATTAAGAAGACAAGGGAAACCTAAATGAGCCCAAAATACAAGTGCCCTTGCGGATGGCTCTCAATGACCAAAAAGAGACCTATTTCATTTTTTTGAAGGGACACCTTCCCTTTAGGAAGGTTCATTTGCAAAGAGCTAAAGGAATAACCAAAGGGATGATGGGTGCATAGATGTCAAATTCAATACAGTGAAATAGCCATTAGTTTTTGAATAGTGATAGGCCCGTAGACATCAATTTTGATGGGATGCATCATTCATTGAAGAGAAACCAAAGGACTGATTTCTTTTAGGCATTTTGCTTGAAAGTACTCATGATAAGTGGCTAAAAGGAAACTTGGTGACCCATTAAGAAAGGAATCCACATAGCCAAGAAAAGATGGGAAGAATAGCCTAAGAGCTCAAATTACCAAAAAGAGATAAGAAATAGCAAGGAAAAAGGGAACACAATAGAGAGTCCAAAACATGGCTATGCACACATATGAAAACATTTGGAATGTTCCAAAGGATGTACCTAGCCAAGTATAGACATGAATTAGATCAGCCCAGGTGGCAAAAGAAGGTGTCGATAGGAAGTCATTGTAGTGGATGAAATAGTCTCTGCCAAGTGGCCACTAAGGGGAGCACATGCATTCAATAGAGTGGCCCTTTTTCCTTATTTTACATTAATGGGTAGATAGTCATGTGAACTTCATTGAGAAGTGACCTTGTCATCAAATAGACAAAGTGGCCCATGTTTTTGTAGTGACATTTAATACAATTTAATTACCAAAGTCAAGACCTACGATAGCCACATCATGGTTCCTTCAGTGGACTTCCTCCTTCTTAGGAATTTAATGTAGCATAGGCCACTTATTTTGGAAGGTGCCAAAGTTTTCTTCTTCATGCTATATATTGTAACCTCTTAGTTGAGAAGAGGGTCTCTCATTTTGTAAGGTGAATCCCTACCAAATTTTACCTTTAAATCAATAAGAATGTATTTTACCTCTATCTAACTAGTTATACTTTTGAGTATGTCTATGTATCAACTCTATGTTCAATCATTTTAGCTTGATGTTTTCATGGATTGACACCAACATACCTAGTGTAGCCATGATCATTTCTGTAGGTTAACAAGAAGTGCTTCATTTGGAGCATAGAGATAGAAGAGTAGTTATCTGACAGTGTGTTTTCTATAGTGCCTGTCGTAAGTTACTTTTCATTATGTCTTCACTAAGCCCCTATTAAAGCTCTCTACAGTCTATTATTTTTGTTAGATAAAGTGTCTATTTACCACCTTTTAGTATAAAGTGTTAAAATAGTTGAGTAGATCAAAAAATCATTTAGTGCATCACTATTTAGATAGTTTCTATTCTGGTTATATCCTTCTCCCTTTTCACCCCCCCATTATTAGCAGTAGTAGTGAAAGACCTCAGAGATGCATCAAAGGGAGGTAGCCCTTATCTAGATATTCTCCCCTCAATTTTGCTAAGCCCGTAGCAAGAGGGGAGTCTTTATTGTGCCACATGGAAGAGAGAAGTTGAGCCTTCTTTCAAGGGTGCAATCCATAGTGTCAATAATTTTTGGCATGCTTGGTGGGACAAATTTTAATGCTCAAAAAAGTTCCAAGATTGGTGTTGGTCCTATTAAAGCAAGAATGAACCACTAATCCAGCATCTGGTGACTCCATTTTCAAGAACATCAGTCTCTAGTCAGAGATAAGTCTGACATCCTATGCTTAAGGTCACCACAATATCTTCTGCCAAGGGTGTCCCTTTTGAATTCATCGAACTACTATTAAACTCATTAAGGTGACTGAGGTTTGAAAGGACTCATCCCTATATAGCAAGTCATTTTCCCAGACCTGCTATAAAATATACTTATGCAAGAAGACCCTAGCAAAATCCTATTATCCCCATGGCTTTACCTTTCATAGCCTTTCATGGTCAGAGCATGTTAAACCTTCTACATTATGACCCAATTCTAGGGACAATCCTTAAGAGTGTTCCTCCCTTTAATGGAGAGGGGCCTATTATCTCTATTGAGAACATCAAAAATATTTCTAACCTCTATAATATTCATAATGTCATTGAAGATAATATAGCCATTAGGTTGTTGGTGTTGTCCTTTAAGGGTAAGGTTATGGACTGGTATGGAACTTTGCATATGAATTTAGTTGGCACATGGAATGAATTAGGCACTCTCTTAAAAAATATATTCAAGGAGAAGAGTGACCTCCTCTCACTTGTTGAGAAGCTAACCACCATGAAAAAATCTCCACATGAATTCATGCAAGATTTCAATACCAGGTTTTAAAAGACCTAGGACAGAATTCCCATTTTGGTAAGGCTGACCCCAAGCTATGCTTTCCTCTATTACTTGAAATCTTTGAACAGTGACATTACTATCATGATATAGTCCATGGGAGGATAAGTGTTGCCATCTACCTATGAAATAGCCATAGCCACTAAAAATTGCATGGTGTAAGCAAGAAAGATAGCCCCTAGACCTCATAATTTACAACTCCAATCAATCCAATAAAGAGAGTGGAGAACATCCCATAGAAATTAATCCACTTATGTGCTTCCATCTTTGTTTAAAAAAATTTGAATGCCATTGGGCAGTATGGACAAAGTTTTCCAACACTACCAACCATTAATGTTGCTCCTTAAATTTATCATTGTATTTGTGACTACATTACCATCCCTATAAATATGGGTGACCTTGTGCTCCTCCATGGTGTTAATAAGCATTTTAATATCTCCAACTATCTCAACCAACTTCCAACCTATGACTGCTGAACCAAGGACAACATTAACTATTATTTGAGAATCCCCTTCGACATGAAGTTTTTGAATGTTTAGAGAAATTACAAGTTTGATACCCCATAACATGGCTTGAGATTATACCTCATTTTTTATTTATATATCAATCCCTCCCACATAGGCTACCACAAACACACTTGAGTCTGATATGATAATGCCTCCTCCATTAGCCACTCTTGGGTTTCCTTTGGCTGCCCCATCAAAGTTGAGTTTGTGCCATCCTTGTTGAATAAATAACCATTTGTTATTAACTCTAGTATTATTTTTATAATTATTAATTTGGAAGATGTTTGGATTGATAGTCCATTATTCCAGTAAATTTTGGATTTCTGGTCTTGGAGGATTCTCCACAACTTTAAATTTGTAGGCATTGATATTTTTAACCATTCAATTATACTTTGTTGTAACATGCATATTTGATTAATTTATACATATTTAGATAATTTAAATTAACCTAAAGTTTATACTTATTTAGATGATTATTTTAAAATAAGGTAAAACACATTAAACCATCATTTCATTAAATCTAGACACATGTCTTAGAATCTAGAATTATAGTATCACTATTTATGGTTTTATAACTGATGAATTCAGATTCCAATATTTTTATTATAGGTTTTTAACTAGTGTGATATTTGATTTTAGTATTCTTATTATTGGTTTTCAACTAGTGTGATATTAGATTCCAATATCTCTGCTATTAGTTCTAAGAATGTGATATTAGATTCCAACAAGTGTGAAATCAAGGCCTAATTATATATTAATTAGTAATGATAACATAATTCCCCATAATTATCTTTGTAATAACTAATAGTTTTCATAATGATACCCCCATTAAAAAATTAACTGAACATTAAAAAAAAAGGTGCACAACTTAATAAAATTTAAGTCAACTTAAAAACACTTTAAAAGTATCTCAATTTTAAAACACCTTTCCCTTCAAAAGTTAAGCAATAAATCTCCACCCTTTTATTATATTATATCACAACCATTGGATTGGGAAACCTTAAAATTTTCCCTAATCTATAAAGATGCATCACACAAAAATCAACCTAAGATTTAGAGGCTCATTTGAATTATGAACAAGAATGGGAGGATGAGAGTGAGATATGATAAAGGCTTGTCTACACATTGTACATCCTCCCCCAAACTCCAAAAAACCTCCATGGACCCTCTTACCATGTATGACTGGAGGTATCATGGTTTTAGTGTAGAGTTAATTTCATTAAGGAGTAAAATCCCATAAGGCTTCACCCCGTGTGTAAAGGGTTTCCACTAATTTTGGATCTATTTTAAAAGTATGCATTGTTTTTTTTAGTATTGCTTTGTAGGTTCATACACCACGTATAGTGATAATATATACACACACATATATATATATATGTATATATATGTATATACATACATATATATATATATGTATATGTATATATGTATATATATGTATATATATATATATATCTATATATATGTATATATATACATACATACATATACATATACATATACATACATATACATATACATATACATACATACATATATATATATACACACACACATATACATACATACATATATATATATATATATATATACATACATACACACATACATATACACACACACACACACACACACACACACACACACACACACACACACACACACACACACACACACACACACACACACACACACACACACACACACACACACACACACACACACACACATTGAGAAAATCACACACACACACACACACACAACTCTAGCAATAAAAAATTCATTTTCAATGTTCTAGGCTTGAATTTTTTTTTATTTCATAGGTTAACAAAAATAATATATCAAATCATCGTTAACAATAACCAAATTTAATCCTATGTATTTCCAATGTATATGAAAAATAAAATAGTCATGGGATGTACGTGACTATTGCTTGATGGCTCAAGAATTTTTCAACATGTTCTACATAAAAATAGGGTTTCCCCATCAACCTTTTTTCCCTTTCCCCTGCACAACTTGAATAACATAAATAGGGTTGGTTTATTGCATGGGATTAGGGGATGTTTTTGAAACTATAGGCATTGATTATAACTTCACCAAACAAGTTTTAAAATTCATAAAAATAGCCTCAAATATGATTTTAGCATATCCACTCACCCTATTTTAAAATGAAAGACAATAAAAAATATTAGAAAAGCCTCTTAACTGAACTAGACAAGTTTGGTTGGACTAAGGTTTGAACCAAACCTAGTCCAAGTTTAGCCAAACATTATAACTATGAAATAAATTCATTTAAATTTTGTGAGACTCTATGGAATTGAGATAGCTACAAAAATGAAAAATGTATATATGACAAATAATTTGATGAAAAAAACAATTCAAGGTGCTTCTTAGGTACCCATTATTTCTATTTCCCATTAACATCCTTCAAAATGTATTAATGATAAATAATTTAAATGAAATAGATTTAAATTTTCCATTCATATTAAATAATAATAAATTGATTATAAGTTCTTATTATATTGTGCTTTGTAATAAACCCACATCTTGAGCTAAGTTGATAATACACATTAATTTATGATATTCAATAGTTTCACCAATTAACTTAACATTCATTACCCTGTTCAAGGATTTCAAGGTATAATATAATATCCTCATGTCATTTATTAGGTATATTAACCAATCCTCCTTTCCATGTTTTGTTTAGCATCCATATCCAAATGATAGTATCCACATCAATCTCTTGTTTATTTTCATCTAATTTGGTCCATGTTTTATTTGGCCTTAAATAATCCTAATATAACAATGCACCTTTTTTTCTCCCTATAGGTTTCCAATATTGAATAATCACATTTTTATCCACATTATTATATTTTTATCCATATTCTCACCTTTTGGTTTAAGTTAAGTATCCCTATTGTTTACTCTAAAATCCTACTCCAAGAATCATTTATGAGATTACATGCTCTTAAAGAAAAGTGGGGAATAATAAGATACTTTCATCCTCATGTATAATATTTATGATAGATTAATATAGGTCATGTGTTATAGGTATGGGTATCCATGATATATCCTAATTGAAATAACTTTCAAGAGAGGTGGCTGCTACCAATAAAAGTTCAATATCCTAATTGAATGGAATTCTTGCTTGCTAACTTGGTCTTGATTCTGAGTTGATATTATGTTTCCATTTCAATAATTTATAAAGTATGGGAAGGTTATTTTATATTAAAAAAAAATTAAAAGAGAGGGAAAGGGAAGGTATAAAAGGATATTTTTGATTGAGACGATGCCAATGCTCCAATAACTTATGCATGCCAAGTCATAATTATACCACTATGTGCTTGGTTAAAAAACTATAAAAACATTTAGCCACTCAATAGGAAATCTCATAAGGACATAAATTTTAATTCATAACTCAAAAATTATTTATTAAATATAAGCACACCAACAAGCATGTATTAGACTGCACATAAGACTTTTAAATTGAAGAAATATTATGCAATATATTATGTATGCAATGATCTAGATACAAGATTAATAAGCAAAGATTACAAACATATAAAAATAACATTACATGGGTAATTAGGTGGTAAAACCTCCAATGGAGGTAAAAAACCCATAGTAATTGATATTCAATATTAGAGAAACTATAATGCCCCAATACAAATCCTCTTCTTCTCACTTCTCAGACAATATTCACAAAACCCTTATAATTATTTGTCAAACACAAATTTGAATTTTACAATTCAAAATATTTCACAATAGAGGTAAAACTCTATTTATAGTGAAATGTAAAGGGAGGTTACCATTGAAACCAATGGATCCAGCCATCTCAAAAGTTATTTAATAACATTGGTAAATATTAAAAAATATAATTTTATTATTTATTTAATGAGGTTTTCACCTCTTTTTAATAAATAATATATTATTAATATTATCTAATTAACTAAAAAATTAAGATAAAGGTCAATTAAGTCCACTTATACATTAAATTCTCTAACACTCCCCCTTAATGCTAAGTAGGGATAAAAATCATAGTCACCTTAAAAAAGGAATTATACTATGTACATAATTGAAGGATTTAAAAACCTTCATCAATAAAAACATCACTTTTTCAAACAAAAATAATTATAATCCATAAACTAATTGAAAGTAAGTTTAGACTAGCATGATCATGATACTACATCATATATTTTCTAATGAATAATAAACTAAGCATATTTGAATCCTTTTATAACATAAAGACATCGATTACATAGTATGCTTTTAAGTATTGGGGTGCAAAAGTAAAACTTCCATATGAAGTTTAATTAAATTACATAAAATTCACATGAAGTCCACAATGATTTACAATGATAATATGTATAGAGAAGAAGAAGAACACATGACAATTAGGAAGTGACCCTCCTCCTCAATGATAACTCTGACATACCCAACATTTTTTAAAACTGATAGAACTTGGTAGAACCAAGTGGTTTTATGAATATATCTACCACTTGTTCATCTATAGGATAAAAATGTAGACCAATATTATAATTAAGGATTTTTTCTTAGATAAAATTCACATGAAATTCAATATGTTTAGTTCATTAGTGCTACAATAGATTTTTCATTAGAGCTATACAAGTTTGGTTATCATAATGAAATATGGTACTATGAGAAATATCTAAATGAAGTTCTCTCAATAAACTTCGTAGCCACATGGATTGTTTGGTATCTTACATAACACTTTTGTACTTTGTTTTAGTAGAAGAGATAGAGATACTAGGTTGATTTTTACTTCTCCTATTGATATCACTTGCACCAAACTTAAACACATATCCATAAGTAGATTTGTAATATATGGTTTCATTGGCATGGTTAACATCATAATAACTTATAATTTAGCATTATCAATGAAAGAATAAAATAAAATTAATCATTCCTTTTATATAACAAATAATATATTTAGCTAATTTCCTATGATCCAAATATGGATCCTACATAAATGTAGAAGAAAAATCAACATCATATGAAATATTTAGCTTAATAATAGTTAGATAGATCAAACTACCAACAAGTTGTCTATACAAAATAGGAATAGTTTTTTCACATGCAAGTTTTGGATTAATTTTAATGTCAACTTAAATAGGAGTAGATGTATATTTATAATCAAGCGTATTAAATTTAACAATAATATTATGTGCATACTAAGATTGTGATACAAAAATATAATTTTTATCTTAAAATATATATATTCCTAAAAAATAATACATAATGCCTAAATCAATCATTTAAAATATTTGACTTAGTTTATTATTATATTTATGAATTTAATTAATTGTATCACTAGTAATTAAAAGATCATCAACATATAAAATAATTAAGTTAACATGACCATTTTTAACTTTAATAAAAAGATTATTATTAGAATAACAGTTGCAGAAACATGGTTCTTTGAAAAAAGATTTAATTTTAGAGTACCTAGCTTTAGGATCTTGTTTTAAATGACACAAGGATTTATTTAAATTGCACATAAAATGTTGTATATTAGGATCAGTGAAACCTTTAGGTTGAGTCAAGTAGTTTTCCTCTTCTAAATAACAATTTATAAAAGCATTCTTGACATATATTTGGTGGATAGCCAAACCATTTTGGGTTGTAAGAGAAATAAGTAATCTAAAAATACTCATTTTAACTACAGGAGTAAAAGTTTCAACATAGTCAATTCTAGGTTTTTGAGAAAACCCATGAGTGACTAATCTTGTTTTAAGCTTATCAATTCTACCAATTTAATTATACTTGATTTTATGAATCCACATAAAACCAATAATATGCCTTTTAGGTGGAGGTGAGATAAGATATGAAGTCTAATTTTTAATTAAGGCATTAAACTTAGCCTGCGTACAGCAACATTCCATCTATCATCTTGAATGGCTTTCTCAAAATTTTGAGGTTCACATTCATACATAGTAATTAAGGTAGGATAAGAATGTTGACTTATAGTTAATTTATTAATATTATCAACATTAGAATATTGGATTAATGATTCTTCCCATTTAGGTGGAGGTGGTATAAGATCTCAAGTCTAATTTTAATTAAGGCATTGAATTTAGTCTACAAAGAAACATTCTATCTACTATCTTGAATGGATTAATAAAAATATTGAGGTTCACATTAATACATAGTCATTAAGGCAAGATAATAATATTGAATTTTAGTTAATTTATTAATATTATCAACATTAGAAGATTAGATTAGGGATTCTTTCCCTTTAGATTTTTTAGTTTGAACATGAAATTTAGGGGGTTCCTTAGACTCTAAGTTATCTAAAGATGGATCAACTTCCTCTAGGGAATTTATTTATTCATAAAGAGAAACCAAAGAGCCAGGTTCATTAAAAGAATAAAATTGAGGAGGTTCTCTAGAGGGCTCACAAAAATATTTTTTAAGAATAAGAATATTTTTACTCTTATTGATTTATTTTTTATGGATCATATACTCTTAATATTTTAGTCTTACCTTCATAACCTATGAAAATGCAAGAATATGAGGTAGGATAAAGTTTTTTTATTTTAACCTTAGGAAAAAATATGGAAGCATGACTACAAAATATCCTAAGAAGAGACACGGTGGATTTATTTTTAGACCACATTTATAAAGAAGTAGAAATATATAAAGCTTTAGTAAGGAATTTTTTAAGAATATGCACAATAATATCCATGGATTTGACTCATAATAATTTAGGAACATTTGTAGATTACAACATTTTTCTATCCATCTCAATAATGGTATGATTTTCACTTTCAAAAATACCATTTTGTTGAGGGGAATAGGGAGTTGTTAGTTCCCTTTAAATACCAAAATTAATTAAAAAATAATAAAACTCTTTAATAATGTATTAAACACCATTATTAGATCTTAATATCTTAATAAGAAAAGTAGAAGCATTTTCAACAACTTTAAATTCCTTAAATTTAAATAACACTTGAAATTTCTTTTTTATGAAATATGACCAGATCATTCTAGTATAATCATCTATAAAATTCACATCATACACTAAGAGATATAACTTCAAGAGGTCTTGAAAAATAATTATGAATTAATTATAAAGGATGGGAGGAATTCACATCATCATTATTGTGAAAGGGATTAGCATGTTGCTTACCACGTAAGTAACCTTCACAAGTTTCATGATGAGAATAGATAGAAGGTAAAACAACAACAAGATTATGATAAGACATATGTAAACTTATAAAATTAACATGTCCTAATATTTGATGCCATAATTGATATTCATTGTTACTATGAAATGAAAGTAAATATGTAAAAGAAGTGGTAAAAATGTAAAAGCCATTCTTTTGAACACCTTTAATAATTAGAGAAATAGATTAATTTATAATGGACCAACTAAATTTAATTAATGTTAAAATTAAATTATAATTTGAAGTTGAAAAAAATATATCAATTTTTTCTTAAGCTTAGGTACATAGAAAAACATTATTAATAACAACATTTACAAATTTTTCTTTTCCTTGTTTGGTTGCTTCTAAAAATGAATTGTCTCCTAAATAAATATTTTTTGAGATATATATACAAAATCATAAAAATATGAGATAAACTAGTCATATGGTGTGATACACCACTATCTATAATCCATTCATTCTCATTTAAAGAAAATAAAGTAGCATATAACACAATAATATTTGAATGTTGATTTTGATTATCATTCTGATTAGGGTTTTTCTTCCATTTGTTTTGATTAGATTTATTTCCTTTATTTATTTTAGAATATTGATTATTAACTCTCTATTTTCTTACATGTTTCCCTTATATGAATAAATTTATCACATATATTACCATTTTCATTAAACTTGGGTTTATGATTCTTATTACTAGATCTCTTGTTCCCATTTTTGCCTTTAGCAGAATTAGGATTAGGTTTTTGGTTTTTGTTATTCTCAAAAATAGGGTTGAAAGAGAGAAGTGCCTAAGTGGAATTATATTTAGAATCAAAATTAGACATCATTTATTCTTATTGAATAATAAGAATTGACAATATAGTGAGGTCTGGGATATCTTGTTCTATTTGGTACTTTGAATTTAGAATTGAGATAAAATTATGAAAATTTTCATGAATCTTAAGCTGAATAATAAAATAAAGAAATTGATATTGAATTAAATTACAATTACAACCATCCAACTAAGATTTAATATAATTAATTTTAGAAATAAAATTAACAACCTTTTCATCACCTTTCATAGGTGTAGTTAGAAATTTAAGAATCAATTTAATAATTATAGAGATACAAGTTCACTCATGCATAGACTCAAGGAGTTTTCAAGCATTACTATGAGACTCTTGATTACCAATATGGAGTAGGATTTCCTCTTTAACACCTTAATATAATCAATATGTTTTTTTATGATTTCTATTGAATTGTATTTGAGAGTTCAAGGGTAACATGTCATCCTAATGGGGCTTTTTCAGTGTCAAAAATAATATTCCATAAATTTAAAGCTATAAATTCCACTTTAATGTGATTTTTTAGATATTATAGTTAGATTTATTAAGCATTTGAGATTTATCTAATACAAAGTAGAGAAACCATTTCTTCCCTTAAAATTGACACTACAACATTAGATAATGATTAAATCTAAAAACTTTTTAAATGTGAATTTATACTCTATTTAAAATTAAATTAAATTTCAAGTGTAAAAAAATAATAATTTGTCAAATTAATGATAGATAAATCAAGAAAATTTTGAAAGATTACAACAAAATAAGGTGCCACAAGTGTTACAATAATACACTAATAAAAGAAAAATTATTAAGAACCTTGTTTAATGTGAATTTTAATTTTATTTGATATTAAAGTAAATTACAAGTATAAAAAATAAATATTTGTTCAAATATATGCTAAGCAATATGAAAAAATTGAAGTAAAAAATACTAATTTATGTGTCGCATACAAAACAAATATCTAAACATTAAGAATAAAAAAAGGTGTAAAAACTATAATAAGAGGATTCAAGATAAGAATTGACCATACCAATGCGATATGAAACATTCTGAAACTTAGGAGATGACTAGTCATATGACAACATATTGTCAAGGTGAAGTGTCACAAAATATTATCATGGTGAAGTGTCAATAAAATATTGTCAAGGTGAAGTGTTGAAAAATGTTAACAATGATATGGGTTTTGAACATGTGATACTAAGCATGCAAACCAATTTTTTATAATGAATATTTAGAAAAAAAATATAATAAATTAATTTGACAAAAATAAACTTAGTGGTAGTGTGTTTTAAACACTAGAACTCCACTATACAAGAGCCTAGTAAAATAACACCCACCAAGTTCTCTACACTACCACTTGAAACAATACACACACTAATTTATTTTTAAAACTTATTTTATAATATTTTAAACATTACACACACACACACACTCACACAATGTATGTAAACAATTTTATTTTTTTAACTTTCAGATAAAAAATAAGTAAAAATTTGTGGGAACCATTTTATTTGTACAGAAAGTAAAATATTTAAATAAATAAAATATTTTAAAAATATATTCAAAGACTTAATACTAACCTTTAAGCATTATTTTATGTGACAATGATGTAATTGTGGAAGTAGGAGTGGTGCTAGAGAGTGATAGAGACCTTTTTAGGCCTTTAAAACTTACAGATCACCACGAAATCTCCCTCCAATTCCAAAAAAGCATTAAAAATTGTTTTTTGGTGAAAAACAAATTTTCTAGCCTCCTAGGCCATAATATGGCTCCTAGGTGGAATTGGAAAAATTGAAAAAACTTATTGGAATCCATCTAAGAGTTTGGCATAGGTTTTGATAGGCTAAGATGATGAATATCTAATGTTTAATCACCTCAAACTAGAACTAAAATATTTGAAATCAATTTTTGATAAATTTATTTAGACAAGAAATCATACAAGTCTGAAAATGACATCCTAGGGGTGATTTAATTGAAAATATAATCTTTATATTGCTATCTAGTTTTTTGTTTGAGGTTTGAATGCTCACTCTGATCTTTGTTAGGATGCACACACCTACAAGGATGGCCATTTTTTTGAATGGATAACAACATTTTATAAGACTTTTAAGGCTATACCATTCCTCTAAAAGTCTGAATTTTACTTCAAAATTAATTTTTAGTATCTTGATATAGGTCTTCAATGCTTTGATTGAGGTCTCCAATGATCAATAGTCTTGTTGATCAATCATAGTGTCCAAAAGATATAATCCTATTCCTAAGGTTTTAATTTATTCATTGGTATTTATGAAAGGCTTGCACCTCAGTAATACTTTCCTCAGGCTTTTTATATTTTTGGCTAGGAAATTGCATGGTTTCTAACACTAGAGCTGTATTAAGGGGTCTACCCACATTCGATACTTTAGTGTGATTAGGAACCACCTCATATTATTTTATTTTCCTTTGAAATATTTCAAAAGAATTGAATAATTTGATACAATCAAGTTACCCATGATGGGCTATGTTATACATATGACACCAATTTGGGAGTGCTATTTCACATATGCTTGTCTCAAGTAATTTATTGGGAAAGGGTTTTGGCTGGTTATTAGGATGATTGTAAGTTTTTTTTTTACTTATAATAAGTGAAATTATTATTGGAAGTCTCAACAAAATCGCTTCCCATTTGTCTTTGCAAGATTGATAAGTTATTACTTAACCTTTGCACCATAGTTAGATGGCATCCAATGCATTCTTGGTGGACTCCTATGGTTTATTTTGGACATTTTTCACTATAGGAGGTAACAAAATTTGGTTGTGAGATTGAAGGACTACTTCATTTCCTACTAGATTAAGGAAACATTGATGTTAATTAGGTGTTGCATGCCTCAAGGGAAGTTGGTTAGTTATGGGTGGTAGTTGAGACAAGAGTAGGTTTTGGTTAGCGTTAGGAACAAGGTTCAAGGTTGGTATGTTTGGTAAAGAATTAGGAATGGGAGTCATTATATAAATTTATGGGTTGAGATACCTATCAACTTTTATAGCTTCAACATAAGCTAAAGGTAAGTCCACCACTAGGGATACCTTCTAAAAAAAATTATATTCTATGGGTTAAGTGCATTCTTATACATTTTATATGGCTAGTTGAGCATCATGTCTATAAATAATTGTGACTTAGTTATACATTTTTTGAAAATGAGAATTAAATTTCCTAATAGGATCCTTGGGCTCTCTTTGAATTCAATTAAACTACTGGTCAAGGACATTGATATATATATGAATTATCTAAATTGAGCAATGAAAGTATTGTTTAATTGATCCTAATTTGTGATAAAGTCCTTAGGTAGGTTTAAAAACTAGTCATAAGATACCTCCATAAGTGTGAAGGGGAATAATCTACATGCAACATCATCATGTTCAACATTCAGAAGTTGGAGAGTAGTTTTTAAAGATGTTATGTGATCTTTGGTAGTCCTTACTATGCTAGGTGTGAATCTTGGAAAGTACCTCTCTATATTCCTAGTAAATCATGGATAACTCCAAAGAAATTTATAATAGACCCAATAAGCCAAGCCATAGGGGTGTCCATGGGTAAGGATTGATTTGGGGTAGATTGAGAGGATGAGCCAATATGATTAATAATTTGTCTAGTCCTACCTCTACCAATTCATGTTATTATATATATTTATAATGGTGAAATGATAAATATACCATGGATGTATTGGGACTTAGTCACTTGTACAATAGGCTCCAATGTGATGTAAAAAATAACAATTTAAAAGGTTAGTAAACAACAAATTTAAATCTAAAATAAATCCATTATTTTAGTACCAACTATTGTTCATGTTAAGAAAATAATATATGGGATAAGATCAAAGGAGAGAAAACAAAGTTCAAAAAATTCAAAAAAGTCCCTCCTTATAGCACCAACTGTTTTTCACTCTAAAATCCTATTCCAAAAATCACTTATGAGATTAAGTGCTTAGAAAGAAAATTGGTGGACAATAAGAGAATTTTATCTTTATGTTTTAGGATTGATGCTAGATCAATATAGGGAACATGTTATGGATATGGGGTTCCATGATATAAATTATTTTAAATAAATTACAAAAGAGGTGGTTGATGCCACCAACAACTCAATATCCTGATTAAATGAAATTCTTGCTTGCTAACCTAGTCTTGATTATGAACTGCTAGTATGTTTCCATTTCACCAATTTATAAAATATGGGAAGGCTAATTTAGTTCAAAAAAACATGAAAAGAGATGTAAATGGAATGTATAAAATGATATTTCTAGTTGAGAGGATGCCAATGCTCTAAGAACTTATGCATGCCAAGTAATAGTTATACCATTGTGTCCCTGGTTTACCAATTGCATAAACATTTAAACACTTAGTGGGAAAGATTCTAAGGACACAAAATTGAATTCCTAACTCATAATTTAAAAAAAAATATAAATAGACTGATAATCCTATATAAGACTACACATAGGACTTTCAAATTACCTTATAGAACTAAGCACATAAAGCAAAGAGTGTTCTAAAGCAAATGCAAAGAACTTACAAGCAAACTAGTTTAACATAAGCACAATCTAATTAATAAATTTATTAAGTAATAAGATATAACACCAATTATATATCATAAGTATAAAATATAAATAATATACTAGGGATACCGTTCCCAAGCAAGAAGACAAAGTGAAGACAAGCAAAATGATTCTACTATGATTTTGATATTGTTTATGTACACAAAGTGTCAACTGTTTTTACATCATAGATCAATACACACACACACACGCACACACACACACACACACACACACACACACACACACACACACACACACACACACACACACACACACACACACACACACACACACACACACACACACACACACACACACACACACACACACACACATTTCATATCATGTAGTACACCAAGATTCAAATTCATCCCATTAATATGGTGGTTATAATCCTTCAATGATGATTACAAAATGTAATTGAAACCCATATAATTTTTACAAATAAGTCATGCTTCATTAAGAATGAATTCATATTTTACCTCCTCTAAGTGATATTTACTGACATGCCATATTTGGATTAATGCTATTTATAATTAAGTTGTATTCAATTTTTAGGCAATTTTAATGCACATGTCAAATCAAACTTGACTTATACATTCCCTAATCAATTTGTCATTTGAACTGCATTGAAGCTAGTCATTTATGTCAAGTTTGGGATGAATTTTATTCCCTACATTCATTTCTACATTTTTTCCCAATTTATTAGGTAAGTAGAGTATTGATTTATCAAAATTTATGGCCATAATAGCTATGTGGTCATCAATTTTTATTTCTTCATTGGTGAGTCAACTAGGCATGATGACCTTGACTATTAGGCTCCATTTTTATTTATGTTTTCATAGCTTCATAGAGAGGCACCACTTGGAAATACCTAAGATATTATTTATGTTCTCTGTATCTTTTTTCTTCCATTTGGTTATCAATGAACTCAAACTTAATGTGATCATGCCATATGACATAATTGTGGATCTCTTACTATAATTAGGCTATTTATAGTGAGCATGCTCTCTACATGATTGGGTCCTATGAGCCATTGATCTAAGAAATTAGAAGGTCCATGATGATTAGGGTATTAATAGTTCCTTGATACATTATCCAAGTCATTATCTCCTATTATTTTTCCACATGGAATCATCATAGACCTTTGGAGCTTTGAAAACTATTGTTACATCTTTTGGTGATCAACTTTTGTGATCCCTCAATTTGGGAAATTGATGGTCAGTAGCCTTCACATATTTTAATATATTTTTCTATGTATTTTGAGTTCTAGGATCTTATGATGATACCACATGGTGGCATATTAGGCCTTTAGGTCTCAAGGGTTCTATATAATGTCAATGGATTTTGTGTCTCAATTTACTATGATCACAATATATGGTGTGATATCAAGGCCTCAAGGATTGGAGTGTTAGGCATGAATAAGGGTCACCAAAATCACAAAGTATAATTGGATGGGCATGTGTAAAAAGTATTTGATTTTGTCTTTTGTATAGTATTTTGAATGTATGCAACATTGTAAGCATACAAAACATAATAGAGAATATGAGGAGTCTTTCCTTATGGTATATAAAAAGACTAGAATGTAAATAAAAAATGCTCTAGAATGATCTATATATTCACTTAGATGAAATGAAAAATAGTTTTGATGTGTTTTGGAGATTAATTAAATAGTTCTATTATGGTTTTTATAAGAATATTTTATCTATGTTATATGTGTAGTGAGTACTTTGTCTGTAAATATATAATTCATTATGGTTATACCACCTAATTTTATGTGTTATTTTTGTGTTTTCATGAAATAGTGCACTTCTATCTTTAATCAATATTCTGTAAGTCTAAATTATTGGATTATGTATATATTTTTTATCTACTATGAAAGTTATCCATGTAATTAACATGTTCTATAGTTTTTTAGGAACCTCTACTAATAATGATGTGATTATTGTGGAACAATTTTGATGAAATATGTTGAGATGGTTACCAAGACAAAGGGATATAGAGAGATGGATGGATGAAAGAATCCATAATTTTGTAGAAAAAAAGCAAGGAGAGTCAGAATAACCATGAAAGAGATTATAAAAGAGCATATCTATGGTAAAATATATGAAATATTTTGGTGTAAGTTTATTGGATTGTTATCCATATGGCTATCTAGGGTGGAATATTATTAATTTATCCCAAGGAGGACAAAGCTTATAGTTTAGACACAAGAGAAGTTAGATAGACCGGACAACTTGGATAAAAAATGGACTTGAGTAATAGACTATTGGATGAGGACTATAATTGATGGTTATATTACTAAATTCATAGTGTATTGATACATACATTTTAAAGCTACATAAGACCAACTTATCCAAGGAATCAAGAGGAAATTTTTGTAGTGACTATGTACTCTAATTAAGATGTTGGTTGTGGAAAATGCCATAGTGTCTACTCCAACCAACATGGAATAGTTGCTTTGGGAAACATGAGGATACATGCAAGATATAAGTGAATGAGGAGGAGATGATTAAAATAAATTTGAACTTAATCCTAAAATATGGAAGGTGATATGACTTAGAGTGAGAATAAAATTTTGGGATTAGAACAAGAACTACAATAAAGGAACCAATAAAACTAAAGAAGAAATCTAGAATTAACTTTAGATAGGATTAGAGGCAGGGAAGGAATTGCTAGAGCTAGAAAGATTAAGAAAGAAGATGCTAGAGAAATAAATATTTTGAGAGAATATGTGAAAGGTATAGATACTCCATTTTGGACACAACTAGCGTCTAACTAGACTTCAAATTGATTTCTACCAAATAATGCAAATTAAGCCTAGGAATAATTAAATGTCCCAATTTCATCCACACATTAGACATTATTACTTAGAATCATGTTGAGGCATCCCTATTTTGGGCATTATCCTATATGCAATAGTAACCTCTCATGAATTCATCTCCAGTCAAATTAAAACCTAGTAAATTGATAGTTTGGCCTTTGGACCCATTAAGTGGGGAACTTGAGCAATTCCTAAAGTGTAAAAATGCTAAGCAAAATAAATTAACTAAGAAAATAAAATTAAATTCTTAAGAAAAATTTCCATATGCAATTAATGAAAATAAATTTTATAGAAAGGAAATTTCAATAAAAAAGAGGTCATGATGAGGCCATCATCCTCAAAGTCAAATAATCAAAAATATCTTCCATAAAGTCATAAATTCTAAAAAGGAGAGCCATGCTTAATTAATGGGATATCTATCCCAAATATTAATTACTTATCCCTCATTAACTCAACTAGGATTAGTTTAACCTTAATCACAGTTAACTCTAACTTAACTACACTTGGGTTATAATTAGTTTAGGAGGCTATAAATACAAGGCCTCACCCATTATTTAATAAGCTTATTTTTGTGTAATTTTATTATGATAAAATATATTCAATAATATCATTTGGTATAGTGTTATTATGTCCATTTGTTAAGTCAAGCCAACATAAAGCTAAAGCCAAGCCCAACATTACTAAGGTGACAAGGAGAGGTGGTGCAAGAAGATCCATTACCAAAGATCTTTGACCACACAATGGATCATATAAATTCATAGACAACATACAAATTTTTCTCTCAAGGAAGGTAAATATTATTTTTTTGTCTTCATTTTATAGTTAATTATATTGTTCACTTTCTCTTTGAGTGTCTTGTCTAGAGGTGTAAGTTTCATTAGTGTGTTTTTGCTTGATTTTAATTATACTAACATGATACTAATCTCCCCTCTTAGATTCATATTGATCACATAATGACAAACCCAGTGGTACATGCACCCCAAAAATATATTAAGATGGTATCTTAGAATCTTTTTCTAATAATTTTCATGCCATGTTTTTGATTTCATAGCCAAAAAATTGAAGAAATTGAGTTCTCAGGTGAAGCACTACTAGAGGCATTTTTGCACTACTTAGAGACATTTTTGCACTGTTAGAGGCATTTTTGCACTACCATAGGTGTTTTTACATTGAAAGAGGTGGTTTTACACTATCATCTATGATTTTACACTACCAAAGGCATTTTTGCACTACCAGAGGTGGTTTTACACTATAAAAGACATTTTTACACTACCAATGTGGTTTTGCACTATCATAGGTGATTTTGCATTGATATAGGTAGTTTTTCACTATGTAAAAAAAACATGAGAGCTAAAAATTGAATGGTATTTGTTGATAAGCTCTTTGACCTAGGGATAAGAAAACTCTATAACATTTATTATAGGAACCAAAGTGAAGAAAGAGAGGTTTAAACACTTCAAAATTACATTGACACTTACATTTTGGTACATAAAAATTATCTAACAACTTTGATTTTGTATTTAAAAGTTTTTAAATACCAAAAAAAATCGAAGGGGACAAATTTCATTTTACATCTTGCTTAGTGTTGTAAAAAGAACATAAATCCTAGACAAAGTGCTCCTAAGAGCTTTGTTTTGTTTATTATTTTTTACAAATTTAAATTTGCATGTAAACTCTCCCCTCATCCTATTTAAGGAATTTGGGTGACCAAAATCACCTTTTTCATTGCCTTGATTCTTATTCTAATCCTATAAGGAATGTTATCTATTCTCTCCCTTAGTTTGAAAAACTTGAGTGATTCAAAAAATAACCTTTAAAGTCCTTTTAGTTTCATTTATTTATTTTATTGCATTTGTCTTGTAAGTAAGATTTCATCACCTCCATATAAGTTATTTAGGGAAGTGTTGACCTAGGATTTCATCTCCAAACATCATTTCAACCCCACTCCATCACAAGGTATATAAATCAGGGCATGTGATACTAGGATTGCCAGGGAACTGAGTAGCTAGCCTCTTCGATCCTAATAAAAACCCAAGTTAAGTCTTAATAAATATTAGAGTCCAATAAATATTATAAGGATAGAGTCACTATGTAAATAAATATACCCTTGCATAGTAAGTTGTCATATATGAACCCAATTGATGTGATTACAATCTTGTATTAGACATACTTGGGACCATCTAGTACATATGAAACTTATAGATTTTAAATAAAACCCTAATTATCACATAATTTCATGCCAAATATTGAGTGATCCTCACTCTAAATTCATGCCATGTATAAATGCTTGAGAGATATATGGGGTGTACAAAACTCTGCCTACATCTATACTTTATTTTTTAGATTAACACTTAATTATTCACAAGCATTATTATATCAATGAAAACTTTGGCTAAAGCTATGTACACCCATGTCAGTTATAGGGAATATGATGAGAATTTTTTGTTACTTATATATTTATTTGATTTACATTGAGTGTTATTAGACTAAAAATATTTGTATTATCATGCCAAAATAAGTCCAAAACCAATCACATGTTTTTTTTCAAATTTTAGCCTAAGAGGTGTTATTTTGTTCATTTGATACCAGATTTTTACCTTAGATGTTTTCAAAACATTTGTGTGTGTGTGTGTGTGTGTTACTTATTTAAACAAAATTTCATTATGCTACTTGTTTCATCCCAAAATTTTTCCTTGGAGTTTTGAAATAAAAACCATTATCATGCCTTTTGATCAAAGTAACATTGTTACGCTACTCATATTATTTCAAAAACATTGCCTAGTGTCAAACTGAGTTCAAAACCATGTATGCCTTTGGTTAAAATTTATTTAATTACACCATAAATTTAGGTCTAGAATGTCATATTTTGAGCAATCCAAGTCTTTTTAAAACCAAGTTAGAAATTAAACTTGAAAATTTCAGATTAAAAAATGAGTGGTTTATACCTATGCCTTGCTTAATTTTGGCTTGGGTATTTATCTCTCATATTTGAATTCTACAACTTGGACTAATTCCTTGCTTATTTTTAAGACTCTTTTTTCCCTAGATATAAGAAGTGGTATATTTTATGTGTGCCTTGTGTCTTTTTGTTGCCTTGAACTAAGTTCAAAACTCTCTTTTCAAATAAAACCTTAAACACAATCACTTTACATTATATCCTTCTTTATCACTTGGGTTTGAATGATTTACTTATCACTCTTATTTTTAATTAATTTATATTTAATTTTTCAATTAGTTTTAGTCATGTGACTAGGGTGAATTTCTTTTATCAAGGTCAAGTTTTTATTTGAATCTATGTGCCTAGATTGAGTCCAAGTGTTTCAAATTGTCTTGGAGTTAGATTAATTTCCTTGCAATATTTACCTCGACCAAGTGGGTTTTAAAATATATATTTTTGTCTTATTTCCAAAGACATATCATTTACCTTTTATTTATTAGACCTATTTTTTTTAAAAATTCTATCTTTGTGCCTTGTTTCCAAATACCTAGAATTTTCCTTAGTTTTTATATTTTATTTATAACTTTTAATCCTAGCTTTTTGCCTTGTTTACAAAGAATTATAAACCATTTTCATTTTATACCTAGATTAAATTTGTTTGAAACACTTTACTAAAACCAAGATTCATAACTTATCATTCATTTGACCATTAGTGTGCAAGACATTAGACCTTGGAGATATTTAAGACCAAGCTTATCATTTACAATTTTGGAGAAAAGCTCCATCTAGACCAAGTTTTCTATTTAGACCAAGTTATGGACATACCAAGCATCAAAAAATTCTTTTAGACCATGATTTAAGATTTTTGAGAACTCTAGACCTTTTTGTTATTGAAACATTAGTCATGCATTTGTATATGCCTTGCTACACACATTGTGAAACCATGTATAATCTAGATTATGAAAACATGGTCATGAATGATACCTTTGTTCAAGACCCATATGGTGATGATATAATTTTTGAGATGGATCCCTATCCTCCTTACACTACTTAGTATGTGGAATAAAGCCAAGATCTGTTATCACACTACATGATTAATACACCTCCTTATTTAGGTCAAGACTAAGAATAAATAACTCAATACCTTACTAGTGTGCCATCCATTATCAAATAATTCCAAAAACAACCTTACTACATTACAATGCCATTGACCAATGAACCATGCTTGTTTGATCATTAATTATTTTAGAACAAGGATGAAGTTTTAGTCAAAGCCATAGAGGTAGGGGCTAATTTTTCTAAGGACTTCCTCCATGAAAACCTACCTAGTTTAGTTAGAGTGCCTCAAAACTTACCTTATATGCCAACTATCAAACATGCCTCTACTAGTTACCCTCAAACTCGTGTTGATTTCATAGCAAGATCCAAACATGTTTGAAAAAGGAAAGGGCCCCATGGAATACCTTTTTGTGCAAATCCAACAAACATATCAAACCTATCTTAATCTAACATGAAATTTCAACACCATGGCCATATCGAATGCTCCACTCATATATCTAACTTCTTCAATAAGATTATCAATTGATTTTCTACATCATGCTAATCTAGGTGTTTACTCGTTTGTCCAAATTAATTTAATAGGTGAAATGTTTAATGTTCCATTCATTAGGGAAGTAATTATGGATTCTACTTAGGACCATGTGCCAAATATAGTGGATAACATGTGAGTATCTTCTAATTTAGGCCAAGGTGGGATAAATGCATAACTAAATAATCCACAACAATAAGTGCATCTTACCAAAACCACTACTGATTTGAAATATCAGGGGGAAAGAATTCCTACTTCCCAACCATAATAGATTACTCTCATTCCTCAACCAACTATTTCTTCAAACACACAACAATAGGGGATAAGTAATCAGGTGCCAACCAATGTTTTTCCACAATAAATAATGAATGTTATCCCACCTCAATAGGTGATTGATGATATTACATAACAATAGAAATAAACCAATTTACCACTAAAATAAAGGCATCACACTATACCACCTCAATAGGGGAAATAAATTTTCCACCTCAATAGGTAGTGATGAATGTACCTCAACAATCATAGACCAATGTATCTCAATAATCATAAACATTATCTATTCAACAATGCATTTCTATTGGTTAAATACAAATGCCAAAATACCAACAATCATCCAATTCAAATAGGTGTTTATTCAATAAAGAGGTTCCAACATCCAACAAGTACCTATTATACAACTATTGCCTTTTACTCATCAAGTGCCAAATATTCAAAGACAGGGCCTTTGTCAACAACAAATCCTCTTTATTCTGTTAGGTTAAAATAGTTGGCAACAAGCCCATACTCAATCTCAATAGGCATAGTACCTTCCACAAATTCATATCATTTTATCACAAACCAATTACCTCAGACCCAAAGCTATATTATGAATCTAAACCAAAATATTTACCAATAACATATGTAACATCAACAACCTAATCCCAATGCATATATGCATATTCCTAGTGGATTGGTCCATCAAAATAACATTCCATAGTATTTCATACTTATATTATACCTTAATTAAGGTAGTCCATCTTTGAACACCTAACCACAACCATAACCAAATGTGACATCAAGTTTCTTAGCCCAAGAACTTTAATAGATGAAGGATGCAATTGCAGATATTTAGACAAGAAAGTAAACCAAGAAATTCAAATTAGATAACATGTGTTCATACCCATTTAACATGGAGTATATTTAGCTACCATTTCCTCTAGGTTGTGAACCATCAAAATTTGATAAGTACAAAGGTAAAGGATTCATTAAGGGGCATCTAATAGAGTTATTTATTAATTTCTAGCCAGTGGCCTATAGTGACATCTACGTACTCATTTTTCCTTAGAGTCTAGTTGGATAGGATTTGGAATGGTTTCTCAAGTTGCCAAATAACTTGGTATCTAAATTTGATGATCTCTCAGATAAATTTGTATAAAATTTCTCCTACAATCTTGAGCATTATATTTTAGTATTAGATTTGAGTCAAGCCAATAATAAAGTTGGTGTGATATTTATGTTCAACTTACAGAGATGGAGAGTGATTTTTTGTCCCTTCACCCATAACTTACTAGATAAATAATTGGTAGCTATGTTTACTAAAAATTTACACATCAAAATAACTCACCACTTAGAGATTTAGTGTGCACACACATTCAAGGAGATGATTAAGAAAGGCATACAAATTAAAAATGACCTTATTAATAAAGGGATTATCAAATTATCTTCCTCAAACCAGAATTAGAGCTAAAACCAAAATGTAGGCCCAAGTCAAAATCTTATCCTATGTCAAGCACAATCATTTACACTAGCTCAAGCTAATAATTATGAAAAACCCAAACCATACAACTACAATAATAATGTTGTTGATAATGGAGAAAATGAGTCATATCATGTTCAAATGGTGAAAACACCATCTGTTTAGCCTATGCTACAAATGTAGCTTATTCCACAAATGTAACCTATCCAACAAGCATAGCTTATACCTCAACCTTTATTAACTCCTCAAATTCTTCATCCACCACCTTTGTAAACCCCTCCTCCAATAAGAAGACCCAATCCTAGAGTCTTCAATGACCTTGGGGAAATTATTAAAGTAGTGTTTTGCAAACTAGTCATAGCCAATATGATTAGTTATCCGATTATAAAAAACTATCATGAGGGTATACCATATTTAGACTAGTACAAAGATCATAAGTTCTATGAATACCATCATGTACATAGACATTCTATATGTCGTTGTGTGTAGTTGAAGCACCTTATTAAAAATATGTTATAAAATGGAGATATCTAGTTGGATAATAAAGCATATAATTACAATCAAAATTTGGGTATCTACCAAAATCCTTTTCCAAATCATAAAAATACTAATCAATAATAATAAAAATAAAGATAACCACAATAGCCATAACAACAACAATAATAATAATATTAATTGAATAGACGGAACTAAGGCCAAATTGACCAAAACAACTAATAGACTTACCATGTAGTTGTACACAACTACAATAAAGTTATAGGTCATATTATGGGAGGTCATGTATCTACCATTACCATTAATCATAGACCTAATGCCAATAGACTAGAACCATTAGCTAATAATTCCAATCAACCTACCTATGCCGATAATCCTTCCTTGATCTATGACCATAGCCAAGTGCAACATCAACTAAAGATAACCATTTCAAGACCCTATGTTGATAACTCTTCATTTCCCTCTAACTATAACCAAGCATATAAACAATCAAGAATTATACTCTCTATCCCATATCCATCATTTTATAGTTATTATTATCTTATATCCAATCCAAATTATGCAATCACAACTTGGTAGTCTAAAATCACCATACCAAGCCCATGACCTCTTACCACTGAACCAATCCAACCCACTATGCCAGCTAAGAGTAAGCCAATTACCATTGGTAAGGAAAAAATTTATCACATTGTAGAACAAATATAAAATACACTTGCACAAATATCCATTTGGATTTGTTGTGTATGTCTACCATCCATAATAATATCTTTATATAACTCTTAAACCAATCCCAAGTGCTAAATGACATCACACCAGATAAATTTCAAGCTTTGGTTAGACACCTAGCCCTAGACCAATAATTTACATTCAACCAAAGTGATATGTCATCCCTTGGACCTCTCCATAACAACTCATTATACATTGAAGTTATCATCACGTGACATAAGTTCAAATGTGTCCTCATAAAAAATGGACCTGGCCTGAATATTGTGTCTCTAAAACTAATCAAGCACCTAGGATATACAACATCTAAACTTTAGCTAAAGATTATTAATTTCAAGGCCTATGATAATGAAGAGTAAGAATCACAAGGAACCATACATTTTCTAGTGATCTTTGGGCCTTTAAACCATGATACACTTTTCCATGTGCTAAACCAAGACCTATCATATAATTTGATTTTGGGTAAACCATGGATACATGAAATCCATGTAATTCCTTTAACATTGTACCAATGTATCAAGTTTACCCTCTTTAGGATGAAGGTGACTATCTATGGATATTTAAAACCATATGAACATTAAAAACATTTAGAGGCTGAACATGAAAGTTACAATTACCATTTTGGTCTAGACCTAGTTCCAAAAAGAGACAAAGACAAAGAGATAATTTTTGAATTTCTAGAAGCCAATTTCATAGACCCTTATAGCCTTACCTAATATTAACATACACCTCCTATTTAAATGTCTTATAATTTTACCATTTTAAACCCCAAAACTTGAGGCCACCAGCTTTAGTAGGATGTATAACTAACCCAAGGTCATCACAAAATGCCAATAATAGGCCTTGCCACCACTAAGGAAAAAGGGGTTGCCTAAAAATAAAGAGGACATCCTTATATCATGATAGACTAATCAAGTAGATCCCAAACAATAAATATAAACCCAATCACTGATAAAATTTAAGGAGTTTCTATTAAGATAAAAGTATGAATATGCACATACTGATACTCAAGTAGAGCCTATACAAGAAGTACCCCAAGTGGTAATTACATACACATGTGAGGAATCTCTAGAAGTGCACCTTATCAAGGAACCCACTCTTGATACAAGTGAGGAGAAGACCCATGAGCTAGGTAAAGAGAATATTGTTTCACTTGATGAGGAACATCTTATGGCTAAACATCAAGTGGACATTAAAAGTCCAAGATCGGAAGTAGAAAAGGGAGGACCTAGAAGAGAGGACCTTGGCACCAGTTCTAGTAAGCAATGAGAAAAGAGTCTTGAAATGATCTATTTAAATTATGACCCCAAAAATGGAAATGAAATGATGTACAAGATAGAACAACATCAACAGCCAAATCAAGAACTTACCATTCATATTGCATGTTAATAGGACATGCCATACAAGTATTTATATTTGTGGAACATTTTCATTGAATATGAGTCCAAAATAAAATTGGTGCGAGATTTCATTTGAGATGAAATTATATCTTGAAAAATAATAATTTAATTTTCCAAAGGATAATACTAATATAATCCTAGAAGTGGTAGGTGTTCTAAACATGCCTTGGATAAGTCCTACAATTTTCTCTCTAATGCAAGTAGGCACGACACTTATCAAGTTTGCCCTAGAGGTTTCTATGAAAAACATTCTTAACATCCATGACATGAGACATATCCAAACCAAACATTGGGAGGAAATGTAACTTTATAAACAAGAACATGAAACATGATAAAATATTGAAGAGGAAATTGAAGAACTCAAGCACCAATTAAGTGTAGAAAAAGTGAGTCAATTTAGGACATTAGGACTTTTCCAAACAATTCTAATAAGGGAACCAATGCTTGTGGATGGAGTTGTTTTCATTGGTGAGGTAATCAATAAGTTGGAGATTCTCATGGACCTTCTACTCACTAAATGTGAAAACCAAGTGGATCCTAAAGAGGAGAAAATTTGGGTATTAGAGTAATATTCTAAGGAATTGAAGGTCTACCATGAATTTTTGAATAAAATTAATGCCATAATTCACATCACCAATGGGGTTTTGTCAACATGGCATGACCCAATAAAATTTTGAAAGTGCAACTACTTCTCGAGGAACAACAACACCAATAATTGGCTGAGAATGCTTTAACCATTAAGGACAAGGCCCAATGCATAAAAGTGTTCTAGGATCTTGAATAATTGGAAGCATAAATAAAATCCCATTGATAGTAGCTAAATGATAATTTAAAATCACTGAGGATAAGTTATAGTAAAGGTTGGGGCCCTCAAAGATGCTCATAAGATTACAAGTGCTAAGCTTGAGACTTTGACAACTCAAGTTTATATCTTTTTGGATTATCCTAAAAAGTTGAACAAATTGACATGAAAAGTGGAAGTTATTACTTCAAATATTTAGACAAAACTCAACCAGTAGGATGATCTCAAACATAGATTCTAAGAGGTAGATCATACATTTTTATCCACTAAGGAACTTGTCTTATAGTCCAAAATGAACTATCGATTTAGCATGGGGTGATGTTGGACCCCAAATTTTGTAATGATTATATTATAAGTATTTTGGAGACATAATTTTAAAAGAATAAGGGTGGAAGAGTAGGCACATAGGAACACGATGTGAAAGAGAGAAAAATAAGGGAACAACATGGAAGACCTTGGCATATAATGGTGAGTTGTGAAAGATAAGGAAGTAGAGAATGTGTAGAATACATAACTCAATGAAGTACAAGACTAGGATAAGAACATAGGGAATGAAGGAAATTATGAAGTAGTTCATGGAATAAATAGGGATTAATGAGAGTGAAAATCTATCACTAGTCCATGAAATAAGATGAATAAGAATGTGAAGATCTAGCATAGAGAAGGTATATAAGGCTATTGGGATTGATTCAAAAGGAACTTAATTGCCATGGATCACCATGACTTATTTCATTAAAATAGTCATTGGAATATCATATTTTGTGTATTAATATTTTGACCTAACAAAGGGGTTCACTTATTTATAAATACCCCATTGGATTTTTTTAGAAGGGGTTGTTGTTATGTAGTAAGTGTTAATGTTGAGTATAGTTGTGTTGTTACTATTAAGGCAGAGATCTAGATAACATGTACTAAATGATGTACCTATGTAATCTTATCAATTTGATTAATTAAATTAATATTATATGGACCTCAGTGTGATGAATATATTTTGTGTTAAATTTTCTTTACAATCTAGTGATATACAATGTATGAATTCATCAAATGACTGACTCTAGACTAAAGTTAGTAGCAATAATGACTAAATGTAATAACTCAAGTACCTAATTATGAATTGTATAATTACCATAACATGATATAATAAATTATGAATGGTCCAAGCTACATGCCTTGGGTGAGCACATCAGTATACTCCTTGTGTGATATTTCAGCATGAAAGCTCATGGGCATCTTCTTTCTATCATGCACATAACTAATAATTATGCAAAGTTAAGGAAAAATACCCAACACATTAACATATGGACACTTAAATTGATGATTTTTTTCATGATATCAACACAAATATACTGTGAAATGATCACTAGAGCCTTATATGTTTTTTGTTGCCTTTTTATTGATGTCTTTTATTCAACCACATATGATATCAATTATTGTGTATGGTTTAAACCTTATATTTTCACGTTAGGTATTTTTATCTTGACAAAAATGGGTTAGTGGGATCATGGTGTTGAGATAACCTCAATGAACCTTATATAAATGAATGCTACTGACATAGACAATACTCCACATAGGGCCTCACACTTATATAGTTCTCCCCTAGATGTTAGCTTGTGTGTGAATAAGGGTGAAATATACTATATATAAAGGTACACAATAATATATTTTTAATTTGATAAATATTTAATGTGGGATATTATTTTAATTATTAAAATCTATAATATAATTTCTCTCATGACTAATATGAAAATAGGGAATAATAGGGTATTAGAACTCAGTTGTGTGATTGATTGATTGAGTTTGAATAGGTGATTTACTGCTATTAGATAGATGAATAATGAGAAGGATTAGATTTGTATTTATAAATTTTTTAAAAAAATATATCATGATATCTTTGAATAATAAAAATGGGCTGACCCATAGGATTCAAAATATTTACAAATTAAATGAATTTTGAAGACTAGACACTTAATAATAATCTGGACACTTACATCAACTTAAGTGTCCTTATGTGAGATGTGAGTAATAGAATTATAGGATTATACTAAGGATATAAAATTTATAGTAAAGGATATATATCAAGTTTTAAGCTTTCTATATAGTGCATGAGATCTTGGTCATCAAATGATTAGTACAGACCATAAGATAAGTACTTAGGCATATTGAGATGGTGAATATGATCCTTACAACAAAAAGAAGGTATAGAGATGAAGGGTAGAGAATTGATAGGTATTTTAAAAGTATACAAGATTGAGATTATATGTAAATAAAATTTTATTATTTACATTTTCACCCTCTATTTTATTAATGCATAAAAATGAAATTACTAGGTTAAAATAAATAAATGTGTACCTAGGTGTGTATTACATAATTTAACTTTGCTTTAGCCCACCTTGAGTGTTTTTTTGGTGTATGAACTATAAATAAGAGATTTTAATAATATAAATTAGTGAATATAATCTAAAATTTTACAAAATTTAAATGCTTGAAAAGAAAGAGAGCAAGGAAAGAATACACCTATGTATTAATGCAACCATGTTGCCCCCAGGTACTTTGAATTGGTAAATATTCTTCCTTATGAAACATTAAAGCTGAGAGAGGTTAAAAAATTAACCTTATATATTTTAATAGGGATATTGGAATGTAATTATACCCATAATCTAGTGCAAGGGTGATTTTTACATGACCAATGAGCTCATTACATCTCAATCACACAACTCAAGTGATAATAAATAAAAGCCAATTCAAATGGTATAAACAACTCAACATAAAAAATAGAAGTAGTGTTAATTTTTTGAGGGAATTGAATATAAAATACACTACTAAAATTAACTAACTTATACAAATATAAAAGACAAAAAATGGTGCTTTCTTGTTAAAATAGTACTTCTTGGTAAAGTATCAGTGATTCTTAGTAAATATGTTTAAATATGTATTTATAATATTTGGTGCACTTGCATGGAAAATTAATATATAATTTTTTTAATATTAATTATCTATCAAAATTTAATATTTTCTCTATAATTTTGTATAATATCTATCACAAATATGAGAAATTATCACAAATCTATAAAAATTGATGCAATGTATAGGATTCTGGCCCAAGTGTATATATGAATCATGTAAGCTGTAATGAAATTATGAAAAATTTGAGATTTGTAAAAGTGTGGAGGTCATGTATCTATGACATTCCCCTATTTATATTCCCCCATTTTTAGGTGAGGGAAATGGAATATGGTAGTTACCTTACCTCAAAAAGATAAGATAAATATATAATTTATGTATGAATCATGTAACATATGGGAGTAATATGTATAAGTATATATAAATTAAACTCAAAACATGTGATCATACCAAGAGATGCATGATATGTATCATGGAAACATATATAGTAATAATATAAGCTCAAAAAATAATCAAACACACACACAAGAGTACTCAATATCATAGGAGACCACAAACAAGGGGCATATTCAAAATTCACTCACTCAAAAGAATGATATATTTAAATTTACAAATATAAATAAATATATAGTGGCATTGGGGATAAAATAAAGGAACATATTCAAATTTACCACAAGAAATACAATAACAAGGAATAAAAGGACACTCAAAGTAGTGACAATGTGAGTAAATGAAATATGGGAAACAAGTATAAGCATATCATACTAGTCCCTTTATGTATGTGTTAGAAAAAATGTAATGTAACATAGCATATCAAGTACATTGTGAAATATGTAAGCATGTGTAAGCATAAGTATATAATCTCAACATGATAATTTATAAATGATCATAAATTAATGCAAGATGTATCAATCATGATCAAAAGAAGTAAATTCCCCAGACATGGTATATCACATAGGATGAAGAAAGGTCCAACACTGGTATGTGCAAGTATCATGGGTTTAAGGTATGCATGTATCACACTAAATTATGTGTGAAACTTGTGTATATAAATGATATTCTATCTACTAATGTAAATTTAAAAAACATATATGGCAAGGAGATAGTAAACATGTGAATGTTAAATACTTTTGTATTTTTAATTTTATTTAAATGTTTTTGTATTTTATTAAATATACATACTTTAAATATTTTTAGAATATTTTGAAAGGAAAAATATCTAACCTATGATCCCATCTAAGGGTTACTCACTATTATCTCCAAATTCATAATATGGTACATTAATATGGTGATACTAAAACATAGTATGTATAAGTGTCATATTTAGAATTGTAGAATCTATGGTTCTCTGCATATGTCTCATAGGAATTTGTGGTCATGAAGTGGTAATAGAAGGATTAGGGGTTCATATAACCCATTTTTTAGTTCTTTGTGGTTTCTATAGTATAATTATAATTAGAACATGTTTATTTGATCTTAGTAACTAGGTAAACTATGTAGAAATAGATGAGGATTCCATAAAATTTATTTTGTATCTCTAGTGCAATAGTATCTCAAGTATGGGATAATTAAGAAAGGGGATTTCATCTTACCCTTTCATGGATGATTAATCTTAGCAAGTTGTATAATTAACTATCTGGGAAAAAAATCTCTTATTCAAGTGGATGTTATATGGAATTCCATAAAATTTAACTACCCTATCAGTATGAATGTATTCAATACACACACGCACTATGGAAGGTACTACACAAAGTTTATGCATCCATGGTATTTTGAATAACATATCAAATACTCTCCTGTATGGTATAACCAAAAAGGTAATAACCACATTTGCTAGAATAACTTATAAAGATAAATCAATCTCACTAATAATGTACTATGATTTCCTATCAAATGCTATGATTGTTTTGGTTAAAGGGTATAAATCATCATGTATATATCTCAAACATGTAAGCAATGTCATGTTAATATGTTCTCACTAGCATTTATATGAATCATAACACTATGTATAGTTTGATGATCAAGGTACACTCTAAATAATTATGATGAAGATCAGAGCCATCATCTATAATTTCACTATCATTAAATTAAATAGAGGTTTTTTGAACCTTAGGAGGTACTGTGCATGTATAAGTACCAATAATACCATATAATGGGTGCCCATAATGTGATGGGGGAGGATGTGCATTATATACCATTTTTACTTTTAGATTCTTATTAGAGTGATCTTATAAAGGATTTTTAAATATCTTATGATTTTTATGGTCATCAGGTTATGAACCTAAATCCTTTGGAGGATCATCAAAGGTAATAGTCTAGTTATCAAGAAGATTTTGGATTTTAGTTTTTAAGGTATAACATATATTTTTAGAATACCCATGGCCTTGGTTATAGTCACAATATGCATTGGAATCATATCCTTTTGGTAGAGGTAAACTCATATCAACCTCTATGGGAGGAGGGATATATATGAGATGGCACCTCACAAGCTTCTTAAGTATCAAAGATGAAGACTCAAATAATCATGTAAATTGTCTCTTAAGTGCATTGGATAAGATGAGATAGTTTGATTATTATGAAACTATGTTAACCATTATGGTTTTTTATATTTTGGGTTATGTAGGTTTTATATTGTATCTTGGTTTGATATTAAACTTGGTATTAGATGTAGTTGGTGTGTTTTATACATACTTAAGCTTGTTTAAGGAAATAAGTTTCAATTTATGATATCAAAAAATATGGTATAAAACATCAAAAGATTTGAACTTCTTAAAAAATGGAATCATGTAATGGGGAAAGTAAAATTTGATTAAATATGTCTTGAATATCTTTATCTACCATTGTATTTATCATTTTGACCAACATTATTTTGTATTTAAAAACATATTCATTGATAGGTTCACTGGTTCTTGTTTGATCTTAGCAATCTATGCATATGACATGATTTTAGTGTTTTTGATATAAAAATGTGATATAAATTGATCCAATAGGGGTTTTAATGCTTTCACTAATTATGTTTATAAGTAATATAACCCTCTTAAAACATAGTCCTTTAGGCTCCTTTGAAATAGTTTGGTCAAAATTTTATCTTTTGAAGCATAATCAAGGCATGCTACCTAAAAGGAACATAGGTGTTGTTTAGGATCACCCTTACCGTCATAAAATGTGAAATTTGGTGAAACAAATCAAGTTGGAAAAGGGTGAAAAGATATCTTAGGTGCTATATTATTATGTAATACATCTTGTGAACCAATATTATGCATTTATTTTGAATAATTTTAATCAATGTTGGTAACCTTAACTTCCAAAGTTGTTATAACTTGGAGAATATTTTTATAGTAGACCCATTAGGATTTAGATTTGAGAGTTGACAAGACACCAAAGGGGATGAAAACATCACTTTGTTGATGTAGAAATTAAAACAAGTAATAGGGTTTAATTATTAATTATTCCCATGGAGGATGAGGCAAAGGTTGTTCTATCTAAGGGTTCACAACTATTGGATGTGGATGCACTAGAATTAACATGGTTATTGATTTATTATTGGGAAAAATTTTAGAATGCCTATATTAATTATTTATTTATATTTATAAAGTTGAATAAGGATTCTTTATATTCTATTTAGAAATGATATTTATTAACATTTTATATATTTGACAAATGACAACAAATTTTCCAAATGAAATTGAAAAATTTAGATCTACAAATTAGTAAAATAAACAACCTTAGAAAATTGGAAAACTTAGAGCAGGCTATGAGTTCCATAAGAAGACTCAGTGGTGAGTTTCACCAAATTTTTAAATTTTTTTATAATATGTGGTTTTAAAGGGGTATGATATCCTCTATACAAGGATGAATAAAACTATTCTATAACATGCAAATTAATTAAACATTAAAATAAATGAATATTCTGAGTTAAAGTACTGAGTTATGCTTAATATAGAAAATACACTAAAAATGATAGTTTGATTACATAAACATGAAAAATAGATAACATATATCTTATCTACAAATTTTTAGACAAATATAAGAATTATAAAGGTGGAAATAAGCAAGGGAAAGATCAAGATCTAGTCGTCAAATTCTAGAAATATTGTTTTTGGAGGCTTGGACAATTATTTCAACCTATGGAAACTTGAATCGAAACTTATATTTTGATATCAATGTAATTTTAATATACATATTATTCAATAAATTATGAAGTAACCACATATAGACTTCAAGGTTTTCTATCATCTTTCTATTGATGTGTTTTATACATGCATAGGTTGTTAGTGACTGTGTATGGTTCAAACCCTAGCTCTGCACCTCAGGTCTTTATACCTTACCAAAAATAGGTTAATGGGCTCATAGTTTCAATCTAACCTAAAGGACCCATATATCAATGAGTACATCTTACATAGCCAATACTCTAATGAGGGACTCAGACTTACATAGTTATCCCTTAGGTGTTGGCTTATGTGTGCACAAGGGTGAAATATAATAGATGCAAAGGAATGCAATGATATAACTTGTAACTTGATAAATAATTAACATGGGTTATTATTTGAGTTTTTTATACTTATTATATAAATACTATGACTAATATGAAAATAGGGAAGAATAGGGTAGTATAACTCAGTTGCATGATTGATTGAATAATCTTGAATAGGTGTTTGCTTGACATATACTAAATAAAAGAATGAGTATGCTTAGATTTGTATTTATACCACACATTTGAAAATATATCATGGTAAAGATCAATAATAAAAATGATCTGACCCATAATATTTGAAATATTTATAAATTATATGATTTTTGAGGATGGGGAACTTAATAATAATCTAGACACTTGCATTGACATAAGTGTCCTTATGAGTGATAAAAATATATGATAGGTTAAGAAGTTATTGAGGATATAAAATTGATAATAAAGGACATATATCAAGTTTTAAGATTTTTTTATAATGTAAGAGATATAGGTCATCATAAATTATTGGGTCAGACTATAAGATAAGTAGTTAGGCATAGTGAGATGGCAAATGTTAGCCTTTTGATAGTAGGAAGGTCTAAAACTAAAGGATAAATACTTAATAAGTATTTTTCAAGTATACAAAACCAAGATTATATATAAATAATATTTTATTATATACATAAGTGTTGATGGTATTTTATGATTATGTATCACTGTAGTCTTGTAAACTTAAAAAACTTAGACCTTGGTTGTTCCTCTTAAATATACATTGTCTTTTATTTTTCAAACTTCACATCTACTCTATCTTGTACCCCTTGGCATACCTCTTAGTCCAACCACTATTATATATATAACATATAAATTTTATCTTTCCCATAAAGCATAAAATTTCCTTATCTTACACCTCTACAAGTTCTGGTCATGTACTTATTTTTATACTCGCTAAACAATAATGTCTAAGACTATTAATAGTGTTGATGTTACTGTCCTACCCTGATGCAAGTGTCCAGTGCCCTAATGTCATCCAAATTTGTAAATGAAACATATCCTAATGGTCAACTTAAG
The DNA here is from genome assembly GCA_037957365.1 of Torreya grandis. Classification (NCBI taxonomy): domain Eukaryota; kingdom Viridiplantae; phylum Streptophyta; class Pinopsida; order Cupressales; family Taxaceae; genus Torreya; species Torreya grandis. The sequence continues at coordinate 857,813 of JARHVA010004590.1, forward strand.
TGATTTAATGAGATTTATTACTGCAAATGGATTGATATAAATACAAGATCAACCCTCATTCATTCCTCACATATAAAATACCAAAGAGATGAAGGAACTTATAAAAAATTACTCTATATAAAATTTAATTGATCAAATCTTCCCTATTTCCATACCATATATAGATACAACACATTATACAATTTTTAAGTATGAAAAGAACAATTCAAGAGTTTGATTTTCCAAGTTACAATCTAGGTTACTATTATACTTGTTTTACACACATTGCATGATTCACACACAAGCCAACACAGGTGAGAACTACATCATTATGAGGCCCTCTTCAGAGTATTGACTATGTAGGTATAATATTTTGATAATAGGGTCGTTAATGTTAGCTCGACACTACATGCCAACTACCCCACTTTACCCTAAGGTCACAATAAAGATGTAAAAGTAGAGTTTTATCATTTCATAAGGAACAACAGTCCATGGCCTAGATCTAAATTCACTAGAGTGAAGGTGAAGCCAAACCCATTAGCATCTAGGTGGTTACATATTATTTTAACATATATTCTATATAGTACATTATCATCAGATTCAGACAATAACATCAATGCAACAATCCAAAGATGATCTAATTGTCTAGATAGCTAGAGGCACCAAATATATAATCTGAAAACTATTCTAGAATTTTCTTCTTACCTACTTTTAACCTATTCTATATCTAGAACTAAATTAGTATCAAAACAAGCTAAGTAATTCTCTTATTTATCATTTATATATCTATCATAGTTTTAATTTCCATATGTAGACTATCCAAACATAATTGATTCAATGCATGCTTATATATAAGTTTAGCTTTTAATTGGCCTGATATAGATCTAATATCACCCTTTTGCTATTACATTTATATATTCTTAACCCTAAGACTAAAGTGAAATAATCTCCCCCACTATTTCATTTCAGGGTTGAATATTTGGTGAATTTGATCTGTGTGAATGCAAATTTTTATGATTCCTAGGTTTTAAACTAGCTAGGGTTTTATATTATAGTACTTTTTAATTTCCTAATTTTACTATTTTGCATCCAACCTAGGTATATCCCTAGACTAGGGTATATATTTTGAACATATTAAGCTTCCCCTCAACTCATACAAGAGTCTCAAACCAATAAGGGATCTCATACCTTGGATCATGATGATACCCATGTGGATAATGAATAAAATGCTAATAGGATTATCATATAAAAATATTTTGATAATGAAAATTAGGAAACAAATGAAAATGAACAAGTAGACCATGATCAAGTGCATGTAATTGCCTTGTTTCATGACCGCATTCGACAAAATATTGAAGATCTTTATAAAATATTAAAAACTATACTTGAATCCAAAAATTAAAAAAATTTCATGGACACATCCCTCCCCTTGAACACACTATAAATAAATACATCTAATGGGGCCATAGATTATGTGTTTAAACCTTTGTTTCCTAAAATTACTATTTATACATCTATTATGTATTTACTCATTGTATTAATATAAATATTTGTTTTAATGCTTATTACTTCTCAAAACATGTTTGCATGCCCTTTGGTGACTCCTCAACTTGCTAATATAGCTCCCACTAAGCCTATAGTTCAATAATTCCTTCAATTTATAAAAACCTTGGAAGATAAGATTACAAAAATTGAAAAAAATATTTAAAATATTATCGTGTTATACATTACCAAGATGTATTGCATAACCCTCTTTCACTTGAAATCTATTTATATCCTTTGCCAAAAAGATTTTTTGCACCCAAGTTCACATTTTATGATGGTAAGGGTGATCCTGAACAACATATTTGAACCTTCTATATGGCATACCTTGAATATGCTTTCAATGATAAAATTTTGACCAAATTATTTCCAAGAACTCTCAAAGAATATGATTTGAGATGGTTCTATGATCTACATCTCTAATTTGTAAAAGCATTCAAACATCTTGCATACTAGTTTTTATCACACTTTTACATTAACATTTCTGAAAAGGTTTTTTTATGCCAAAATTTATAAAATAAAACAAGGAACTAATGACATATCAATGAATATGTCCTGCTATATAAGACAATGCTAGTAAAAATGACCAATTCTATGGAAGATAAAGAGTTACAAGATATATTAAATTAAATTTTGCTTACTCCTTGACACAAGTCTATTATTTTTAAGATGTTTCAATCTTTCAAGGACTTATGACATGTTGTACATGACCGTTAAATGAAGCTTATATCATTGAATAAGCTCAAGTATGTAGCAAACACACTAGATGCATCTACATATACTATAAAATTTACAATCAAACCAAGTTATAAGGTAAATCCTCCTAATCTAAAAAAATAAAAACCACGATGGTTAACACATTTGCACAATAGCCTAATCATCTTGTCTTATCTAATGCACAAAGGAGAAAATTTACATGTTTACTTAAGTCCCCAGATTAATTAATCCCATGGTTACTAGAGTGCCAAGTTATATCTCTCCCTCATCCCATTGATGTTGATATGAGTTAACCTATACCCAAAGAATATGATGCAAATGTTTATTCTAATTATCATCAAGGACTAGGACATTCTATGAGTAGATGCTTTACCTTTAGGGATAAGATCCAAGATCTTATCGATGACCAAAATATTTCACTCAAAGATCCTTCAAAAGAATTAGGTTCACAACCTAGTGATCACCATAAATATAAAATGTTTAAAAATCCTTTGCAATACCATTTTAAAAAGAAACTATAAATCCAAATGGCATATAATGCACATCCTCCTCCATCACATTATACACATACACTAGATAGGATTATTGGTACTTACATGTGACATATAACTCATATGGTTAAAAAACCTTCTATTTCATTTGATTATAGTGAAATTAAGGATGATGACTTTGATATTAATTCCCTATTAATTTGAGCATACCTTGATAAACACCCCATACATAATGTTATGATTGATAATGGTTTAAATAAAATTATTTACACCTTGAAATTACTTACACACTTGGGGTTATAATCATCATGATTTACACTCCTATACTAGATTAGTTAAATCATTCTATGGGACCTCCAAAAATGTTCTTTATGATATTGACTTTCCTTTATGAGTTGGTTTTGCATATGTGGTTACTTCCTTCTCAATTATCCCTTCCACATGCATCTTTGATATGTTATTAGGAAGACATTGGATACACACTCTATGAGAAATAAATTATATAATGCATAGATATGTCAAATACATTCATGTCAATTGGGTAATTATAGTTTCTATAATTCCATATGAGCATCTTCTTGAAAAAAATAAGTTTATACCCAAACAACTAGCTATCTAGCCTACTAAGGCTAATCTAAAAAAAAGAGTAAGCAACATGCAATCTCATTTACTAGGTAGATTATACTTGAGAGACCATTATATTAGATCCATATAGTGGATTCCACAAAATCCCAATCTTTTACTACACTCCATGATCTGATATCCATAACACCTACACATGTTCCTATTATTGCTACTCTAAACAAACAAATAAGTACTCAATGATGGGTTCCAAAAACCCTTACTTAGATTACTCTTACTATTACTTCATGACCATAGATTCCTAATTTACATATACAAAGCACCATTGATACCATAATGACATATATTACATCTATATATGTTCCTTGGCTATGTACATGGGCTATTTCACTAGATTTACATTGGAGAGATATCTATGACCATCCATTGGATGACATCATAGGATGGTCTTTCCTATTTAAAAACTTTCAGATTTACCAAAACAATAAAAAAAATTCAAAAAATCAAAAATAATTTAAGTACTCACATGTTCTATTGGCTCCTTAACATCCATATGTTACTTCCGTATTGATAGAACACATACTTAGTTACTCGTACATACACATATTCCACACTTATACATTAGGTGTGATACATGTATACATAGATACATGATACACTCCTATTTGGATGTTTGGATTTCCCTATACTCATGTCATATGGATATTGGGGGCATCCACTTCTTCAATCTTTATACACATAGGTTATGTGATTCGATGATCACTCTATACAATCATGTTTGAGATTACATATGTACTTACACATGCCTATTATCCATGATTATTTATTACATAGGGTACTTCATATGCTATATGATTGACATAGTTTTCTCACACATTTTATCTATGGGCCACTATGACATGTTTATGATGGTTGATTATGACTCACTTTATGCACTTCCTTAATATTTTGTATTTCTTATTCATGCATTTGAATATGTTCCTTTACTTATGGCCCCCATGCCTATGTATGATTTCTTTGACACTTAAATAATGTCTTTGTTTTTTATATGGACATTTAGATATGTCATTCTTTCTTTCATGGAAATTCAACTATAACATGTCCATTCGATTGTGTGGTCATTTAAACATGCTCTTATTTATGATCTTTTTGGAACATTATTTGTTGACTTGATTTTAAGTGATATAATGTGTGCATTTTTTTGCTTGTTGAGTTTGTACTATTACTATCTAAATTCAGCCATGATATTTATCATTCATCTTAGGCTTACATGTGACCACATTGGTTCTATGCACTTCAATGATACATTTACCTAGACATTGTCCTTCTATATGATACAATGTTACATTCACATATTTTATAGTTGTCTTACCATTTTGAGGTGAGGTAACACACAATTACTATCTTTCCCTCACCTCAAATGGGATATATTAGTGGGGGAATTCTTGGGAAGCATGTTCTCTAGACTTTACACAGTTCTTAGATTAAGTGGGGGCATGCTTTGGAATCATGTTCTCCACACTCATTTAGTATTTGGTACTATATCAATTTAAAAATTTAGTGGGGGCATGTCATATGGACATGTATTTTGTACATTAATATTTTATAGATTATAGTGGGGGCATCTTTTAGAAATAATGTTATCCACACTCATTCAATATTTGGTACTTATATTAGTTTATAGATTTAATGGGGGAAAGTCATATGGGCATGGATTACACACATTCATGTTTTTTAGATTTAGTGTAGGCATGCTTGGGAAGCATGTTATCTACATTCATTCAATATATGGTAATTTTATCAGTTCATAGATTTAGTGGGGTCATGATTAAGAATCATGTTCTCCACACCTATTTAATATTCAACATATTTAGTTTACAATGGGGCATGTTTTGGAAACATGTCCTCACATTTGTAATTATATAAATTTTCATATTTATTCATACATAGTTGGGGCATGATTTGGAAGCATGTCCTCCACACATACATAGCTATCTAAATTAGGCAATTTACACAGTTATATGTTTCAAATTCATAGTCGTGGTAGAATTCTATACATTGGTACCATTATTATACATATTTTCTAAAGAGGTTAATCAAAGTTTGTATACAATTAATACTAATAATAATAGATAAAAACACATAATTAACTCATATTTATAGAATACAATTCACACTAGCATATATTTCATTTGATATATTATTCAATATACAGGAGTACAATAAATAGGAGAGGGTGATCCTAAAAATGAGTAGTTAACATTATCCTCATCCCTCTTATCTTTCAACCTCTCCCAAAATATATCAAATTTTCCTTAAGACTCTCTTTTATGAGATATCTCATGAGAGTATTATTTATTCATTACATATATTTACATTATAGATAAAGTTCATACTAAAATTTCTTAATATTCCCCATCATAGTATCAACAAGGGGAGAAACACCATTCTCTATTTAAACAACATACACATGTCTTGATATTCCTATGTGTTACTTACTTGCAATTTAATTGTGGTAAATAATTAACTAGAAAATGGTAACACTATCAACCAATCATGGGAACCTCCTCTATATTGGGAACATGCAACAACCAAAAACCATGCAAAGGGAACTACATCAACCAAATCTGGGAACATCAACTGAGCCAATCAAAAAGTAGTGGGAACACTCTAGCCAACTACTTTTATCAAGAAAATATTCTAATTTAGTACTGATGGTGTGAATCTCTTGTAATATCACACTTTTAGGGGATTAGATTTAGAAATTACATGAACAAGGATACACTCCTATTCTTATTTCATAGTATAAAAAACATGCTAAAAATAGAAAGTGCCACTACTAAAAAATAGTATCTTGTCATTAGTGGTTAATGAGAGGTATAAGTGTCCTCCATCCTCCTTTTTCTTCTAGCCTCTAGTGTAGTTATCTAGTATAGAAAGTCTTCATCACTATTTTGACCAATCGATTCTTTATCATTTGAATCATTTGAATAAGTAGTTTTCACTTCCCAATCACTTTCTTCATCTATTTTTTTAGAAATGAGAGCATTTTATTTTAGTTTCTCTTCAAGGATATCTTGTGCTCTTTGTATATAATATTTAACACAATGTCCATATTTTCTACAATAACGACAAAATAACCTTTCTTTGAGGTCTCAAATATATTTCTTACATATTTTTTTAATTTTTCACATACATAACACTTTCCTCTAGATAAATATTCTTATTTTATTTATCTATCAATGAAAATATTAGATCTTCTAAGTTAGGATTTACTTTTCTTAGTGTAAAAACCATGTTTGAATAACTAGTTGACATACCATTTAGTAAGACAACTTTTGCATCATCATCACACACATCTAATTTTATCCCTACGAGCTGATTTAGAATGGATAAAAACTTACTTATATTATTAACTATGTTGTCACCTTCTTCCATTTTTAATCCAACTATATTCTACTTCAGGGTCATTGATGCACTTCTTATTTATGATCTAAACAAATTGTTTAATGTTTCCCAAATGGCTTTATGTGATAACATAGCATAAAAAAATTTAACAGTAAAAAATGTAGTGGTAAAAATGAAATATGACAAAAACATCATGAGGATAAAACATAGTGAGGAAACATGTAGTGGTATAGGTAATGTTGCAAAAATGTCATGAAGAGCATAATTGGGACATTTTAGTGATTATCACATTGTTTATTTGTTGTCTAGTTCATTTTGGTGCTAGTAGTTAACATTTCATGGTGGAAAATTAATGCACCAAATTTAAAATAAAAATAATAGAGGAAAATGTGATTTCATGAGGTTAAAAGTTGTGTTGCCTTTTGTGTGAGTGCATCCTTTAATATGTTTTATTCTTACGATGTTTTGTCCTCACCACATTTTTTCCTTTCTATATTTTATCTTCACTACATTTTCTTGTTATGTTTTTAATTAATTTTTTGATAATTAATAACATTTGAAGTATTTGATAGGTCTATATGATGTAAGTACGCATTAGATAACATTAGACCAATAATTTATGTTGCTCTTCGATCTTTGCTTTCCCACTTGATGTCTTCATCTGCATTAGTTAGCTTTAGTATTTTACCACTTGTATTCTCCCACAAGTCTTTATCAATCAAATTTAATTGTGTTCTAACTTTTTAGGTTGGCTTAAAATTTTCCAATATAATCCTCTTTGTCCATTTTGACCTCACACAATCTAGACATTGTATTCAAGTAAAAATATGTCTAGTTATAATTGATGTAACAATGACAAAATTTTTATCTAAAAAATATGCTTTTTACTCTCACCTTGATTTATAACTTGACACAAATAAAAAATTAACTTAAAAAACTTTGACACTTAAAATTTATTTTTACTTTTGACACAACTAAATAATGACTATGGAAATTTTAACAATGACCTAATAAAGGACTTTGATAAATAATACAATAAATAATATTTTTATTTTATTTTTGATGATATATAAAAGACTAAATAACTTGAATGAAATCTAATTAAAGATTGGATTTAATTAATAAAAATACTTAATTGAATATACAAGCTTACTCAACTAAAATAATTGATGATTAATAAAGACATGAAATTGATGATATATTAGACACATTAAACTATAAATATGACTTGAAATAAAATGAACTAATAATACTTTAGCTTTACAATAGACCTAATGAACATGACATAGAATATTGGATCATGCATAACTATGCATGAGGTAATATAATGGATCTATGCTTGAATTAAATGAAATGTGTCATTTTTCACATGAAGATATTTAAAGCATGTTGAAAATAGGGAGACTTGGTGAATGATGTGGTGAGTAGAATACAAAGAACACATAACCTTAGTTGAACTAGAAGAATGTGCACATAGTCATAATAATGTGCACATAGCTTTATTTTTGATGCAAAGATTAGATAGATAGATAATAAAAAAAATCTTACTAACTACCAGGATGATGTAGATCTCATATCACTTTCCCTCACAATTTTCAATCACCCTAGCAAAGGACCGTCACTAATCTTGAATACACTTTGCATGGTGAGTACAAATTCACTAGATACATGATTCAATGATAAAAAATCAAGAAATATAGGATTCTATTTTTTTTAAAATTAATTTAATTTCTAACCCTACACACACAACCATTATAATAGATTACAATTTTAATCTTTTTGAGAAAATGTATCCTTCACAAAAATCTACAAAGCAATTCCAACACACAATAAGCCTTAGACTAAGTGTAGTGAACACTTAAAGACCTTGCCATGATAGGTGCAAAGATTATAATTACTTTGAACTAATAAATCATGTATGGATTTTCCATGGACCCTCATAGCTAATGGAAATAACCTAATATGATACCAGATAAAGAGGTTAATCAAAGTTTGCATATAATTAATACTAATAATCATCGATTCAAATGCATAATTAACTCATATTTATAGAATATAATTCACACTAACATATATTTCATTTGATATATTATTAAACAAATGAAAATGAAATAAATAGGAGAGAGTGACCCTCAAAATGAGAATTCAAAATTATCCTCATCCCTCATATCTTTCAACCTCTCCTGAAATGTCTCAACTTCTCCTTAAAACTCTCTTTTAAGAGATATCTTATGAGAGTATTCTTTATTCATTACATATATTTACATTATAAACAAAGTTCATAATAAACTTTCCTAATAGTCTCAAGATGAGACATATCTAGGTGCATATGTTATGCAACATGTGCCTAATATTGCAAAATCCAAAGTAGTTTTTGATTCAAAAACCATTGCACATACTAATACCCTATACAAATTATAGATCATATTGAGCCAATCTACTGCAATAGTTTTTTCACATTTTGGTATTGTTGAGGTGAAAAATCAATCAATATTTCCATGTTTTCAAGTTGGAATTGGTCATCCAAACTCACCAGGCTATTAGTATCATTGGGTTGCATGGTTGAGTTAATCTCAACTTTTAGGTGGCAACTCACTTTTTCTCTAAAGATGGGGGCATGTGCCTTAATATATATATCTCCTTAGATATATGCAATTTAAATATTTATTTATATTGATCCTAAACTCTATTTTAGAGCTTTACAATGATACATATTTTGTAAAATAACTTGCCAATAGGTAAGGTAGTTACATCGACACACATGTGTACTCCTAAACCTTTCTCTTTCAATTTTAATCTATTTAAAGTAATTTTAACCTAGATTATATGCACTAATTTTACACTATAACATGGTTTTGGTTATAGGTCAGTCAATATAAAATCACTCAAATTCAACTCAAGTAGAGATAAAGTGTGCATACATACCTAGGTACTTATTCCTTTCTTTTAAACTAGTAATTTCATTAGTAGATTTAAGGTGGTAAATGTAGATCATATTTTGTGATTATGTAGAACCTTGGTATTATACACTTAGAAAAATCAAACCTTGGCTATTCCTTTTAGCTATACACTCTCTTTGATTTTTCAAGCCTCACATCTACTCTATCTTGTGCCCCTTGTCTATCTCTTAGTTTGACCGATCTTATATTGATCACACATATATTCTATCTTTCCTAGAATGATTAAAATGTACTTATCTTACTATTAACTTTCTAAGTCACTCCCTAGTTGATGTAAGCCTTTCATATAAAAAGTTAGCACATTTGTGAGATCCCAAGTGTTTTAGGTAGAATAAGCATAAACACTTATCATTTATGCTTGAGCCTGAAATAGAGGTGCATATCTATGTAATAGGGAAATCATGATTCATGCCAGCATAAGGATATCAATGCATATATTTGCATAAGGTTTTATGGTGCATGGGCCAAAAGGCATGCAAATCTTTAGAGTGTGGGTCCTTGACTTTGAAATGACCAAGAAAAAGGGACAGTGCAAGAAGTGGTTATGAGAACACTCTAATGTGCCTAAAATCTTCATCTCAATGCATTCTTTACCTTAAAAGTTTCTTCATGTCCATCTATGACAACTTTGTACCCACATGTAAGATCTCACATCTATGCCCTTAAATGGCACAACCCATGCCCTTTCTTTTGCTATCACCATGTGGCTACCATGTGCTCACTTAAACATAAGGAATTTTTTAGCTACCTAGAACAAGTGCTAGCCATCCATGTGTTATACCCATGCCAATTCTATCCAAAAAATTTGAAGAGATTCCTCAAGAGTTCATCAAAACACCATGTGTTAGGAGGTTGGAAAAATTAATGAAGATAATTGGAGGTGGTTGAGAGAAGCTTAAGGCACTATCAAATAATTTAATGAAAAACTAGCCATTTGACCTTAAAGCTTGACTACATTCCATCCTCTGACACTGATATTCTAATACACATGTATCTAAAAGTAATCTTACCACCAACCCAGGTCTAATCATTAGATATATTTCAAGAAGCATGGCCATAGCACCATAAATGAATTAAATACTTCTCCCATCACCTAAATGGCACATTTATTTCAAAATTGGATTGATATTCTATAAAAGCTTGGTATTCCATTGTAAAAAGAGTTGACATATTTTTAGTAGCCTCATGACGTAGAAATTTTCCCTCTATGAGAACTTGTATTGGCTAAATCCTTGCATGCTAATGAGAATTAAGTTCATCTCTTTTTTTATTTTTATGATATATATGCTCTTTGTGTTTGTTGATTTTTATTTATGGGTAATGTTCACCCCTCTCTTTAATCACTCATCCCCTGCACCTTCTCATTGAACTCAAATCTCACTTGGTAGTCACATTCTATGCACACTCGAGTCTGTATTGATGTTATTTATGGACCATTTTTCATCCTTCTCATTATAGTTCTATGTTCATGTGCCTCTATGTGAAGTAATCATATATGTAAAATGACTTAGTGAAAACTATGTGATATTTCCTTATTCCCAAGCACTTGCACTATGTTTATGCCAGTAAGAGTGCTCACTCTATTCTAAGTGCATTTCCTTCTAATTTATGCACCCTCTTACCTTCTCCCTCCCTTTTCCTCAACAAATTATTAGGTTTAGACTAGTGGTAGATTACCTTTCTACTCTTTAGGTTTGTGTGCTAATCTTAAACCAAGTGCTTGTAGAATAAAAGGAATCTATCCTACTTTGGAGACTCATCCCAAAGAGCACAAAGGTCCCATGCCTTGGGGATGTTTCCATCATTATGATGAGATAATTGATGCTCACATGCAATCTATGCTATAATACTTCAATTCCTAGTATTGAATCCTCCCATGCCCTATATAGGACCTCCTCACCTAGTGCCCCATCACAAAGCTTCCCACACCATGGAGCTTCCATGGGTGCATGTTTTGAATGACAATAGTTTCTAGCACACCCAATGGGCCTAATATTATAAGATAAAGAATTAGTGCTTTATTTAACCATCAAGTATAGTATACATTAATCAAGAGCACTTGGTGACTCCCAAAATCTCTAGTTTATAAAGGCTAACCTCCCTATTTACATGCCACAAATAACAAGTCATCTACAAGAGGAATCAATTTCCATTTTAGTGAGCTTCTAACACCATCTAGAAGAAGGAGAGTTAGATCATATTCATCCCCTATTAGAAGGCACATTGTAAGTCAATCTCCATTTAGAGCCCAATCTATACCACTATTTGGAAGGTTCTATTCTAGGTAAAGCCTAATCCCTATCACATGTATGATGTTACCAAGAAATCAAGTGTTTGTGCCCTTCAATAGAGGTAGCCCATTTGTTCTAGTGAAATATGATGACATTCAAGTGTCCTCTCTTAAGATCTTACCTTATTTCATAGGTGAGAATTCAATATCCCCTAGAGAACATATCCAAGATATTACAAATATCTACATAGTGCACCATGTCACCCAAGACAATGTTGTATTCAAATTACTAGCTTCTTCCTTGAAAAGAAAATCCCTTTAATGTTACTAAGGATTGAAGCCACATTCTATTCAAACTTGGGATGAGCTCGACGTAGAACTATGTAAGTAGTTTAAGGACTAGAGTGATCACTAGTCCTTCATATAGTAACTCATGACCATAAAGCGAGTGTCACATAAAATGATGGTTGACTTCAACTTTAGGTTCTAGAGGGTCTGGGATAGAATTCCCATGATGTGTAAGCCATATCCTAACACTACATTTTTATATTTCATTAAATCTCTTAATAGTGAAATAATAGTGATGATTCAATCTATGGGAGGCATAGTTCTCTCTAATGCCTATGAAATAACTATATACATCAAGAATTGCTTTATTTAAGTAGGAAAGATTATGCCTAGACCCCTTATGCATTTATTCAAAGAGCCTCCTCCTAATCTAGCAATTATACAACCCATAATTATAACTTTCCTTACTATAGTGAGCCTACCTTCTTTGTACTCTACCCCTTTTAATGAATTACATGAAGTGAAAGTGGTATTGTAAAGTTTTGGGAATGAGCTAGTTGCCCTCAAAATATAATAAGCATAATACCTTAGACATTACCCATTCACTTAATAATATCATTCAAATAGACTTCCCTACCAAGGTGTCATGCAAACACAAAATTAGATCACATATAATAAAGTGCCTTATGTGCTAAAAGTTGATGCTACTAGCACCTATAGAGCCCTTGTTCTAATATATAATAATATAGTATAAGAATTTGAATGGTGTTTCCCATATAACCAGCTGCATGATCAAGTTACAAGCATAAATGGAGTTCTAAACTAGGAACTTATGGTGAAAAGTATTCCTTAGTTACAAGAATAAATAAGTAGTGTAGATCTATAAATAGGAGAATCCTTGGAGCCAACTCAACCATAGGATGGGTTTACCTTTGTCAACTAAAAAAAGGAGGATTTTGGCTATATAAACCAAAGTACCACACCTAGTGGAAGAAGAAATCCAATTTATTTCAACACAAGGTTCAAAATAAGAGCTATAAACAAGGCCATACCTACTTTAGTGCACACATCATCAGTATCATAGGTTACCTATGTATGCATGCAAGATAAGGTACCCACATAAGATTTACACCTAGAGAAAGATATACAAGAGGATTGACCACCTTAAATCATTATACTAATGCTAGGAGAGGTTGCTCCTCCAAAGTTTAAATTTAGGGGATCTCAGGTTCCCTTTAATATAGTAGATCAAATGAAGAAGATGAGCCTCAATATCACAATGTAGGACATGCTTAAAATTCCATCCCAATAAAATTTATTATAGGATGTGCTAAAAGGATTCCAAGAGTGTAATGCCCCTGAAATAGTACCTATCATTATTAAAATCTTATGCCCACCAAAGGAGGAAACATAGGTATGTAATGTCAAAAATAAACCACCCCCATTCTATGTCTCTTTGATCATCATCCAACACCTAGTGCATAATTGTACGATTGACTCTAGTGTAAGTAGCTTAGTAATGCCAAAGAAGATTATGGACACACTTATAATTATGTATACCCCTATTTAAAAAGGAGTGTTCCAACTTGATGGCATAATAATCAAAGTTGTAGGCGTAATCAATGATTTAAGTCTAATATTGCATGCATGCCCAAGCCTTTTTATTGTGTAGGATATCATAGTCATTGACTTTCCCCCCTATTTCACCACCTTCCTCTCTCAAGACTTCACAACAAATATGAGTGGGTATTTGTCTTTAGATTGGTTGCATATGTTGATAACTAGATATGGGAAAAAAGTGACCATCAAGGTAGAGCCTACCTTTAAGAGCCATGTTGAGCCATACACTCCTATCTTGGTTGATAAAAATTGAGTGATGTTTGACCAAGAGGGGGATCCAATCCTCCATGAGGGCATGACACCATTGGAAGAAACCCTAAATAACCTACTGAATGAATGGGCATGTGAACTCTTTGAGTACAAACCATAAGATAACATAGAGACTAGGATTGGCATATATTTCATCATGGAAGAGAATCTAGCACTGTCTAAACTCATGAAGTCACATGAGAATCTTGAAGGCATATGGAAGTTATACTTTGATGGATCTAACAATAGGAATGGTGTAGGAGCTGGTGTCATGTTGGTCTCACTCCAAAAGGAAAAATAATTTCATGCCTTTATAATATAGTTCACTTACATAAACAATGTTATCAAGTATGAGGCACTAATTCAAGGCCTTTAACTTACACAAAATAAAGGAACCAAGGCACTAAAATCACTAGATGATAGTGAATTGGTTGTCAAATAGGTCTAAACATAGAGCATGACCAAAAATAGATTGATGAAATCCTACAAACATAGGGTGTGGGATATGATTGAAGGGTTTGATGCCTTCAACATCACATCCATACCAAGAGCACAGATTGTTGATGCAGATAGGCTAACAATCATAGGTGTGCAATATGACACTCTATATGACATAAAGAAAGAGTTCAAATAGCTCATCAAGATTATAGTTAGACTAATAATTCTTGATAACATGGAGAACTGGCAAGTATTTGAAAGTGATAAGTAAATCATCAATTTTGTTTAAGATGAATTATATTTTTGTGCCATAAATCAAACATAGCTACAAGCCCAATATGAAGAATAGGTTGTCTAGCTAAAGGGTGAAAAATTACCAAAGGCACTAGTTACCCTAGAGAGTATATTTGATTTTAACAACCAATTTAGAGGAGAGAAGTGAAACATGACAACTAAAGAAGACATTTTTGCGCCTATAGAAATTTCAAAGGGAAAAGATCTTAAAGATAGTATGGTGTGTTCTACACCAAAAATTGAAAGCTTTATTCAACTCAATAGGAGATATGATGCCATCTTCACATAGAGCTACAAAGACCTTAGAGGTTTTGATCTAGGTATCATGAAACATAAAATTGAGCGAGACCTTAGTGTGTAGCCCATGTGCCAAAGACAGAGACCAATTAATCTAAAGCTAAAACCATTGATGCACAAGGAGCTATCCAAACTCATTGAGGCTAGTATAATACTTCTAATCAAGCACTCCTCATAGTTCACCAACTTTGTACTAGTGTGAAATAAGAATAGGGAGATACATATCGACATGGACTTTAGGTACATAAATAAGGCTTCCCTCAAAGACAACTATCCTCTTTCACCCATGAGGAAAATATTGCAAATGGTTATAGGCATACATATATTTTCATTACGAGATGGTTGTTCTAGCTATAACTATATTCAAGTGCAAGAGTGTGACCGATACAAGAGCACATTCACCATTAAGTGGGGAACCTATGTATATCAACACATGCCTTTTAACCTAAAAAATGTAGGCACAACCTTCTAGAGATCCATGGATTTGACATTCAAAGAGTTCATTAATAAGATCATCTTGGTCTACGTTGATGATATAACTATTTTATCAAAGTGCATAGAGTATCATTTGGGCCACCTAGAACAAGTTTTCTAGAGGTGCCATAAGTTTAGAATATCTCTAAACCCTAACAAGTGCATCTTTATAGTACATGAAGGCACCCATCTTGGGCATATTGTTTTTAAAGAGGGACTCAAAATTGATCTAGAATGAGTCAAAGTTATCATATCCCTTCCAAGCCATATGAATAATCTATAGCGTTTCATAAGGAAAATAAAATTTGTAAGAAGGTTTATGCCTAGTTTCACTATCATGGTCAAGCCCCTCACTACGATGTTGAAATAGAACACTGCATTCATCTAGATGCATGATGTCAAGGGTAGTTTCAAGGCCATCAAGCATACCATCATAGAGTATCCCACCTTAATCAAGCTATATTATAATAAGGACTTTATCCCTTATGCATTCATTGGAGCTGAAGGCATCTCAACCATCTTGATGCAACAAAATAAAGAGCATCTAGAGAAACTAATCACCTTCTTTAGCTAGGCACTAGACGATTATGATTTTCACTACAAATTTATAGAGAAGTACACACTTGAATTCATAAGGGTGTTAAAGAAATCTAGGCACATGCTCTCTAACAATAAGATCTATATCATGGTCATGCACATAGGCATCAAAGAGTTCTTGCTCAGTAGGGACATTAGTGAGAAAAGGGCTAGTTAGATCACTAAAGTTATGGAGTATGACATAGACATTTAGGTCACTAGGTTGGTATGAATAAAAGGACTATGTGAGTAATTAGCCAAAGTATAAAAGTTAGAGGATGGTACAATCCTAATGATGTAAAAATAAGAGCATATAAGTGAAGAACCTATGACCAATTGGGCACATGACACAAGAGTCTTCCTTTAATATAACATATATCCTCCTGGCCTTGATAAATCCAAATGTAGGCACTTCAAGATGTAGTCCATTAGTTATATACTTATAGGTGATGTGTTTTTCTAAAAAGACCTCAATGGGGTCCTCCTATGGTGTGTTAAAGTAGAAAAAACAAGTAGAATTCTATAAGAATTCCATGATGGCCTCAAAAGAGGCCATTATTCTCCTAAGGCCATTGCTATGAAGATCATGTGAGTTAGTTATTTTTGGTCAACTCTATTTAAATATTTTCATGATTATGTGAAAAATTTCAATAAGTGTGCCTTCTTCACAATAAAATAAAGGCTTGTAGCCTTACCACTACACCTTATTTAAGCTGATCAACCTTTTGTGAAATGGGGCCTAGATTTTGTAGGCATGATTAACCCACCATCAAGTGATGGGCACAAGTGGATCCTTATATCCACTAACTATTTCACAAGATGGATAAAAGTGATTTCATTTAAGGAGGCTAATGATGCATCCATCCTTAACTTATATGAGGGCATTGCAGTGAGATTTAGTGTTCTAACCACCATTATCTTTGATAACACAATGGATTTCCTTAAAACCAAAATAAATAAATAGGACATCAAGCACAACATCTACTTGAGTGCCTCATCAAACTATTACCCTCAAAGTAATGGTCTATCCAAATTCATGAACATGAACTTGATTCTTATCATAAAGAGGACTCTAGAGGATAACTAGTGAGGTTGAAACACCAAGCTCAAGACCATGCTTTGGTCTGATTAGATCATGCCCAAGAGAGTGTTGGGAAAATTTCCCTTTATGCTAGTCTATATAATGGAAGTTGGATTACTAGCATCCCTTGAGTTACCTTCATTAGAATTCACACACCAATTGGAGCTGCTTGAGAGTGATCCCCTTGAAAAATAATGGTATAACTCATGGAGCTTGAAGAGACTAGAGAACAAGTTATGCACACCATGGAATTTTAATAAACACATACCAAAAAACATTTGATAAGAAGGCTGGTGCTAGAGTAGGGGACTTAGTGATGAAATGGGATGTAGATTTAGTAAAATATAGAAGACACACTAATTTTGATGAAATATAGAGTTGTTCATACACTATCACTAGTTGTAAGCCATCCAACACCTTTTCTCTTATTAGAATGATGAAGAAGAGTTACCTATCCCAGTTAATGGGATTCATCTCAAGCACTATATCCATTAACTATTTATATACAATTGTAACTAAGTAGAGTGGTTGATTTTATTTCCCTAAGTAATTCCTTTCACACCCATGTTATATATTAGTTTTAATCCCTTTAAGTGCTTATGCGTAGTATTTATTAGATTAGTTTCTTTCCTCTAGGTGCCTTGGCATAGTTCTCTATTTTGTAAGGTGAACCTCAACTCAATTAAGGCTTTAGTGCATAGATGCTTCATTCACAAGTGAAGGATTCATTTGTCCCAAAGAATCTATGCCTAATGAATTAATCAAAGGTTACGGTCCTCACTTAGTAGGTAAGAAACCTGCAAAGGTCACCATAAGTGTTGAATTTCTAAGTCACTCCCTAGTTGGTGTAAGACTTCCCAGGATCATATAGAAGGTTAACATTGTTGTGAGGTCCCAAGTGTTTTAGGTAGAAGAAACTCCAACAATTCTCATCTATGATAAAGCCTAAACTAAAGGCATAGATTTGTGTAGCAAGGTACTAATGATTCATACTAGCATAAGGATATCAATGCATATCTTTGTGCAAAGTTTTATGGTGCATGGGTCAAAATGTGTGCAAATATTTAGAATGTGGGTCCCTGACTATGAAATGACCAAGCAAAAGGGATGGTGAAATAAGTGGTTATGGGAACATGCTAATGCACCTAAAATATTCATATTGATGTATACTCTACCTTATAATATTCTTCATGCCCATCCAACATAGCTCTGTACCCATGCATAAGATCTCACATGTATGCCCCTAAATGGTGCAACTTGTAGCCTTTCTTTTGATGTCACCACGTGGCTACCCTGTGCTCACTTAAACATAAGGAAGTTTTTATCTACCTAAAATAAGCACCATCCATCCATGTGTTACACCCACACCACTCCTATCTAGCAAATTCAAAGAACTTCCCTAAGATTTCATTGAAGTGAAACATGTTATGAGGTTGGCATAATTAATAAAGATCATTGGAGGTGGTTGAGTGAAGTTTGAGGCAATGTAAAATAATTTAATGCAAAAGTGGCTATTTAACTTTGAATCTTGAGTACAAGCCATCCTCTGACATTGATAGGGAATCTTATAGTTTCCAATGCACATGTATCTAAAAGAAATCCTACCATCAACCCAGGTCTAATCATTGAACAAACTTTGAGAAACATGGCCATAACATTATAAATGCATTAAATACTTATCCCATCACCCAAGTGGTGAATTTATTACAAAACTAGCTTGATCTTTTATAAAATCTTGGTTCTTCCATTGTAAAAAGGGTTGCCATATTTTTAGTAGCCTCATAGTACAAAAATTTTCCCTCCATGAAATTTTGTATTGTCCAAATCCTTGCTTATTAATGAGAATTAAGTTCACCTCTTTTTTATATTATGATGATCTATGTGCTCGTTGTGTTTGTTGATTTTTGCCTATGGGTAATGTTTGCCCCTCTCTTTAATCACTCATCCCCTACAGCTCCTCTTTAAACTTAAAGCTCACTTGCTAGTCATATTTGTGTACAATCAGGTATGTGTTAATACTATTTGTAGACCATCTATCATCCCTCTCATCATAGCACTATGTTCCTGTACTTCTATGTGAAGTACTCATGCACATAGAGTGGCTTTTTAGAAATTACGTGATATTGCCTTATTACCAAGCACTTTCATTATGTTTATGGTAGTAGGAGCACTCAATCTATTCTAGCCACATTGCCTTTTGGTTTTTGCATTCTCTTACCTTCTCTCTCCCTTTTACTCAATAAATTATTACATTTAGACTAGAGGTAGATTAATTTTTTGTTCTTTAGGTCTGTGCACTGATATTAAATTAGGTGCATATAAAATATAAGGAATTTGGCCTAATCTAGAGACTCATCCTAAGGAATGCAAGGTTTTTATGCCTTGGGGATGTTTCCATCATTACAGAGAGCCAATTGATAGTTGTACTATAATACTTCCATGCCCAGTGCTAAATCCTCCCATGCTCTACATAGGACCTCCACACCTAACACCCCACCACAAGGCTTCCCATGCTATAGAGCATCCATGGGTTCATGTTTTAATGAGAAAACTTACACAAGTTCTAATCTTTTACCTATTTTTATACTCTTTGGACACTAACATATGGGATAGATAGTAGTGTCAATGGTAGTATCCTACCATGATGCAAGTGTATAGTGCTATAATATCATCTAATTTCTAAATGAAATGTATCTTGATGGTCAACCTAAGTGATTTAATGCAATTATTACTCTAAAGGTATTGATATCAATACAAGATCAACCCTCATTTATTTCTCACCTAAAAAAGACCAAAGAAACCAAGTTACTTATCAAAAAGCACTCTATCAAGAAATTAATTGATCAAATCTTCTTTATTTCCATATCAATCATAGGTAAAATACGTCTACAAGTCTGAAGTACTAAATGAGTAATCCAAAATCCTAATTTTCCAAGTTACAAGCTAGGTCATTATTATACTTACTTAACACACATTGCTTGATTCACAAACAATCCAACACATAAGGGATAACTACATTAGTCTGAGGCCCTCTTTAAAGTATTGGCTATACATGTAACATCCTTTTATAGTGGGGTCATTAGGGTTAGCTCAAAACTATATGCCTACTAACACATTTTTCCCCAAGTCACATTGAAGATAGAAAACTAGGGTTTTTCCATTTCATAAGGAGTGAAAGTCCATGACCCAGATCTGAATGCACTTGTGTGAAGGTAAAGCCAAATATAGAATAATATAGATGGTTTCATCCCATTTCACCAAATATTCCATACAAGATACTATCATTATAATTAGATAGTAATGCTGATGTAACCATTCATGGTTGACACAACTATCCAGATAACCAGAGGCATTGGATCTAAAATCTAAAATTTTTATATAACTATCTTCCCACTTAATTTCAGCTTGTTCCAAATCTAGAACTGTATTAATATCAAAATAATCTAAGTACATATATTCTTTGTCATTTCTATATCTAACATAGTTATACTTTGCATATTTATACTATCTTAGCATCATAAATTCAATGTAAGCTTATATATGAGTTTAGCATTTAGTTGGCCCACTATAGATCTGATTATCACCCTTGTGCCATTTCATTTCTATATTATTAAGCCTAATACTAAAGTGAAACACTCTCCCCCACTATTTATTTTTAGGGTTAAATAATAAGCAAGGGTTTTGGAAACTCCAACCTCCAACACAAAGGATAAGTTTCTTCTAAATCCCTATATTATGCAACCTCCTTCCAACTTGAAATCTCATTTTATATGTAGGACAAGAAGGATATAATTAAGACATCAACAAAAATAGGATTGAGATTTCGCTTGAGTTCATTGGATAATATGAGGTTATGAACACAAGACTCAAATAAAATATTATTATCTTTTTATGAGGATGAGAAAAATAATTGGAATAATTTATTTGGTATATATATCATATTGAAAAGAAGAATTTATCTAAATTAATTATAGTTTTATCAAAATTTCCTTTAAAATTAAATAGTATAATCTAGGTGGTGAATTGCATGAAGAAATTTGAGTTGCCATATCACAAACAAGACTGATCTTATTCTAGAGATTGATGATATAATATTATTTATCCTTCACAATCCCTTAATTACCTTAAGTTCATCTTATAATTATAATATTTTTTAATCATGATACTATAGTTTTTTCCTTAACTATCCCATAATTTTTTAACTTTCATGTTTAAGAAATTAACCATTTTATAATGATTATGCCCTAAAATAAACTAAAAATATTCATTTTGAATTATTGAATCTTAGAAAAAAGTGATGTAGGAACATCCAAGGGTTCATGAAATCTTACATCAACTAAAAATAGAATGTGGTATGTTTCTTTTATTTTTAGTTTATGGCTTTGTTTGTGTGATCGTGTTTACCTCTTAGAGTGTTGTTTAAAAAGTATTCATTTCTTGTAAAAAGTACAAATATATTTTAAGTGTTTATATTAGTATAAAAAGATGGTTAATTCATATTATATGTCATATTATATGATACTTAAAACATATATACAATATTTTAGATCATTTGGAGTCACCATAGAGGTGTACCAACTGTTACACTACCCTGAGGTTTCCTTACTCATTATGATGTTGCTTGAGGAATTGAATGATTAAATTTTGTGGGTTCATATAATATGGCACTTAAAATATATATATGAAATTTAATACCATTTAGAGTTACCACATAAAATTTGTAGCTATTTATTTTAATTTATGTTTGCATCACTTGGTAGAAGGTTCATGACCTTGAGAAATAGCTATAGAGAGAGTTATCTCATAAAATTTAGAATTATTATAGATATTATAGTAATTTTTTTTTTCCAAATTTAAACTCAATTATATAAGTGGAATCAAATTTATGATAGTTTTTGTAACTATTATATATCCATAAATTACATCTACCTAGTCTATATAAGGTTCATAATCTTGTAGAAAATATAAGATAAGAGTTAGGTCACCAAATATGGATCAATGATATTAAGTTTATTATAAAAGTTTTGTTTCAAATTTTAGATAAATTGGATAAGTGATGAAAAACATATGATAATTTTGTGACTATCATTCAACCAAAAAATGCATCTATCTAGCCTAATGATTAATTACCTTGCATTAGAGATGCGTTAAGAATTAGGTTACCATTTTTTTGTGGTTACTATAAAATGAATTTATAATTATATGTTTAAAATTTCAGATATATTTTGTAAATGGAGTTAAATTTATGAAAGTTTTAGTAAATACCATTCAACTTGAAAATGTCATATGTGTAGTGTGTGACACTTGGCAGGTTATTCTTCACCTATAATGATCTATGGTAAACTATTTTAAGAGTTAAATGTTAAAATTTTTATGGGTGTTGAAAAATGTAATATAAAATATATATGGTTAAAATTTTATATTGATTATATTTAATAAATTGAATTTATGATTACTTTTTCTTACTAACATTCAGCCTAAAATGTCACTTGATAGTTTATAACAGTTACTGATAGTTATATGTTGATATTGAAAAATAAATAACACCTAAATATTCTATATTATGCATATTTATTTAATTTGAAGAGACACTCTATAAATATTTTTATGTTAATAGGAATATGTGATTGAGAGAAAAATATTTTTGGAAGAGAGAGATGAGCTGGAAAAGAGTATAACTCTCCAAGAGAAAAAAAGAGCGTTGTATAAATTTAGGAGGATCTATATGAGAGTCCAAAACTCTTTCATGTAATGAATAAGGTATAAATTCATGTGTGTGTGTGTTTTTAGAGTGTGAATGTATTCCACTATGAAATTTTTAATTTTAATGAAATGAAAATTTGTTAAGTGTGTCAAGTCTATGTAAGTGTTTAAAGTGTGATTGTGAATGAATGTACAACCTTATTAACATAGATATAAATGTAGAACTTAAATGGTTCCTTTATATTATGGATACACCAAGTGGTATCAGAGCAAGGTGTTTTCATTATGGTTTATATGTGTGAATCTCTTATATGAATTAGTTTCAAGCTGTGAAAGAGAAATCTACTGAAAGTGCTATAAGTTGTGAAAGAGAAACTTGCATGAGGTTGTTACAGGTGTGAAAGAAGTCTTGAAAGTTGAGAGGGAGTTTGAGAAGATATATTTTGAGTTTATTATAGGTTTTGAAAGTTAATCCTACTGATTTTGGTGAGATATGACATAAATGGAAGAAGAACACCAGTGGTATAAGACTTGATAGAGATGTTGAAAAGATTCTAGGAAAGACTAGATATAATGGAAATGACTATACAAAGTGGAGATATTACATTTTTAAGTGAAGATTATGAATAAGGGATGATGGTGGTATTGATATCCCTAAAAGTGATATTTTATGCTTTATAAAGAGGCCAAATAAGTGGAGGAAAAAATTTTAGAAGAAGGAAAATACTAGTAAATTTCATGGTCAAGGAAAGAAGAAAGTCTAGTCGTGATATTTATTTTTTATGTGGTAAAGAAAGCCCTGATGAGCTCATTAAATGGATAATAGAGCTAGAAGTTTATTTTAAAGATGAGAATGTTATATACCAATGAGGGTAAAGAGTGCATGTAATAAACTATGCATAAGTGCATTTGTGTGCTAGACGGATCTCCAAATGAGGAGACAAAGGAATGGGAAGAAGAAGGTATGTGAATGGGAAAAAATAATTTACAAGATGTTGGGTCATTTTGTACACCCAATATTTAAGTTGGATTAGTTGAATGAGCTTCATGTGAAGAGGATTAAGAGAATTAGTGAGAATAATATTTTCATGAAAGGAAATAAGGATGGGAAGCTTCCATGTGAGTAGCTAATGACTAATTTTAGAAGTATAATGGAGGTGCATATGTGTAACAAAAAGAGAGTTATATTAGAAGACAACATTGGAGATGAGGCTTCTATATGTAGAGCCCAATTATATTTTTTGGAATAATGGAGTGAATTAGAGTTTTGAGCAACCTATAAAGGAATAAATCCTCATGAAAGAGGATATAGAGGTGATATTAGTTGAATAAGAAGAAATAGATCCATTATTTGACGATGGGAATACATTTTCAGTATCCATTGAGTGAGAAGAATAAAAATAATCCTTGGTTAATGAAGGAAATGTATTTGTATTTTCTATTTTTTTAGGGTAGAAGGGTTGAAGACAACCAAGGAAAGCTATAGGTTTATGTAAAAGAAACCATAAAGGTGAATGAAGAATGAAATTAATAAGAGTTTTAGGTTTACATGAAGTAAAAAATGGATGTGGATGAAGTAAAAGCCAATACACATGAGTAGAGTATGGTTTCAGACCAACCATTTGAATGAAAAGAAAACATGAAGAAGGATGCAAAGAAAAAAACCATTGAGGTTGTTAAAAATGGTCCTTTGGGAGTCCATATGAAGGATAAATTTGTGAGAAGACTATGAGAAATAAAGAAGATTTGGGTATCATGTCCTTATGTAGTGAATAAGAAATGGAAGAATTGACAATGAGAACTCTTGATTATATTAATATGTTTGTTCAATTTTTAGGTACAATAAAGGAGATAAAAATAAAGATGGTTGACATGGTTGTACCGAGAAGACTTAAGGGTAAATTTTTTGTTGAATATGTGGAAGAAACCCATATAGATGTTTGAGGAGATACTTTTATTAGTCAAGGTGTATATTATCCTCATATGGATAAATAGAATACAATATCCTTTGCATAAGACATGGAGGAGATGAAAGAAGGTGAAATAAATTAGCCTATAGTTGATATAAATATCTGAGTAGTGAAAATGAGATGTCACAAGAATAATGGTAAAATTTAAGAGGATTTAAGAAGATTAAGATTGAGGATGAACAAGCTTATAATGTGGAGATGGTGAATGAGAGGGTGTAGATGAATTTGATATCATCCTAAACACATATTTAAGATCATGATGTTGTAGGTACATATGTGAAGAGAATGAAGGCATTCAAAGAGGCCTTCCAAGGTGAAGAGAGTGAGTTTCTTAAGCTCAACAAATGTGAAGAGGATATGCTGATTTGTATGGAAATCATAACATGTAGATAAGATGATAATGTTACAACAAAAATGGAGAAGTTTCTTGACATAACAATGTAGATAGTGAAAGATGAAAAGGTAAATATTATCCTTGAGGTGATATTAGGAGATATGGGTTATCATTTTGATGCCCAAATATATCTTGATTATATTATGATGATATTGATAATGACATATAAGATTTCATCCATGAGAGAGGAGATGCAAATAATGAAGTGTGATGTTAAAAAATATCTAGCAATAAGATGGACAATGTGGGAACAAAGCCAAGATGGCTTTAGGAGGAGGTGGTTGGTCTATTGTGGGTTTAAGCCCACAAGGGAGTGTAAGAGTCAAGAAAGAGCATCTTGGTGAAGGTGGTCAATTGAATATGGGTTTTAGCCCAAAATAAGATGCAAAGCACAAAGAATGAGCCTTTGGTAGAGGAGGACATACTATCATGGGTTTAAGTCCACAATAAAAGAGTGAGGAGGGATAATAAAAATATGGAAAGGAAGATAAGAAAGGTAAGAAGAGAAGAAATGAATTAAAACCAATAAGAAACAGTTAAAAAAGAAAGAGAAAAGATGAAAAATAGTTGAAGTACTAGGCATGTTTGAAGGGAATGCCATGGACATTGTACTTCATGGTCAAAATAACATTTTCCCACTTATTCTTTCTATGTGAGTAGGATCTCACATTTTATAATTCTTAGGTGAATGATGTAGGAGAATCTAAGGGTTTGTTTAATTTTTCATCAACCAAAAATAGAGTGCAGTGTGTTTTATTTGATTTTTGGGTTGTGACCTTATTTGTATCAACTTGTTTACCTCTTCGATTGCTATTACAAAAGTATTCCTTTTTTGTGGAAAGTGTAGAGATATTTTAACTATTTTTTTAGTATGTAGGGACTGTTAAGTTACAATTTATTTTCATACATGATTATTAAAATATGATGAGAATTAGTTGATTAAATTTTTTAAGGTCATATTATATGACACAAATTTTTTATAAAATTTTTACAAGATTATTTAGAGTCACCATAGAGGCATGCCAACTATTATACTAACAAGATGTTTCCTTAATTATGGTAATGATGAGAAATGAATTAGATGATTATTTTTTTTTGGTTCATAACATATGACACCTAAAATATCTTTACTAAATTTTAGACCATTTGGAGTTACCGAGGAAAAGTTATGACTATTGCTTTTAGGTTATGTTTGCATCACTTGACAAAAGGTTCTTGAATTCATGGAATAACTATAGTAAGAATTAGCTCAAAAAATTTTTAAAGGTTATATAAATTTTAGATTAATTTTTTTCCCCAAAATTTATCTCAATTGGATAAATAGTACCAAAGGTATGACAATTTTTGTAATTGTCATTTAGCTAGAAATTGTATTTACCTAGTCTATAGAAGGTTCATGACCTTGTGAAATAGATGCAGTAATATTTAGGTCACCAAATTTTAAAATGTTATATAAAATGTAACATAAAAGTTTTTATATGAATTTAATATCAATTGGGTAATTTGAGACAAAGTTATGATAGTTTTTGTGACTATTATTCAACCAAAAAATGCATATGTCTAGCCTGATAGTTCATTACCCTATGGTAGAGCTGCAATATGAATTAGGTTACCAAATTTTGTGGGTTTATATAAAATGAAGTGATAATTATATTTTTCCAACTTTAGATCAATTGGATAAATTTAGTTAAATTTTAACAAGTTGTAGTAGTTACTATTCAACCTAGAAACATCATATGTGTAGTGTGCAACACTTGGTAGGTTATACTTCACTTGTGATGACATGTGGTAAGATATATTAAGATTTATATGGTGAAATTTCAAGGGGTGATGTAAATTTTAGTATATAATATGTGGTTAAATTTTAATATCAATTTTATTAACTAATTTTAAGTTATTATAGTTTTTATAATTGTTATTTAGCATAAAATGTTACCTAATAGTTTTTGATAGTTAGGTGTTGATCTTGAAAAATGAATATTCATTGAATATTATACATTATAAAAATCTCAATGAAGTTGAATAGACACCATATAAATATTGATATGTTAAGAATAATACATGATTTAAAGAATGAAAGCTTTTACAGAGAGATGAGCTGGGAAGGAGCAAAACTCTATAGGAACATAACAAAGAGTTATATCAATTCAAGAGGAATTGTATGAGAGTCTAGAAATATTGCATGTAATTAAATAATCATATAGAGGCACATGTGAGTGTGTTTTTGTTTTTATATGGTGAATATATTATTATATGACATTTTTAATATTAGTGAAATGAAAATCTGTTAAGTGTGTCAAGTCTATGTAAGTGCTAAAATTGTGACCATGAATGAATATCTAACCCTAAAAACATAGAGATAAAGGTAGACCTTAAATAGTCCTCATATCTTGTGGTTTCACCATAAATTCTTAAAATTAGGAATTTTAAGTAGGGTTTCAAGATCTTTCATTGTATTATTTTCTACACTTTCTAGAAGATCCATTTGTTTACATGAAATTTGAGGCAAATTTAATAAACTTTGTTTTAGATTTTGGATTTATACATCTTTGGATTTAATAGTCTATAAATCATTTGAAAATTATGAACTTTAATCCTTTCATATCATATCATCCAATTCATACCTAATTTTTGAAATTCTCTTTTCATGAGGTTCAAAACTATCTGAATTAGTATGTTTCAAAATTATACAAGACTATTGTTTAAAAATTGAAGGGAAAACCTTCTCCTTTCCTTAGAAAACATATTATTCCTTGATCTTTCAGATATTCTAAAACCTTGACCTTGTGGAGTTGGAAACGTTGTATAGGTTTGACCAAAATAAGAGGAGGAATTAGGGGATATAAATAGTTTTATTTTTATTTTATTAGAATTTTTATAATTTTTCATAACCACATATTTATTTATGTATAAATCCAACCAAGAGAACTGATATGATTATGAATTGAAAAAGTCAAGGAAAAAGATATTTATAAGACCATGGTGAGATAAAGCTTTATAATTTCACTTATTCACTTCAGTCATAGTTATTTCAAGTAATTTAAGAATGAAAAAAATATATTTAAGCATTTATTGTGTCATAGGTGGGAAAGGATCTTGAAATGATATGAAAATAAGACTAAGAATATCCTTTCACAAGATGCATATTTTTGGATATATAGTTTAATTTATGGAAAAATTAGGGAGAGAAGTTATAAATATTCCCTTACATATATCACAAATTTCCTCTCTAGGTATCAATAAATCATTTTGGAATTAAGATCCCCTAATCTTCACCAAGTGCCATCTTTATTCCTCTTGTGGAAGGCCTATAACCCTTGCAATGGTTTCCACTGTTATTGTCATGGACATCCCTCTAGTGTTGATAATGCCTTCATCCTAATTGAGAAAACATTATTTAAAATTTCCTAATCATGTCCACATAAACTCTAAAAAAATTGAATCCAACCTACTTCAAAAAATACTTTGAAACAATCTAAATTATTCATTATGATTGAGTGATTGTGTGGTTCATATCTCTTTAATGACCTCCCATTTAAATATGTAATAAAGTAAAACTATCAAGGACAAAAAAAATTGATTTACTAAAGAAATATTATAGAAATATCACCTTTATTGAAGGTGTAAGAACCATGGGGAATGTTATTTCAATGTTAGAGAAAAAATAATTTAACCTTAATACATATCCATAGTCATGAAATACATTTAATTTAGTAAGAGAGAATAACCGGTACTAAGTCACCATTATTATAATGTTCCACATAACCATCATCCTTCCATCATTCACTTATGAAATCATTGCTAAAGATATAACATAATCACTTATGTAGGCCTGAAATATTTTGAATTGAAACATAAAATACTTTTTAAAAGAGAGAATGCAACATGTAATGAGAAAAGTAGAGAAAAAGACAAGTGGCATAAATGCCACAAAACCATTAAAGTCCATGTTGAAGCCTAGAGTGGTAACAATGCATACAAATTAGTTATGAAAAAAAGTAGAATATGATTCCAATTTAGGCCTAACCACCTAAATATTAGGATGAAACTTTAAAATTGCTACCTCTTTTCCATAAATGAACTTATTAGTAGTTAAACTTAAACAAGGATGAATATATTTACACTCTATTATTATATCCAATTTTTTTTTTCTATCATGAGATTAGGAATCCTATAAAAAGTCTTCTGTATCAAAAAAATTTGTTCCATAACATTCTTAGTCAAGGTAAAAGTTTGCATTCATTGAGGGGAAAAACTCTCAGAGTCATTAATCTTACCCATCAAAGTGGTATTAATTTGTTTATTTTTTTCCCTCCAAACCTAAATATAACCATTTTTTCATTAAAAAAATTGGCCAAATGTTATGTATATGAGAAATGAAATCATTTCCTTACAACTACATGTTCTTAGTAAATCTTACGTAAAAAAGTTTCTCCACTATCAAGAGTAGATATGGTAGATGACATATGATCTTAGACAAAAACTCATATATTCACTGTAACATACCAAAAAGATGTAGTCTTAAAGGATCTATGATAAAATATAGAAAAAAGTCCTATGTAATTCCCAAATTTCTTCAAAACATTAAGATTATAGAATTATGTGGGGATCTCATACAACCTTATATATCACTCTTTCTCATGAAGATTCAACTTATTTATAAAATTAACTTCTCTTTTTTGGATTTCAGTATTACAAAACTATAAGTGCCAATATTTTATAGATAAAAAAGTTCTTGTCCTCATAATTGTGAAAAAATATCATAAAGAGTAATAAAGAGTATTCAGATTTAACCCCTTCCAATGCTTTTTCAACCATCCTTGAAAGATAAAATATTTCCAAAGCTTCCCATTAACTATTCCAATTAATGTTTTATCAAAAAATGTATGTCTTAGTTAAGAAAAATCATGAGAATACAAATGTAGATATCTAATTATTTATTTTAACTTAGAATTATAGAGGAATATATTTGCATAATCTTCAAGGGAAACTTGAATAGATTATTGAGATCCTTTTAAAAGTGAAGTAGGTTGTAGATTTTAGTGCAACAATAAATCATTAAAATAATTATTTTATGTGATGGAGTCCATAGTATCAATTATTTGATATGAATATATAAATTTAACCCACCTATTTGACTTATGTTGAGAATTCAAGCTTGGATCTATCATAAATAATACTATGTATATAGGGTGCTCAAGATTCATGCATAAAATCTAAAAATCCTAAATCATTTTCTTTAGTATCCATTTTAGAAGTGGCATCACCACCACCACCACCATCATCCTTAAATATTCCATTTCCCTAGTGATCAACATTATTTTATTTTCTTAGAATATTAAGCTTATTTAGAAGGTCATCCCAATCACAACCACATTTTTATTTGGTCATCTGAATATGCTCTTGAAAAAATAGAGATAATGTCTCTAGTGTTATTTTTCTCCAAATTTATTCTCATAATCAATGAAAATATTCAAAATCTATCCTCCCTTTGCCATAAAAATACCATCCTTAAAAGGAAACTCTACCTCAGATTTCTACAAAAATATGTCTGTAAAATTAGTTAGCTTCCAAGGAGGGCCCTGATCTATCTTCCATAACAAGTTTATATCTTTTTTCCATACCCAATCATTATGCCCAAAATAGATCCATTCTTGGCTATTATCATCTAAGGATTCAATTTCTCATTTATTAAGCTGTATTATAGATTGAAGCCAAGGTATCAATTATTTTGAATCATAAATATCTTTTGTAACATCATCCATATGGAAAAATCATCCTCAAAATATGAAAAACCATCCTCTTTCCAATCCATAGTTACTAACTATGCAATCAAAAAACTTGGTGAATAAGTTGCCTTTACATTATACCCTAGTAGATTATCCTCCCAAGATTTGAATGGTCATTCTATAATTCCCATCTTCAACAACCTCATCTTCCACAACCTCTCCTCTTTATCTATTAGTCATACCTCTATTATTATATCAAAAAAGACTTAGGCTACATCTCAAATTGTAAATAGGGGTGGCCCTTAGATTAGTGTCTATATTAACAATTTTTTGTTTTAATATGAGAGAGAATCAATAAGAGACACAAGTGAAGGAGATTGGTGTAGGTTCTATAGGAAAAATATCATTAGTTACCCTAAAAAGAAAAATAAATAAAAAAAATGGGGCTATGAAATGAGAGTGAAACATTTAAAACATAGAGGAGTGGTACCCAAAAGAGAAGAAGATCCTTTGGTCCATGCATTAAAGTGTATAAAAATTATTTTTAAAGCCATTATGTTGTACAAATCCCATATAAATATTATGGCACCACTTTCTTTACTTAAAAAATATTATGAAACTAAAACTCTCCCATGTTAACATCTATACCTCTAACATATTTATATCCTCCATTTTTTCTTGCCTATAATAATTTTCATATTTTGTAATGGTATATAGATCCATTTGAGCACAATGTATGATAATTGAATATATATATTATATATGTAGATCCATTAAATTATTATCATCTTTAAGAAATCATGAATGATAACCTTGCATCCCCGTGTAGTCTTATATTCTCATATGCCAACTATTACATTTGTGAATCCTAAGACATTAATCTGATTAGTCTCAATGATTCCCATGCATAGTGGCATTTTTTTTCATATTGGTAACCAGTTATTTTTTGACATGGGAGAATCAATTAAACTATTAATCACATGCCATAATATTTGGATGATGTCAACATAGTCAAATAGTGCCAATAGATAAAGATATAAGGTAAAATTGATATGTTTTATTGTTTATTTTTTAATAGTTAGTTTATGCTTGGATTTTTGTTTTTTAAGTTAATTTGAGTTTTTAGTTTAATAGAAAATAATATATATTTTATTTAATATAGTGTGTAAAATTAGGTCTAGATAGGATTTTATACAAATAAGAGGTTAATAATTAAGGATTTATTTAGTTTTATAGTTAATTTATTAGTTTCTAGACTCTATAGTTTAAGGTTTGATAAAGAAATTGTGTTCATTAGGTATAGAATCTTGTGTATGTCATAATTTTAAAATTCAAAAAATTTCCTCATTATAAAAAGCATATTCAGGTGAACCTAATGTCCAATGAAATAAGTGTATCCATTTTTCCCCCTTTGGTGGGAGGGGGAAGGTATTTTTTCATTTAAATGTAATGAAATTTGACCTAGATTGATGATATAAGGTCATTGGAGGTTGGAGGAAATAGAGGAAGGAGGCCTAATCCAACCTCAAGTTTTACACTAAATCATACATTACAGTCTAGTATAATATTAAAACTAGAATGTGCCCAAATGACTACATAACTTGAAGAGTTGTTCATTATTAGTGGTAGTGATGACATAATCTAAATACGTACAATTTCAAAACTATTCCAAAACAATTGAAGTCAAGATTAGTGTCCCATGGTAGTGGGTATAAATTAAACTATTCATGATGAGGTGGAAATGATTAAGTACAATGTATAAAAATGTGAAGTTTAGTGAGGTGGCCAACACCCACTAAAGATAGTGAGGACCTAGTCATCAATTTTTGAATTTTGGTTTATGTAACAGAGATGTGTCTCTATTTTCATATGTTGTGTGCTCAATGATGATGTGTTATCACTAAGTATGAATTTTAAACAAATGTGTTAGTCCCTATTTATGTATAAAGGTTATCATGAGTATCATTATGTGTTTCTATTCATACATACACAGTGTGTTAGTAAATAAATATGTATGTTCACATAAATATGAAGTATAAATTAATGTGTGTGTCCTAGTTCATACAAGTATTAGTTGATGTGTTTCCATTTTAGATACTAAAATTGAATATTTATAGCATCTCAATATTGTACATTCAACAAATATCAATAAGATATCTACCTATCAGTTATTTAACTCCTTGCTATCACAATGCTCACATTAACCATCTCACTGTACTTAAATTATTATCTCTTAGTTTGATCCATATAATTATGATGACCTAGGTCCCTTACTCTACAAAAAAAAATTAAAACTTGATAAACAAAACTCACTGTCAGTTTTAGATCCTACCTATTTTTAGCCCTTTAGACCCTACTAGTAATAGAGGGACACTACCATCAATGATAGTGTCTATATCCTTATCTAGTGTATATTATCAAAAATTCATCCAAATTAAAAAATGATAAAATATTATGGTTTGGCCTATTTGTCTTATTAAACCCTACCATGAGATATTTTAAAAAGGTGTGATATAAATATATATCTAAACCTTCTCATTCACCATCTATAAAATACCAAGAAAACACTTTAAAAAGATAAATGAATAAACTATACAAGAACTCTATTCTACCCCATTCATCCATATTTTAATATCAATCATAGGAGTAGTCATATCATAGGTTTGGAGAATTTAAAAAGTATCCCATGAATAATATTTTTCAAATTACAAGCTAGATCACTACATGCATATTCATATAGTATATTTCATCCTTGTACACACACTTTACCACCCATAGGGGAAAATTACACAAGTCTGAAGCCATCCTTGGAATATTATCTATGTATTCAACAACTAATAATATAGGGATATTTGGGGTAGCTTGACACTATGAGCCCACTATTCCATTTTTCAAAAAACTCATTTCAAGGGTGAGGAAGTAGGGTTTGATCAATCAATGAGGAGTGACAATACATATCCTAGATATGAATATATTAGTAGAAATGTGACATAAAACATATAATGGTGAAGTTAGTTGCATCTAAATCTAGTCATTATTTCATACTAGACACCTACATGATAGTTAGACACTAGAATTGATAGTAGTGTCCAGATCTAATGGTAGTGTCTATATACAAAGATAAATGTAGCTAACCTATTAATCAATCTTATCTTAGAGAAGATAAATTTAACTTACACTTCCAATTATTGATACATTAGATATTTGGGGTCATGACCAAGATCAATCTGCTAGACCTAACTAAGGGATATTTACCATAATAACATCACTAGAGAGGTTTTCAAGGCCTATAGTCAAGTAACACTATGAAATAACCATATCTAGGTCATATGTTTTCATATTTAAAAAGTATATGAAAATTAAAGTAAAATATAATCTAGTTCTCACCAAAGCTTTTGACACAAAGTGGGGGTGCTAAACATAAAAATTAATCATGCATAGAATATATATACTCAAGCCAATGTATAATAAATCTTAATGCATGAGAGAGAATTAAAAATGCAAATCTATATATTGTTACAAAATAAGAACAAAGTTAGGAATGCTTATCTTTGAAGAGGAACCCATTGAGTGTTAATCTCTCACTTGGCCAAGGTTATTCATAAGAGGTTATTATGGTATGTAAGGATAAAAAGGATAATTTATATTTAGGATACATAACTTCTCTATGCATATAAAAGACTTCTCCATAAGACAAGATCCATATCTTCAAAGAAACTATTGAAACCCTAAGCTATGATCCTCAAGTAGAATGGTGGATAAGTAGATGTGCAATATATTCTTCTTCTTCTCTTCTTAAATGATAGAAATAGATGTGTATATATAGTTGAATCTAACCCTAAACCTTTCCAAAAATTTAGCCGATTAGCCCAATTCAAATCTATATCATTATTAGATAAAAAATAAGTTAGGTATTGGTCTAGGTTGGCCAAGGCCGACCTCAACTGTAACATGCTTTTATAAAATTAAAGACACAGTTGTCCTAGGCCAATATTGTATGATAAATGTCAAAAATGGATTTTAGGCTTAGTTAGGGGCTAAGTAAGGCAATGAATTTATTAGAGGAATGTGTAAAATAGGAGGAAAATCTTAGGGAAGTGTATAGGATATGGTTGTATAGATAGAAAGTGGTGTTATAGGGAATGAAAATACTATAAAACACCAATGGTATACCCACCCATTTCTTGATGCACCCTTTAAGGCATGCACTTAGAGAGATTGAGACTCAATGAGTTCCTGCAAGAGAGAAATCATTAGTAATTGATAAAGTTTGAAAATATTATGTGTCTATATATGATCCACTAAAAGCTCATCACATGTCATGTAGGTGTCATAGGGGATGACGCTTCAAGAAAATAACATAACAACACATAACATTGAAGCTGAATAAATTACACTAAGAATAAAAATAAGATAAATGAAAGGACAAAATTGAAAAACACATACCTTTACTTACCTTAGTACTATAGATAATAAATGGAGGGAATGAATGTGAAGGTATCCAATGTAGGGAAAATTAGGTGAACATTTAGAAATTAATGAAAAAGAGTGAAAATTTGTATTTTTTACAAAATATGCATGTAATATATGAAAATATTTTATACAATGTGAGGATTCTAGAACATGTTTTGGTTCAAAAAAAGATCTTGTAGAAACAAATATATGGTCAAAAATAGATTTTTTATTGCAAATATTTAATAGGTAAATAATTTTGAATAATAAATATAAATAGGGTTACAATTAATTCATTTGTTATTTTTACTATTATAAGAAAACATTGCTCTAAAAGATCCAGTTTGAGCCTAAAGAGTGAACATGGTGAGGAGATGATAGATATGATGTGGAGGATGAATAGAGGCCAAAATGAGTGAAACATAGGTAAAAAAAAACATGAATTTAAATTATTTTGAGTAATTTATTTGAAATTGAGCTAAATATAGAAAAATGATTGGTAGGCAAAATCTAGACACCAAAATTGACCTTAGGAAAATTTTAGGTACACTAGGGGTAAAATGGGGTACTAGGTTAGACCAATATATGCATAAGGAATTTATGGTAAATGGTCAAAAATTTATCATATAATAAGAACATAGTCAACCTAATTGACTTAGTTCATAATGTGAGAGGAAAATAGGGGGCCAACTATATAATAGTGAGTTGACATAGTATTACTGAAGGTGGCTAACTATGTATCAATAGGTAGACATAGTTATAAATAGGGAAGATAGCTAAAATAATACCCTTTAGATGATGTAGTTGGTAATATGTGGCCAATTTATTTTGATAAATGGGGTAAACTATGCACCAGAGGGTTTATATAGTATGCTAAATTTAGAAAAAGGGCTAATTTAGTATGAAATAGCTGATACAACTTAGAATAAAAAGGATGATTGTGTACCCATGGAATAATTTAGTATAAAAGGACTGTAATAGGGTTGATTTAGTATCAAATGGGCTGATTATGTAGGAAAATTAAAAAAACACAAGAAACTAGAACAAACAAATTGATGAAGTAGTTAATTTTTAAATTTTTGAGATTATATTTTAATCATTATGGCATCACGATCTAATAAATCTTACGTTGTTTAATATTTTGTAGAGATACCAAAGATTTTGGTGCCTAGTAGATACATCATGGATACTAGATCTATTGTAGTGTTTGGTTGACATGGATACAGATCGAATGGTTATTCTAGACTTCAACAACATTATAGAGAAGAGATGAATCCCTTTAAGTGTTAATCTCATTGTCAAGTTCTTAGGAACATGAGAATAATTGACCAAAAACTTATGATAAAAGGTGTAAGGGGACACCATTGAGGTGGAAATTACTCTAGAGGATGTCCATGCATTTTTTGGACTTCTGATAGGTAGGACATTGGTGATTAAAGATACACTAAAGTTAGAGGATGAGAGATGATCCTTAGTCTAGTGGGATATAGGATCAAATATGATATACCTCAAATTGAGTGTGAGCTTGTTTTCTATTTACCTTGTAGAAATTATAGACATCTAAATGGAAGTGACAGGACTTGTGATAACATGATTATTGTGTCATAAGTTAGATGGTAAATCACTATTTTACATAATAGCCTTATACTAGTTGATATTGGATCAAGGAGTGCTCTATAATTTTGGTTCTATCATCTAGGTCTAGTGCATGCATGATATGCATGGGATGATATTTAGAGAGTAGAAGATGATGGGACAATGATTTTTATGAGTGTATAGATATATGAGAGGTTATTTATATATTAGTTGATTAGGTTTCTTCATGTGGTTGATGATAGGTTACATGGAAAAGTTTGATGGAGGAAGGATCATGTATCATAGGCTATGCCCCATTTACATTCTTTCATATTATCACATAAGGGTAGATAGTGTGGTATCCCTACACTCACATATCTTCCATATGTCCTAGTTGGTCTACTATTGTGATAGGGTTATCATGTGTGTGTATCATGGGCCACTAAACTTCATGGGTGGAGCCTCATCTAGTGGCTTATATACCTAAGAAATTGGGACTTCGAATGCATCCTATAGTAGTGATTTATTATTGGGTATGACATACTAGAGAGATGATAGGGAGAGGAGGCAGAGGGGCACCTATAAATATACCTGTGATTAAGCCTTATTGTGCTAGACCATGGGTTGATCGATCATGATGTCAGGAGGTAGTGGGTCTATGAGGAAGATATGTTATGGATGTTGATGTAGTGTCACATTAGGAACCATAATAGAGGTAGTAACATCTACCTTAATTTCATCATAGATGGAAGCACCATCCATATGAGGAGGTAAATACACTAGCTGTTGTATAGGGGGATTAATAGTATCTCTAGGACATATTTAGTCTATAAAAAGACCATTGAGGAGAGAAATACGGTGGGATTAGGTGGTGACTTATAGATTTTCATTAGTGCAGAGGAGGATGAAAAAGGAGGTACTCAGTAGGTGAGTAAATGGGGATACCATGATTGGCAACACCAACACTGGTGAGAAATATTTTAAATTTGGCTTAAGTTTTTAATAAGTAACACTAGTTGCATTGTTAATTATAATATATAGATGCTTTGATATATCTGTGTGTGTGTGATCTAATGTCTACTTGGTTTTTTGTTTTATAGATCCTATGATAGAGGAGGTCATATGGAGTGCCCTTGTTATGACTACACACCATGACATTTTGGATAGTGTGATGACACCATACAACCCTACCATGTTAGATGATCTTATGGTTCTATCTACCCTAGCTTAGGCATGATAGTTTATACTAGTAAGAGAGGACTTGAGGAAACTACAAGCATGTGGTGAAGGGTTAAAATCACTAGCAAGGGTTAGAGCTAGAGAGGCATGGGACTTGTAAGCCCTAGCATAGGAGCAAGCCATGTACATGGCAACCACCATCCATATAGGATAGGTACAGGCCCAAGTGGCCAATTTATAAGAATAAGTTACTAGATTGAGATCCTAGATTACCTCTTTATAACACACTATTAATAGAGGTTAGATGCAGGCATTTATGGGTAACATGGCTAGGCCACATGATAGATAGGTTGGAGTATAGCCTTAGAGCTGTAGCTACTATATTTTTTACTTTATATTACATAAAACACATGATATATATTGATTTTTATAGTTCATTAATCTCATGAGTTTTAATTGGATTTAGATGTTGATGCATAGATATATTTACTTTAAAAAACATGTAGCTATATTTTATTGTATATGTTATGGAAAATATTTGATGTTTTTTTTCTTTTCTAGCATTATGAGAGACACATGCATGGTTAAAAATAAAAAGGAAAAAGGGATTTGGAAAAGTATAAGTAATCAAAACAAATATAATACACACTATAACATGATGGGAAATGTCTAAAAATAAAAGATGAATAATATAATAAAGAAAACTGGTAAAAGGGGTAGCAAATGTTTTTAAACCATCTAAAGAGTTGCACCAAATTAAAACAAATAAAAATCACACTATATTATGTTGGGAAGTATGAATTTTTTTTAATAAAATGAAAGGTACATGAAAAAAAATGGTATAAAAAATAAAAACAATTAAGTCAATAAATTGTACTAAGTCAAGCTAGGAAGTATAAAAATAAAGACAAAAATGTAAAAGGAAATTAAATTAATCACACTAATTCAAGCTGGGAAGTATGAATAATTTAATAAAATAGTTGGAAGCATACACAAAATTAGAAAATAAGAAGATACAAGTGAAAGACTTATGGAGTAAGCATAAACCATACTAAATCAAGATGAGAAGTATGTCAATGATGTGTAACTCATAATCAAACACTACTTATCTCAAATTCGACACATGTAATTACATTTTGACTTGGTTATATGAATATTTTGGTTATTAGAATATTTTTTAAGGAGGGCCTAGTCTTATCCATGGTATTACACTGGAACTCACAAAGGGAACACCAATGAGGTGGAAAAAATTGTGGAAATTATTTAAAATATGATTTTAATGTGGTCATTTGTGAGAAGGGTCTAGTCCTATCCATAGTCTTACACTACAACTCATAAAGGGAAACCCTAGGGGGAATGATCAACTAACAAAATAATATTTCTTAAGGGGAAATTCTAGGAATATTGTAATGAAAGATTAAATGTAAAAAACATGGCATAGGGTTTATGATAAGACCTTATAAAACATGAGGAATACTAGCTAAAAGGAGAGACACTAAGAGTCTAGTGACCATTAAAATACAAAGGATACTTGTTCATAATAATCAAAAATTTGCATAGGAAAATAGGTGAGATACTAAGATCAAATCATGATAGTTATATGAACAAGAAAATTAAAATTTACCTACCTTCCCACAACATGTTCCCCATTCCTTAGGACCTCTTATAGATCCATCAGTCTACTATGAATATTGGGTACTTGCATGAGAAATTAGGTAGCATTATTTTTTGTTAAAATTATTTATTCTCCTTTCCCAATCTATTAAACTATCACTCCCCATTGAGCCTTAAATCTATCATGAAGCCAATTATGGAGTTTGATCTTAGATTAAAAATAGGATATGTGTTATGAATCATGTATTTTAGTGTTATTTAAAATTTGAAATTGTATGTTGCTTTTTATATCATTACCTTTTGTTTAAATTATTTGGATTTTAACTTATTTATGGATTTTATGATCCTCCTCTATACAGATTTGAAATAACCAACATGAGTGATATAAGTGATATGAACAAATTATCTTTAGACTCTAGTTAAAGGAAGTTAAGTATCTAAAGATATGACTGACTAAACACTTAGTCTTACCTATAAACCAATATGTAATCTCAAGTTTCAACCATATGTATGTCTAGTATGTGAAAGGAAGTAAAGGAATAAATAGAGATCCAAAGTAAATCAATAAATATGAGTATAATTAGACATCTTGTTTGCTAACTGATCACATAATAAATAAATATTACTAAGGAGATCAAGGTTTATATAACCAAGTCATAATAATAATTATCTAAGTTTTTAATTGAGATAAGGTAGAAAACAATCACTGGAAAAGAAAATAAATCCATGAAAGAAGTGAAATCATAAACATAAGTGTGAAATCATGGAAATAATGATAAGAATCCCTAGGAAAAGAGGAAAGTAAATGAAACCATATAAAACACACAAAGCATAATATAAATATCCATGTGAAATAGATAGGTGAAACCAAATTTGACACAGTCAAATGATATAATATATATAAAATTAGATCATAAGTCCAATCCAAAATCATAATGAAGAATAAAGATAAAGAACATGATGTCATGTTAAAAATTAATAAATTTGCCCATAAATATTATCCATGACATCTGAAGCATCTCTATGAAGCTGTATCTTAATAACAACTAGAGTCTCACTGATCTTCATGGAAAGATATGCAAAGACTTCTCTTTGAATATCCTCAATAGAAAATATAGGTTTAGTTAAAGGATTATGCTCATGAGGGATCTCATGCATAGAATACTCAAGGAAAAGAATAGGTGATAAAATAATAACGGTATCTATGGGATGAGATGGAACCATGGGTGGGGAAGAAGGGAACATAGGTGAAGAAAGAGGAGCTTTCTTGTGTGGAAGACCAATGGAAGGAGGAATAACTAGTAAAATTATTGATAAAAGGTGATTCCAAAGGTGTTACTAGAGAATATGATAATAATTGGTATGATGGGTATTACACTAGTGCCAAAGATAATATAACTCCCAATATTTAAGGATATACTCAAGAAATAACTTAAGAAGAGGGATAGCCTTGTCTTTAAGTTGAGAAAGGGTGGGATACAATGCTTTAATATATTGCCAAAATGTTTGGTAATGGGTGTAATAATGACTATTTGTCCCATGGAATAAAAAAATATTCTTGTTAGTATAATTTGGAGGCCTAATAATAGAAGAGGTAGAAGGAGAAGTTGGGGGTGGCTAATATAACTAGTAGTATTTGGTCTAATGACTGACAAATTTATGGATTTCATAATAAAGTTGATCAGCCCATTGGGTAGGTATGGGATCAAGTTATGACAAATGAAGAATTCCATCACCAAGGTAAGGTGGGGTTGAAGAGGAAACTAGACTAGGCTCATCTAAAGGAAAATCAGACTAAAAAATGGGATATAGATTAGTTAAAGGTAGAGCAGAAGTAGGAACTAGACTAGGTTCAATTGAAGGTGAGGCTAGATGCATAGAAAGCTTAAGAGTAGTAGTTAGTATCTCTAGGGGATAA
Source organism: Torreya grandis (assembly GCA_037957365.1). Taxonomy (NCBI): domain Eukaryota; kingdom Viridiplantae; phylum Streptophyta; class Pinopsida; order Cupressales; family Taxaceae; genus Torreya; species Torreya grandis. Next base: position 899,573 of record JARHVA010004590.1, read on the forward strand.
AAACTAGAAGGATCTCAATATCTATCAAAATGATAAAGACTAGTCATGGCATGATCCATGAACATGATTCTAAGAGGCTCTGATGAAACTAGAGGTGTACCATGTGATCACTCCATCTCTACCCTATAAAAAATAGGAAGAATACTAGAATTAGGCACTATGAATAAAGGAATGCTATAAGATGAATAAAAAGACTAAAATAAATAATTGTGATATCAAATAATCTCAACATTTTTACTTAGACAAGTCCTCCTAAAAATGGGTCACCTAAAGCATAACCATCATCATAGTTGGGTGTATACAAGTCTATGTTGTATGTAGGTATAACCTTTTCATCAAAAGTCACATAATGAATAAAATGTCTAGTATTAGTTAAGACCATAGATATATCATTAAAAATAGGTTGATAGGCTCAAGGTTGAAAAGAGGGAGGAAGTTAGGTGATGATATAAGGGGATAAATTAGAAGTTTTGATCTTGAGGCTTATCTCATTTGACTCATCATCATCAAAATCTAGGAGGCTAGGTGGTATGTTAACAATGAGTTTAGGGTGACCATTATAACCTCAAGTAGAATTGATAGGATAATTAAAGAGTTGAGATTCCCTAAATGGGATACTAGGCAAAGGTTCAAGGGTAGGAATTTCCAAGACACCAAATTATTAGAATTATTTGAAATTTCAAGGGTTTGTGTCTGCTTAAATATTATAGATAACACAATTAAGGGGGAATTTGATGTGTTAACAAATAAATAAGGTGATGAACCTCATATAATGAGTCAAAGGTCTACCAAACAAGATGTTATAAGAGAGGGGAAACTTAAATATCACCACTTTCATGTAGATGATGATAGAAAGGACAATAATGGGAAGCCATATGTAACCTAAAGGAGGCATTTGCCTTCCATCATAGTCTTGACATGTGCTACATGTGGATTTGAGATTACATTCAAAATATGTAATAGTTTTAATGAAATCAAGGGAAGTAACACAAGTACCTAAACCTTCATCAATCAAGGCACACTTAACTTGGATATCACTAATTTAGACAATAATGAATAAATGAGGATCATCTGCATGAATAAAAATCTCATCTGGAATCATGGAATTAATAGGAACCTTTTCATTGTTTAAGGATGCCATATTTACATCCAGATAAGGTAGCTTCACATCCTGATAGAAGAGGATGAGGGATGTTCATTTCAAACATAAATTTCATAATATAGTTTTGATGATGGGGGAAGTTTTTATTAATTAGAGGAAAGATTTTTGAGATTGGAGATGAGAAATTTATAAAACGGGGTCCCATCATCATAACCTATGGGTGATTATTATGTATATGTGTATAATGTTTCAAGAGCTCTTGTGAGAGATGTTTTAAAGTGAAATTATACTTGTGTTGGTAATATAAAGATAAATAGGTTAATTTTTTTAGGTGGTGGGATGATTTATTGAGGTATTTATTGTGAATGGGTTGAAGAAATACTATTTGAAGGTTAGGGAGCATTGTATATATATGTAGATGTTGGAGGAAGAGTAGAGAAAGTGTGAGAGGTATGATCCAATTGATTTGTTTAAATTAGTTCTTGGAAGGTTATAAGGTCCTCTTACCTTAAATCCATGATATGAGATGGGGAAGTATCTTGAATGACATAGAATGTTTGATAGGTTTGGTGTGTGGGTGTTGGATTGGTATTAATAAAAGTAAATAATCTTTACATGTTAGTCATATTTACCACATTTTCTTCTTTAGTAGTGAGGTATGTAAGACTTTTAACATTATTTTTATAAGGAGTAGGCTCATATTTGATATCTTTATGTTTGGTAAGAGGATATTTTTATAGAGCAAGATGAGCATTAACTTGATTTAAAGCTTGATTTTTGTTTTGAATTTCATGGGGTTTAAAATTTATGTCATATGCTTGTTGACATTTAAAAATGAGTGATTCATGATCAAATTTTTGGTCAAGATGCAAATCTATATTTAGATTATGCAATTGTATACAAGTATCATGAGAGTGGCCCCAACTTGTATGAAACCAACAAAATTTGTTAGGGTCATACTATTATTTCATTGGATGAGTGGGGTCAAGATATCAAGGTAGAGGCCTTGGAATATGCTTTTGAAACTTTACTAAGGATAATGGTTTGTAGAAATTAATGCTGGTTGTTTGAGAATATGTAGGATTAGGAGTGTTTTTTAGAGGAACATGATCCATTATGTTTTTGGGAGTGATTGATTGAATGTTTTGAATAGTATCATAAATATCAATAACACCATCATTGGTAGCATGGAATTTATTATTTTGAATGAGAATACAAGTGCCTACAATGGGTTGAGATGGTTCAAATTGGCACATGAGAAAATCTTATCACTTATTTTGGTCAAAGGCTTCTTCTAAAGTTTTTGGAGAGAGATTCCTAACCCAATATTATAACTTAGAGTAGAGAGCATTAGTGAATAAGTGAAGAGGTTATTGTTTACCATATTATGCTCACATTTACTAGACAACTTGTTTCATTGTTTGATTAAATATTTTTCCATTTCAATTTTAATTTGTTTACAATTTATGAAGTGAGCTAATTTATTCTCAAGGAGATCACTAGTTTGAAATTATTATACTAGTGAGTTAACCAAGTCTTCCAAACTAGTGATAGAATGGGTTTGAAGTTGATTGTACTAATATAAATAATCTCCTAAGAGTCATTAAACTAATATATTGGTAGAAATAAAGGTATTGAGTTTGACCCAATATTTATAAAGTTTACCAAATGTCTTTAGGTGCAAGGTGGGATCGATAGATCCATTGTAGGTGATGGTAGGTATGACACCTCCTATATCAATACTAGGAATTTGAGGTATAAGAGGTTCATTTTAGAGATGTTTGATCATTTTATTAATGAGAGGTGTTTGAGGAATAAGGTTACCAAGGGAATTCCTAAGGTGGGGGTGGGGGATTTTGGATTTTATGCTTCCTAAGAAATAGGTTGGGGTTGGTTTTTAAGGTTAACAATATGGTTTTGCATTTGTATCATTTAATTTGCATTATTATTTTGAAAAGTATGCATTTGATTAAGTGTTTTTAATAAAATTTGGTGAGTTTGGGTAGTATTTTGAATATTTAGTACAACATGTGATGCACTGGTATTGGTATAAGTGGCTTAAATTTCACTATGAGTAGTAGCATGCACTACACTTGTGGCATGAGAAGCAATGGTAGAAAGGGAAACACTAGTGGCATGATTAGCATTGGTAGAAAAGGAAACACTAGTAGCATGATTATCATTGGTAATAAAGATGAATTAGTGGCATGATTAAAGAGAAGGGTATTTTGAAAAGACCCACTAGAGGTTGAACCTACCATGTTAGTGGAAATACTTAGCATGGAGGTTGAAGAAGTCATAAAAGAAGATGTCATGGTATGTGAAGGAGATGAAATAAAATTAAAAGGTTGAGAAGAAAATGAATTATCTCCCCTAAATATATGAGAGAAGGTAGGGGATGGTGAAATAGGTTCTTATACTTGAGGAATGATCATAAGATTATAAATGGTTAAAGGTCATTTCCTTTATGTTGAGAAAATTCATTAATAAAAAAGAGCATTTCAGGTGTGTATTCTGACTCACACTCATATTATAAGGAAAATAAATGATTATAAGTTGAGGATGAGTGAGGAGTATCATAATTGTTAGTGCAAGTGGCAACATGAACAGTGCTTTCATCCAAAGTGGAATCCATAAACTATTTTTTAGGAAACCTATTAGGATTGGTAAGACTCATCATGTTTGTTAGATTTAACTCTATATTATCCTCAAACAAGAAATTCATGATGAGAAAAAGAGGATAAAAATTTGATGGAAATAAGAATTAGTTGATAGGATATAGAATCACATAGATCAATAGTGTTATGTGAAACATGGAATTTAAAAAACAAGAGGACACACTTATACATGTCACTTATGTACTACTAGAGAGGATGCATAATATAAAATAAGAGTACATAGTTGTATAAGTTTATTTTTTACTAATAAACATGAAACAAAACATGAAAATAAATATACATAGTCAGATAGAGTGACTATGTACTGAAGGTAACAATATGAATAGTCTGTATGAGACTGTATTGATAGGGACAACAATGTTATGAAAATAAAGATTTTTTTTGCAAGATAAGATATAATCAAATGAAATGAAACACATAAAAAATTGGATCAATATGACTAACCCAATTGGAAAACACAACATAAAACTTGTACCAACTTTGGATAATGTAAGTTTTACTATACAAAATACAATGATCAAAGATCAAGAAACAACTTGAAATTAAATATTAGCTAATTGGTCATTTATAAGTGTTTTTAAATTATAATAAAATTTGAAACTAATGTGATGATAAGTTGGTTGTAAGAAGGAAATAGAAATTAATCTATGGATAGTTTTAGGAAGTTTAGGCTAAAAGGTATCTATATTGGTGATGATATTGGCTTCGTATTGGGACCTACCCCCTCACTTCACAATCCCATAGTGATAAGGGTGTCAAGTGATTTTCCAAAATGTACCATCAACCACATGTTTATGCTTGGCTAGAAAACCAAATTAGCTTCCCCCTTATTGATGAAATCCAAGTAGGTAGGCCTTGGGAAGAAAATGTTTAATGATTTTTGATGTAAAGTGATTTGGAAGTGTGTGTAAAAGAGAAAAATAATGTGACTAAATTAGTAAATTGGAAAACCACTTAATTAATCTATGTTTATTACTCTAATAATGAAAACAACTAAAATTCAAGAAAAAATAGGTTAATTCTATAGACTGTGAAGAGTATAGAGTCAGTTTAGGTGACATTGTATGCAAATAATGTAGAATAAAGTCAACTGGTTTGCTAATGTTCTAAATAATCAAGATATGGAAGAACATAATATAATAGGTCAACTATGTCTTCTAGATAGAAAATAGGCTATAGAATTGTGTCAATATAGTTGAACCAATTTTCTATAGGGATACAATTTTATAGATTTCAAACTTACAAAATAAAGTACTATAAATGAAAGACTGAAATGATAGAGAGAGAGTAAGAATGAACCTTGGTGGGTTTGAAGATGCTTATATTTCAAAATTTTATGCTATGATGCTAAAGTGATGATTCAATTATTATATGAATAGAGTAAACTAGATTGATGAAATTTACAAAACCTATGTGATAAAAAGAAGCTATAAATAGATTCAACTGTATTGACTATGTTTACAAACCTATATGTTAAAAAGAATAATTGTGAATAGAGTCGACTATTTTTACTATGTATGCTATCCTATAATTGAAAAATAAGATTATGATGAGTTAATCAATCCAGTCACGTATATTTATAGAAGACTTACAAAGATAGAATAGAGCCATTTTATAGTGATTGCATTTTAAAATTTCTCACAAACTATTATAACTATATTGATAGGTTTGATATAGTATTTCAAAAATATAAATATATAATATGATGATAAAATGAATGCTTGAAATAAAACCTACAAGGATTTGATTCACATTGGGTTCACCAAAATGTATATAAAGAGAAATAAAACTAACCTATTAATCAATCCTAGATCAGAGAAGATAAATCCTACTTACACTTATGATTGTTGATACATTAGATATTTAGGGTCATGAACAAGATGGATTTTATAGACCTAACCAAGGGATATATTACCACAATAAAATCATTGAGAGGGTTCCAAAGCCTCTAGTAAGGAAATAATATGAAATAACCCTAGCTAGGTCATATGTTTTCATATTCAAAAAATATATGCAAATTACATTAAAATCTAATCTAGTGCTCACCAAAGGTTATGGCACAAAGTGGGGGTAATAAACATAAAAATTAAACATGCATAGAATATTTATACTCAAGGCAATGTATAATAAATATTAATGCATGGGAGATAAGTACAAATGCAAATATATCTACTATTATAAATTAAGAACAAAGTTAGGAATACTTACCTTTGAATACAAACCCATTGAGCCTCAATCTCTCCCTTGGCCAAGGTTTTTCACAAGAGGTTATTGTGGTATGTAAGAATAACAAGGATAAGTCAACTCTAGGCTACCCAAATTCTCTATGCATCTAAAATACTTCTCTATAAGACAAGATCTATAAATTTAAATAAATTATTTAAACCCTAAGCTATGATTCTCAAGTATAATGGTGGATAAATAGATGAGTACAATATTATTCTTATTCTTTTCTTTTTAAGTTATGGATTTAGATATGTATATATAGCTGAATCTAACCCTAAACCTTTATAAAATTATAAATGATAGGGTCAACCTAATTTGAATTTTTATCATTATTTGATAAAAATAAGCTAGGTCCTAGCTAGGTCGGCCAAGGCCAACCTAGAACCTAACATGATTTAAAAAAATTAAATACAGGGTCAGCCCAAGATGATAGTGTATGCTAAATGTCCAAAATGAGTTTTATGCTTAGGTAGGGGATAAGTAAGGCAGTGAATTACTTGGAATAATGTGTAAGAGAGGAGGTAAAGCTTAGGGAAGTGTATATGATATGTTTGTGTAGATAACAAGTGGTGGTATAGGGAACAAAAATCCTATGAAACACCAATGGTCTACCCACCCCTTTCCTGGTGCACCCTTTAAGGCATGCTCTTAGATAGATTGGGACTTGATGGGTTCTTGTAAGAGATAAAGCATCAATAATTGGTAAAGTTTTAAAATATTATGTGTATACAATGTCCATCGCCACATAAGTACAATTTACAAAATTTGATGAATAATATAGAACACTAATCCTAAATAATTTACACCTATTTTTGATCTAGATCTATTTACACATAATAAATCATTTAATTATCATTATTTATTATTTATTAAAATACCTTTCAATAGTTTTACTTTACTATTTTAACAAACTTAGTTTCATAAATTCAAAATATTATTTATCTAAATATTCTATTAATTAGCTTGCTATAAATTAGTTTATCATCCTTGTGTTAGAAATACTTTTATATTTATTAACCCTTAATCCCCCACACATCTTAATTTAGGGTTAAACATTTGGTGAACTAGACCCCTAAGTCTTCCTTTGAAAACCTAGTTTGATCTATGGTTTCCAACCTCCTATGGTTTGAGCTTGTTGTAATTGATTTTCAAATTTGTAAATTTATCTTAGGGTTTTACCCTCCTCTTATTGGCAAGATTCATGTTCATTCACTTGAAAATTTATTCTTACTCGATTAACGCATTTTATCTTCCTAGAAAATCCATTTTAAAATTCCTCAAAGTTTTTTTACTCAAGTTGGTATAATAAAAAACCTCTTTGTGTTCAACTAAATTCTATAAAGAATTTTCAATTTTTATAATTTACTATTTTTATCAAATATTGACATACAAGGTGAAATAAATACCTATTTTCCCTATTTATCTAATTTTTGAATATTTTATATTTTTTATAAAAAGCCTTTCTCATATTTACAAAAGACACAACCAATCTCCTGAAATTTCTACATTATTTTTGTGTAAACTATTATTAAGTTTTCCTTGATGTTTTCAACCTTCTAGGGTTTCAAATTGCAATAAATTTTTAGTTCTAATTTTTCCTATCACGTTGGATTGTTCCATATAATTTGTATATATTTATTATATTGTTCTCATATCAATATTTATAAAATCCAAAATGGATCAAAATTAACCTCTTTCTCCTCCTAACTCTAATATGAGTGATAACTACTGTCCCTCTAACCAGATCCATGTTATCATTTTTTCAAGGGGTAAGGTGGTCCATCAAATAGTTTTGAATGAAGGTGATTGATATATAATTTTTTAAATCCCTCCACCTCCCACATGTATTTAAATGATTTGTGTATGAATAAACAACATAAAATACCTAGGGTTTTTGATTATGAATCCCTAAAATATCAAAACATTATAATAAACAAGTTAATAGAAAAGTTACAAAAGAAAAAATCATAATTTCAATTCAAAGATCACATCAATGGAAAATTAGGTAACATAATTATATAATATAAAATATTCTAGTGTTGATCATGCGTTTGCATCTTCACCTAACAACTTTGTGCATAATCAAAATCCATATCAAGGTTGGAAGCTGAAACTAAAGTCACATATAACCAATGATTCTAAAAGTATGTAAAAGGCTAATAAGAGTCCAAGTAAAATCCTATGAGAAATGACTTCAAAACAAAGTGATTCAACTACCTCCTCTACATCATATAAGGAGATCCAAATACTATTGTGCATACCATATAATTCATGGGAATCATACAAATTATTATTTTGCATTAAATAATAAAATACAAAGTCTCAAAGATAGTAGTGATCCTATCATCGATACATCAATCAATAAAACTACTCACATTATGAATACATTTATTGAAATACAAGTGAATAAATAACAAGTATGGGTACCAAAGGATAATTTAAAACAAAGATAATTACAAATGCAAAAATTATAACACAAAATGATTTAAAAGGAAAATATAGAGATAGATATTTTACAAAAAGATCAAGAAATCAAATCACAATTCTTTTCCTAATTTTTAAGAAAATATAAATGACTTTTCTCTAGTCCACAATGAGATACATGCTCCTAAAAATGATGAACATACTAAAAAAAACCAAAATTTTAAGAAGGAAATTCTAATATATTGCGCAATTGGGTTTTCACACAAAAATGTTTAAAATGTTATATCATAAGTTGAAGAACAACTTAAGAAGTTACATGTCTCATATAATAATGATTATATTGATGAAGATGATGATCCTAATAATAAAATATATTGGTATGATATTGATTATGTAGCATATGAATATTACACACATGATATAAAACATTGACAAAGGTATACCATTGATGAGTACATTGGTTTATAGTATAATTTTACCTTGTACATGTATTCTTTACTTATCATTCCAATCATTCTAAAAAAATACAAAAATATTCAACATTCCTATATTTTAATAGCTTTTTGACATCTATTTTGTTTACTATATGTTATTAGATATCATATCATTTAAATTGTATATACACATATATTTCACACATATTTACGTGTGATATAGACATACCTAGACATATGATATATGCATTTTTAGATGTTAGACCTTTCCTCTACTCATGTCATATACTACATTGGGGGCATCTGCTTATTTAATCATGATTGATACATGTTACATATCATTTATGATAATTTCTACATTATCATGTTTTATTTTATATGAAAATTCTTAAACATCTATATATCTATGCTCTTATCTTTCAAAATGTACTTGATATGTTATACTACATAATGGTTTTTGATAACACATATATGTAGGGAATAGTATAATATGCTTATGCTAGGGTTTTATGTTTCATCTATTTTTCACTTCATTAGTGTCTTACATTGCTTGTTATTATCTTGTTTGTGGAACATTTGAAATTTTCCTTGCCTATTGGCCCCTGTTCCATTTAATGTTGATTATACATTTGAATGCCATTTTATGTTGATTGAACATTTAAATATGTCATTCATTGTACAATATTTGAACATGCCATTTGTATGAGGTCTCTTTGGACCATTCCCATGCATAACATTGATTGATTTTGTATGTGTGCTTGATTACTTACTAATTTTGTATTGTTATCCTTCAGACATTTCCATGATCTATATCAGGAATCTTAGGACTTAATGTGATCACATACTACAAGCCTAATTGATATATATCTACTTTGACATATTATCCTTATATGCTACATGATTTATACACATGTTATAAAAATAATTTATCATTTTGAGGTAAGGTAAATACAAATTTATATTTCCATCACTTCAAAAGGAGGGCATATCAATGGGGGCATTCCATAGAAGCATGACATCCACATTTTCATAGTTTCCTAGACTTTAGGGGGACATGTCATAAAGGCATGACCTCTAAAATGATAGCTTTTTCGTAATTTCCATATTGTAGTGCGGGCATGTCATAATAACAAGACCTACACACTGAACGCTCCCAGTGTGTGCATGCCCCTGCTCCTTGCATGTGCACGAAGATTTTGAACACTGCGAGCACACAGGCACGAGCGCAAACTTCCAGTTTGGTCCAGGCTGTTGTAGATCTGACAGTTGGTGTGGCTAAAACTTTACCAATGAATGGGGTTCTTCTCCAATCATGGATTCAGAAAATGGTTCCCCTATTTTTGGGTCTGTCCCTGGGTCTAAGGGAAGAACTTATGCGGACGTGGCTACTTTTGAAGCTGAAATTCATGATGTGAAATGCCATGCTTCTGCTAGGAGACTAAGCGAATCACCTGTAAGTGCTTTAAAACCTGTCAGGGTTAATCTTGATCTTGATACTATTAAAGAAATCTTTGATCAGGTAGAGTACATTTCAAAGTCTACGGCTATTTGAAAATTTCGTGGCTGCTGGCCATCTCTTACTGATTTACATGGCTGGATATCCCAGACATGGCTACCACTAATTGATGGAAATGTTGAAATTTATCCTTGTGGTAAAGGTTTTTTTATAGCTTTATTTCACATTGCTGAGGATAGGAAGACTATTCTTTCCAATAGAAATTTCTTCTGGCAGGGTAAATACCCTCTCTTCACCAAATAGTGGCATATGGATTTCAATCCTGTTACGAAAACTTTCAACAAGATTCCTGTCTGGGTTTAACTCCCTAATTTACCATTGCATCTATGGCATGAATCGGTGTTTAAAACCATCAGAAATGCTATAGGGGAATTTTTATTTGTGGATGCAGAAACCAAGAGGTATTTCAAATCAACCTGTGCTCGCCTTATGGTTGAGGTGGATGTTTCTAAGGGCCTTCCTGAGGTGATTTGTCTGGATTCCCCTAGGGGATCTTGGACGCAATTGTTAGATTTTGAAGGGCTACCTTTTTGATGTAGAAAGTGTCACCTGATGGGGCATGTTGCTGCCCAGTGCACTGCAAGGAAATCCAGACCCAGAAGATCTCCTTCTTAGTGGGCTGAAGCTGATCATGATCACTATATTTTAGAACAACCTGAGGAAGCTTCGATTGATTTTGAGAATGAGAATGAAAAGAGTGTCTTATCTACTTTGATGGATCAGGAGTCTCAGCTGGAGACTGTTCCTGTTAAAGGTTCGGTGGAGATTGGATTATGTAATCTTCCTGAACCAATTTCTGAGGAGGTGGTGGTTCCTCCTCCTGTTTTGAAGGATTCTCTTAGGAGTCAGTTGTTGGCTAGTTCTCCTATGGTTTTGGCTGAGGTTTTGTCACCCCCTGGGCTTCATGATTCTTGGCCTTCTGAGGAATGGGCTGCTGAGGCAGCTAAGTTAGAGGATGGCTGGACTACTGTTAAGAGGAAAAAATCTAAGCCTCTGGTCCCTCCTCTAGATATGAAACTTCGGTCTTGTAAAAAAAGTAATAACTAATAGTTATTGTTTGTCTAGCTCTTGTCTGCTATTTTTAGATTACTAGTTAATCTGGTATAGCTTTTGTAGGTTCTAGGTTATTTCGTTTCCTAGGTGTGCTTAAGTTTATATCTTATCTGATGTATAGGGTTTCAGGGCCCCTTCAAAACCTATTTTTACCTTAATCTAAAACAAGACCTACACACTTATAAAGTTACTCATTATCTCTAAATTTTAGTGGGGGCATGTCATAAAGACATGAACTCCACACTTACACAAACTATAATGTAATTTAATGATTGAGATATATACTTAGGTCAAAATCCTATACATTGCACATATTTTGCATATATTTGAAACAAAGTTTTTTAGATCTATGATACATATATTATAACTTAGAAATATTAGAGGTTCATATGTCATGTTATTTCATGAAAAATTGCAAAACTTATCAATTATACTACTCATTAGGATGCATTGATTATACTAGTACGTACTTTTATCAAGTATTTTATTTTATAGTAGTGATTTAATATTATAGACTAAAGTGATTAAATCATTATAAGTCACTATATTTATAGATTTGGATAGATTAAATTATATAATATCACCAAATTTATAAGATGAGTTTATTAAATCACTCATCTTCACTAGATTATATATATTCACATTTAAGTTATCTGATTGAGATATAATGATATGAATGGCTATGTCTATTCATAAGTGTTTTCATTTATGTCAAGGTTTATGTCTTTTGATGTCATTGATGTCAAGGTGTATCTGGTGAAGATATATGGTGAGTGATTTGTGAGGTATGAGCTCTTAGAGGAGTTTGAACTACCGAATTCCAAGACACCCATTCAAACCACCTATTAAATTGCTCATATCTTTCACCACAAGGGGAGTTTGGATAAATTATCCTAGCATGATTTGAGTACCCATATAAAATTATAATCCATGAAAGATTGAGGTTGTTTGAGGGGATAAGGTTTATGAACAATTTATAATATTATAAGCATTTATAGAATGCATTCAAAACCCTACAGGCAAACCTCATTATGTAAATATATTTACACATAATTTTCATGGGAACCAAATATTCTCAGGGAAGTTGAGGGGTATATATACTAAATATTCATGGAAATAATTTTGGGTTTAGAGGTCTGTAATTTATTAACCATCTTTAAGAATATTCACCTCCAAAACCCTCATAAGGACTAATTTTAAGAAAATTCAAATTTAATACAATAAAAAACTCATGCATCCTCAAACCTCTTTAAACATCAAGTAAACTTAGATAGGGTCCTATAAATGGTACTTTTTTTGTATAGAATTATATAGATCATGGTAGAAAATAAAGTTTTTTTTTTAAAAGGTAGTTTAATGGATTATAATCCATGGAGAGTGAATTTTGGAACTTTTTATTCCTAATAAAGCCATCATATGGTCAAAATTAGGCCTAAAAATGCCTCTGTGAGCTCCTTAAAAATATCTAGTCTACAAAAATTCAAGGTATTTTGACTAAGTTGTAGGTGTTTCTTCATCAAAAATACCTATATCATGATATAATGAGTTGTTACAATACTAAATATCATTGTATTTTAATTTTTTAATGTTTTCATGCAAGTTATAATGGTCATAAAATACAAGAAGTTAGGATTATAGGCCTATTTAGCCTAGTAGGCCTATTTGATCAACCAATTGAACATGAAATTAGCATTAGAAGTTATTGAATAAGATCATATGGAATTTTCACATAGAATATTTGGTCTTCATGTGTATTTATAATGAAAATCAAGTCTTCAAGTGCTAATTCATGAAAATAAGGGCTAAAGAAGGAGTTGACTAGTCTTAAGTGCCAATCAATCATGAGTTAACTGAACTAAAAAGGCAATAAATTCATGTTTCATGGTTTTAATGTAGGAGAAGACATTAAATTATCTTGGTCTCATGTTAAGATGAGTTAAATAAATAATTAATGGAATAACATCTTAGATAAGGGCCTTGGACAAGTCAAAGGGGCCCACCACATTATTTCCAATGCCAAAAGAAGCTCATGTAAGGCATTTGACACAAAAGAGATATATTAAGGACTATTTACTACAATTTATAGTTGATTTTGACTTGAGTTAATGTGGATTTGACTCATTCCTCTCTCTTTTATGCAAATCTCTTGGATTTCTCTTTTCTCATGTTCTATATATTCAGGGTTTGAGGCCTATTTTCAGGATCCCTCTCTTAAGCACTATTAAACTCTACCAAGATTAAGATTTCTAACATTTTAAGATGAATAAAATGACTATTTTAAGATTAATATATACAATTTTAGTGTGTTATATTGGTTTGATTTTCACATATGGTAGCACTTTCTACCTTGGTAGGTCTTGATCTCACCTAATTACTAGTATGCCATCTTATGTAGGTCATATAGAGTGTTTGATGTTGATTGACTAAGATAGCAGTGGATATATTGACTAGTTAGTGCCTTTAATCAGGCCTACCATGATTTACCTCATGCTTAGATCACTTAATGAAACCTCTATGTGAAATATTGTTGCATAATAATTCTTTAGAGTTTTAGATCTACTTATTGCATTACTAATCAGTGTTGTATGAGTTCAAATAGAGTATATGAACTATAAATATAGGTGTATCATCATTAATAAAATATATTTCCCTTTAAATTCTCTTTCTAACCCTTTTCATTTCAAAATAAAAATTAGGTTTTAGTAAGTAGAGCATAAGTGATAGATGAGAGGAGCTAGCCTCATAATCTAGATGTCTAGTCTAAGTGGAAGTGCCCCATACCTTAGACCATTCTAATGTTAGTCTAGGTGTGAAGGATATTAGAGCAATCTACCTTCAAAAGGTGTTATCTAGGTTGTTAAAAGTTTTGGCATACTTGATGGGACACATATATAGCCATTGGAGTACACATTTACACTATTTTAATCTTTAAAAGTAGTTTCAAGTACTCATATGGTCATTGTATCTGAGATAAAAATCAAATTTTATTCATAATTCATATATTTTCATGTGTTTTCTAGGCTATGGCCACCTATGGAGCAGACTTTGGTTATTTATCTCATTATTAGTGGTTTTAATATGATCCATATACATCTACCATGGTCCATATTATCCTTATGAGGAGCATCACTAACCATATATAGAACTGCATCAGTATTATGGTGACTCATACCAATCCTATGATAATCCTCATGAACCTTGTTATCTTCTTGATTAACCTAATCAAGTCCCAAGATAATATATTTCTAGCTTCATAAAAACACCATTTGGCTATGGGAAATAGATGGTGAGGATAGAGACTCAAAAGGACCATGGATAGGAGATTCTCAAGCCTCATATTGAGAGAATGATAGCTCATTTTCAAAAAGCTAAAGAGGTATATGCATCTTTCATAAGAAAAAGCCATTCAATGTTTAGTGCTAATATCTTAGACATAGGTGGTCTAATTGTAGGCATTGAAGAGAGGTTGGTGGTCCATGAGAAACACTAGGGTTTCCAAAATCAACAACATGTTCCCATTGAACTACCCTTTTCTCTTTATGAACAACAAACAAATGTTTATCACAACCCTCAAGATTCCATCCAAATCTTTCCTAGTTATCCTACTTAGAAGTGTATCCAAGAAAGACCTTAAAATAAGGAAGAATTATGTTTTAAGGAGGCTAATTTTCATGTTTCATAATAGATCATACAAGATCTCTAATGAGTTTGTTCATTACTTTAAGGCTCACCTAGCTAAATAAGTTGATCTTGTAAATCAACATCTTTAGTATTCAATGGTAGCTACAAAGGAAACATAATCTCAACAAATTCTAGTTCCTTCATTCACACCCATAGATGTAGCAAGTATAAATGAATAAACTCATAAACCCAATTTCATGACTTGGAAATAGGTACAATAGTCCATGGAGAGAGATGAGTAGTCTAGTATGAGCCCAAGTGTTGATCTAGAAAGTAAACAAGTAATCATTCAGACTCCACTCTTTTATCCTCAAAAGCCCAAGGACTTTCCTCAATGGAAAGATATTCAATATAACATGCAATAGAGAGAGGAGGTGAAGGTGATCAAGGTTGAGCAAATTTATGAGAAAAATCAATCATCAATGGTAGCATCTTTGGACCTTTCTCATCTTCTTAAATATTTTTAGGGGTCTACCATGCCACTTTTTAAAAAGGAACCTCTATTTTGTCAGGTAAATGAATAAAGTGTAGCTGATATGAATGAAAATGAGAGAATATTTCATGAACATGAGGAGAACATCACTATTAGCACACTCCTTGTCAAGGAAGAGCATGATCTAATATCTTAGAGTGTAAAAGAAGATCAACTCAAAGAGGTTGCTACTAAGATTGAAGATGAGTTGAAAGTAAAATATGAAGTACAACGAAAAGAGGTTTCATTTGAATAAATTTAAGAGGTTTCTTAAGATTTCTTTGATCACATAGTAGCTTCCATTCATTATGATAGTTCTAAATATCTTGTAGCAATGATACAAGACAAGTACCAATCAGCCAGTGAAGAAACTCTAATTGCACTTTAGTTTGGTGAGAACCAATAAAATGAAATGTTTTATATCATTAATTTAGGTTATTATTTACTTTAATATGGCTCATTATAGGTTGAGAGAAGTACTTCCATCAAGAAGGAATAAATCAAGTCTTCAAGAAATCAATTCCAAGAAGTTATTTTCTCAAGAGATGACTTGTTTGATTCTTTCAAGCATTGTTATCAACTTATAACTTCATATTTACATATCTCTCTACTATTGGAGTTTGAATATGAACTCAGATGGCCTTAAAAATTACTAAAATTATATCCATTTCCCTTAGAGGCCAGCCTTACAACAATGATACCAGAGCCACTTCAAGTTACCCAACATGATCATAATCAATAGCTCATGAATGAAGAAGAAAATAGATTGTTCTTTCAAATTACATAGATTTGGTAGTAGTATGATGGGGTCTTGGACTCACTTATATAATTCATACACTTGAAATTGGTAGTAGAATAACTAGTTACTTCCCTATGAATCCATGAACATACAAATTCTCCCATCTACAATAAGAGGTTATCAAGAGGTAGTAACCATGTTTCAAAATTCCATTGTAAACAATCTATATTTCCATTTGACCCTAGAGTAAAGCTTTTGATTTTAGGTTAGTTGTTTTATTTTTGTATTATTTAAATAAGTGATTAGATAAGCAATAGTCTATTGTCTTGTTCTTATTTTCCTTAGGTTAAGTTGATTTGTAGTATAGTTTTTATTCTTGTGTTTTTTCCTTTTAGTCATGTTATTATAGTCAAAATAGGTGCTATAAAGTCCCAAAAATTAGTTTAACAGTCAAGTGAGTTATCAAACCATGTTATCATGCTTCAGATTATCATTGTCATGTGAAATCAAGTGAATTATTTTGACCAATAATCTGGTTAACCCCTATGAGTCACCAAAAATGTTGGTAATTTGGTCTGTCAAGGCCCAATACCAACCCATATAACTCAAAATGTTTTAGGACATTGTTATGGGCCTCTACATGGTAGTCAACCATGTGTAGTTTGAATAAAAATAAAGTTGTTTGGGCCTTTAAATGGTAAATAATGAGTCAAAATACTATTAACACATTCAAAATACCCTCAAATACACCCATGTACATTACTTTAGTCATAAAGTTTCATAAGTTAAAAAGGTCATTTTATGCAAGTTTAAGCCTAAAAAGGCCCATTTTGAGCTTCCATATACAAATTTGGCTAAAAAAGGTGTAAAAAAGGTCTAATTATTGTTATAACATTAAAATTAATCACTTTCATGTCCCTCATTCCCTAAATATGGTAGTTCATAGCTTTAGTTGTGAATAAAAGGCAAAGAAAGAGCTTTTTCATGCATATTTCATAGAGAAATATGGAATTTTATAGCCATTCCATACAACTAAGGCCAAAAGTAGGAAGAGGAAGGAATATCAGGTGTTCTAGAAGAATTTCATTGAAAAATGACTCAAAATAGGTCTAAAACTAGTTAACATCCTTCATGTTACTTATTTTCACATAAGGAGAGCCCTTCAGGTATGTAAGAGGTATGACAATGAGAGAAAATCCAATTCTATAATTTTGGTCAAAGAAATTTGTCTTACAGAGATTATAGATAGAGAAAGTGGTTTTAAAATTGGTCATCTCTCCATCATGAACCATCCCTTTGAAATCAAGGCATTCATTATGGCTCCTTCATCTAAGCAAGTAGTTGGTTTTCTATAATTTCTCCTCATCAGGGCATAACATTAGAAAAATTCTAGGTTATGGAGATTATTAGGGATGTGAATCACCTTTCCATACCATTAGTCCTTTTCCACATGTTTATGGTATAAATAGATCTCAAAAAGTGGAAAGAGTACAACTATATAGTCTACAAGCAAATGAAGAAGAATTGTATAGTCTAGGAGAGAGAAAGGGTTTCAAGATTTCTTGGTTTCATGTTTTTAGGAGTCTCCTTCATGTTCTTATGTTTTCCAAGAAATATTTTGAAAAATTATCCAAATATTCATAGCAAGAAGATCATAAATAACTCTTAAAAGTCTTTAAGGAGCCACTATTTAGCAAATGTTAAGGTTTTTAGCATTTGTTTAGGCTCCTAACATATTCTTAGGTTTCAATTTCACCTTCTTAATCTCCTTTAATGGACTCCAAATTGACATATGTGGTAGAGGATAACCCTATTTATACATAGGAATATTAAAATTGGTCTTATCATACTTCTCTTGTCTCTTATCACCCCATTTTGGTTCATCTCCATATACACTATCATACACTACCATTATCATTGTAATAAGACTCTTTTCCACCCTCCATTCATGGTTTTCCATCTCCCATACATCATCCCTCATTATATTCATCTACATATCATGAATCCATCATAAATAGGAGTAAAAAACTACTGAGTGCCATTATGGTCACTCAAAGAGGATATGCACACCAAGAGACTACTGCTTACCAACTATCAAGAAGATGACCTACAACCATGGTACATAGTTAAAATTTTGTCATGAAAGTACTAAAGCCAAGGTAGATAGGGAAGATGTTTTCTTAAAGGTATATGCATAGATAGTCTCACAAAGTTTCATAACATAAAGGAAAAGGATCATACCCATGATTGGTGACCTCCCCAAGGTCAAAGATAATCTCTATTCATATAGGATAACTTCATACAACCACTTTCAGTCAAGGAAGGACATAGTCATTCTTGATGTTTGACATCATCATATAAATGTATGGTCTATAGTTAGAAAGTAATTTAAGGTTATTAACCTATTATTGAATCCAATCAAAAATCATTAAGAAAGAGGAAAAAAGTAGAGATTCAAGTGCCTTTTAAGGCACCTATAGACCTATACTCAAGTGAAACCTATAGTAGGTAAGTGTTTTGGTAGTTTTAAGGCTTATCAAGGTGGGAAAGAGGCTAGTTGCATTAGCCAAGTTCATAATATTATATGAGAATTGGTAAAAATAACATAAATATAAACCTCATATGTAATACAAGCCTAAGCTCAAGAAGCACAAATACACTCCTACAACTAGCTTCAAGAACAAGTACAACTAAGAACATGGACTATAATCTTGAGGAGACTTAAAAGATGTAAACCTTCAATGAGATTATTGAGATCATACAAATAATTTTAAAAGTGATGGTATAATGTTCACACGTTTTGTGTGTTGGAAAACTTCAAACATTGTCAAACCATGCCTCTATTTGTACATGCTTGAATATCACACACAGTCAAGTTTGGAGTAAGTGGGAGAAGTCTGTTTCTAAGAATATGAGATAGTGCTATGGATGAGAAAGTGTGGAAATTAATAAATATTGTTTCATCCTCAAACACATTATCATGGAATATCATGAGTGAGAATCACTCTAAACCCTACATGTTTCCCAAAAAACCACCACCTACAACTAGCTCTAGCACTCATCAAACATATTGATAGTCAACAGAAGGACAAAGGGTCTTATCATGATCCTTGGTTTCATAAGGTTTATATCATGATAAAGAGACTCATGTAATTTTGTAATAGGATTTTTAAAGCTATAAAATTTCAATGACACAAGGACTCAATCTTCTTTCTTGAAACACTCACCTACAGTCTACAAGAGATGTTAGTACATAAGCATATCTTCAATCTCTTGAGGTGATGAGGGTAAAGTGATAGATGGTGGAGATTAATACATAAATAAATGTCATATGATATTTTTGAAAATAAAACTAGGATATAAACAAATTGGAATTAAAACACACTAAGACTACGTACAAGCTCACCTCAAAATGACACCTACAACCACAAAAACTTAAGATTTTCTTCCAGTTGACATGGAGAATGAAAGCACGGTCTAATGATAAATTTTTATGTTAAAAATATAGTTCATTAGAATAATAAATATGGTATAGACTCAAGGGGATGAGATGGGACTTCAAACACTAAATATTTAGTCATTCACCTTGAAAGAAAGGCACCTATAGTCACATAAGTACATATGCATATATTCAAGCTCATGAAAGTCATGAGGGAATAATGGTTTATAAAGGGAGTTTAATATTCAAGAAAATGATTCATGGAAACTTTGAGATATGAACTAATCAATAGGATGGAGAAATTTCCAACCACTACTTGGTACAGTCAAGGTCAAATGTAGGCATCACCTACAACCATACAATGACAATTCCTCTCATAACATAGTCATATGCCTAAAGTTAAAACTCAAAGACTATTCAATTAAATGAGTGAAAATATAGTGAAATATTAATGAAATTTAAATTTAAAAATTTACACTTTATATGAATTTATAAAAGACCATAGAGTTTTAATCTCATGAAAGTACTATACATGCCTATTATATGGACTATGACTATGTAAAGTCCTAAAGACCTTGTTTAAAGATTCAATATGATATGATGCAGATAAATGTAGGGTTTTAAAGTGATATTAGGAGTATATAAACACCCAATAATTATTATATGGATACTAAAAATCTCTACATCCCATCCAAAGGTAACCTATAACATTGTTGGCATATAGTCTTAATGAGGGCATACTTATTGAGGAGACAAGGTCTTAGAGAGGTGGAATGGATATGAAGAGATAATAAATGGAGGATTAAAATATCTAAAGGAGGATTTAAATGGAATATTAAAGCCATACTCATCATGTCATGCATCAATCAAGGTGGAAAGAATGAAAACTTAATCTTAAGACTAAATAAGTAGGCAACCTAGTGGTAACTTTAAGGAAAATCCACATATAGGCAAAAATGTGCATCATATAAGCATGAGAATGGGTATGATTGATGATAATTATTATATATACCTATATAAAATATTTTTGGGTTAAAATTATGAGGGTAATCATTCATTATTTTTATAGAGTCAGCTACCTATCTAATCATAGATAAAATCTAAGTAGGCATTCTTCTTTAAGAGTTTAAGGTGTGGTAGAGAGTTTAAAACTCATGGAAGTGTTTGTTAAGCATGAAATGATGTTTTTAAATCTTAAAAAACATTTTTATATGTTATTACATTGTATAATAAAATAAATCCATGCCATTGAGGGCTAAATCAAGTAAACATGCCTATCTACTATGCTAGGAGTGATGCACTCAGGTGGTTTGAGAGTGCTTCAAGGAATCAAGTAAATTTTGGAAGATAAATAGAACATGGAATGAAATTAAAAAATATAATAAGGAATAATACCTCATTTTATCAAAGTAAACTCATAAAAATTACATACAAACACATAGGCAGGTAATAGTCATTACATGCAGTCATAAGATACATCAAAGTAGCATAGAGGTTGGATAGCAAGGTGAGGTCACCGGGGATAGAATAAAGTGTGAATAAATGAATTATGATATATTTAAACCATAATAACATCTTAAAAGTGTATCAAGACCTAAAATACTTAGATTAGGCTAAATAATCCTATAAACAAGTTTTAGGCCTATAAGGCCTATGCCACCTGAAGACATTTTGAAACACTACAATGTAAAATGACATAATAGGATGGTATTATGAGATTTTTCAGGTGAAATGAAGATTATTTAAAGTATATAAAATCAATGAAAAGGTCAAATTGTTCTTTTGGAGGAGTTTTAACTAATGCAGTCCAAGACACCCATTCGAACCAACTATTAAAGTGCTCATATCTTTCACCACAAGGAGAGTTTGGCCAAATTATATTATCATGATTTGAAGAATCCTATTTAATTATAATCCATAAAATATTGATGTTGGTTGAGGGGGTGAGGTCTATGAGCAATCTCTAAGAGCATTAACATGTCTAAAATGTATTCAAAACTCTATAGGCAAACTTCATTATGTACATATCTTTACACATTATTTGCATGGGAACTCAATATTCTTAGTGAAGTGTAAGGGATATATAAACTTAATATTCATGGTAATAAGTTTATGTTTCAAGGTCTATACTTAATGAAACATAATTAATAAGGTTCACCTCCAAAACCCTCCAAAACTCTCATAAGGACTAGTTTTGAGAATAGTCAAATTTATTGCAATTAAAACCTCATGAATCATCCTAAAAACTATTTAAACATAAATAAAACTAATAGAGGGTCCTATTATTATATGAAATTGTATGGTTCATGGTATAAAAAAAGTTTTTAAAGAAAAACTACTAAAAGGAGAGGTATAAGGTAATTTAATGGATTACAATCCATGGGGTGAAGTTTGAAATTTTTTATTCCTCCTAAAGCAATGAAGTGGTCAAAACCAAGCCTAAAAATGCCTTTGTGAGATCCTTCAAAATAGCTAGTCTACCAAAATTCAAGGTAGTTTGACCTATTAAACTACTTTGACTAAGTTACAGGCATTTCTTCATCAGAAGGACATATCTCATGATATGAGGAGTTTTTTAATGCCTAAATATAATTGTATTTTTAGGTTTAAATGTTTTCATGCAGGTTATAATTGGTCATCAAATGCAAAATGTTAGGTTACTAGGCCTATTTGGCCTAGTAAGCCTATTTGATCAAATAATTGATGATGAAAATAGCATTGAAAGATATTGAATAAGTTCATATGGAATTTTCACACCATGTATTTTTTATTCATGTGGAATAACATGTGAATTTAGTTTTCAAGTGCTAATTCATACAAAGAAGGGCTAAAGAAGGAGTTGACTAGTCTTAAGTGCCAATCAATCATGAGTTAACTGAACTAAAGAGGCAATCAATGTATACTCTATGGTTTTCATGTAAGAGAAGACATTAAATTATCTTGTTATAAATTTAATTGGACTTAACTAACCAAGGAATGGTGTATCATGTTGGAGAAGAAGCTTGGACAATTGAAAGTGGCCCACCACATTGTTTTCAATGCTAAAAGAAGCTCATGCAAAGTATTTGACATAAAAAAGATATATTAAGGACCATTTGCTGAAATTTATAGTTTATTTTGACTTGAGTTAATGTGGATTTATCTCCTTACTCTCTATTCTATGGAAATGTCTTGGCTTTCTCTTTTCTCATGTTCTATATACTCAAGCTTTGAGGCCTATTTTTAGGATCTTTCTCTTGGGCATGCTTAAACTCTACCAAGATTGAGATTTGTAACCTTTTAAGATGAATTAAATGACTATTTTAAGATTATTACATATAGATTTAGTGTTTTATATTGGTTTAATTTGCACATGTGGTATCACTTTCCCCATTGGCCAGTCTTGATCTTACCTAATTACTAGTGTGTCATCTTATGCAAGTCATATTTAGTGTTTGATGTTGATTGACTAAGCTAAAAATGGATATATTGATAGGTATGGCATGTGTTATTAAGAAATTATTTTTATCGGTATGGTACATTTTTTAAAGCATGTTCACAAAAATTGAGGTCATGGTTTGCAGATTAAGGCAAGAAAAAGTGTTTTAAGGTCTCTCATGTACACATAATGAAGGGTTCTCAACCCAAAAATAACTTTAAAGTGTTCATTAACATGTGTAACATTTTAATAAGAAATTTATATGTTAAGGAGAGATGCAAAAAGGTCATATATAAGATCTCCATGCATTATTTTAGGAAATGAGGGATAATCTTTTATAAATAATTTATAACACCAAAAATAGTGTTAACCCTCTCTAAAACCCTAACAATGAACCAATGTGAAATAATTTATTCTAAAGTGATAAATATGGATTGGTATGGATAATCATGCTATTGGATCATGTATTCAACTCCCCTAGGCACCTCCAAGTATGATTGGTTTATCAGGTGAGTGAGTGGACCCTACAGGAAAAGCCATGCTTCTTAGAGATTTGTTGTATTATTTAGAGTTGACCAAGCCAAAGTTAATAAATGGATGAAGGTTTAATATTGATACTTGTATCTTATGTCCATGTTAGTTTATAAATATGTTCTATCCCTTGGTGTGCTAAAAAAATCTTACAAGTTGAATAATTACTAATAGGCCTAATGGTGCAAAGAGTGAGAAAACTAGGTAAAAGTGAGAAGTTGATTAGGGATGTGATATAATAGATTAGGGAAGAATACAATTACATGGATACATTTTTAATGACCTATGAGACATGATAATTTTGGATATATTTTTTTTAGGTTAGTGGATATGATGAAAATGTTGCTCATAAGTTGACCCCTCTAGTGAAGATGAGACAGTGAAGGTGCAAGTTCATGAGATTGGTTTACAACACCAATATTATCATTGGAACATATTATATTTCTATATAAGAGTTTCAAGCCTAGAAGGCCTATACCATTTGAAGACATTTTAAAACACTAAAATGTAAAATGACATAATAGGATGGTATTATGAGATGTTTCATGTGCCATGAAGATTATTTAAAATATATAAAAGTAATAGAAAGGCCAAATTGGTCCTTTGGAGGATTTTTAACTACTGTAGTCCAAGACACCCATTTGAACCAGCTATTAAAGTGCTCATATATTTCACCACAAGGAGAGTTTATCCAAATTATATTATCATGATTTGAATGATCCTATTCAATTAGAATCCATGAAATATTGAGGTTGGCTGAGGGGGTGAGGTTTATGAACAATTGCTAAGAGCATTATCATGTCTAGAATGTATTCAAAACCCTATAGGCAAACTTCATTACGTATATATATTTACACATTATTTGCATGAGAACTCAATATTCTTAGGGAATTTTAAGGGGTATATACACTTAATATTCATGGTAATAAGTTTAGGTTTGGAATTCTGTACTTTATGAACTATCATTAAGAAGGTTCACCTCCAAAACCTCCAAAACTCTCATAAGGACCAGTTTTGAGAATAGTCAAATTTATTGAAATTAAAACCTCATTAATCATCCTAAAACCTATTTAAAAATAAATAAAACTCATAGAGGGTCTTATTATAGTATGAAATTTTATGGTTCATGTTATAAAACAAAGGTTTTAAAGAAAAAGTGTTGAAAGGAGAGGTACAAGGTAGTTTAATGGATTAAAATCCATGAGATGAAGTTTGAAACTTTTTATTCCTTATAAATAATTGAAGTGGTCAAAACCAAGCCTAAAAATTCCTTTGTGAGCTCCTTCAAAATAGCCAATCTACCAAAATTCAAGGTAGTTTGACCTAGTCAAATACTTTGACTAAGTTGCAGGTGTTTGTTCATCAAAAAGACATATCTCATGATATGAGGAGTTTTTAAATTCCTAAATATAATTGAATTTTTAGGTTTAAATTTATTAATGTATGTTATAATGGTCATCAAATGCACAAAGTTAGGCTACTAGGCCTATTTGGCCTTGTAAGCCTATTTGATCAAATAATTGAAGATGAAAATAATGTTGCAAGATATTGAATAAGTTAATATGGAATTTTCACACCATGTATATTTTATTCATGTGTAATAACATGTAAATTCTATTTTAAAGTGCTAATTCATGCAAAGAAGGGCTAAAGAAGGAGATGACTAGTCTTAAGTGCCAATCAATCATGAGTTAACTGAACTAAAGAGGCAATCAATGTATGTTACATGGTTTTCATGTAAGAGAATACATTCACTTATCTTGGTATAATTTTAATTGGACTGAAAAAACTAAATAATTGTGTAACATGTTTGATAAGAAGCTTGGACAATTCAAAGTGTCCCACCACATTAATTTCAATGCCAAAAGAAGCTCATGCAAGCTATTTAACATAAAAGAGATATATTAAGGACTATTTGATAAAATTTACAGTTGATTTTAACTTCTTTTAATGTGTATTTTTCTCCTTAATCTCTCTTATATGGAAATATATTGGCTTTCACTTTTCTCATGTTCTATATATTCAAGCTTTGAGGCCTATTTTTAGGATCTTTCTCTTGGGTATGTTTAAACTCTACCAAGATTGAGATTTTTAACCTTTTAAGATGAATTAAATGATTATTTTAAGATTCCTATATATAGTTTTAGTGTTTTATATTGGTTTAATTTTCACATGTGGTATCACTTTCTCCATTGGCTAGTCCTGATCTTACGTAATTACTAGTGTGTCATCTTATGCAAGTCATATGTAGTGTTTGATGTTGATTGAATGAGCTAAAAGTGTATATATTTATAGGTATGGAATGTGTGATTAGGAAATTATTTTTATAGGTATGGTACATATTTTCAAGCATGTTCACAAAATTTGAGGTCATGGTTTGCAGATTAAGGCAAGAAAACATGTTTTAAGGTCTCTCATGTACACATAATGAAGGGTTCTCAACCCAAGAATAAATTTAAAGTATTCATTATCATGTGTAACATTTTAATGTGAAATTTATATGTTAATGAGATATGGGGAAAGGTCCTAGATAATATCTCCATGCATTATTTTTGGAAATGAGGGATAATCTTTTATAAACAATTGATAACACCAAAAATAGTGTTAACCCTCTCTAGAACCCTAATAATGAACCAATGTGAAATAATTTGTTTAAAGTGATAATAATGGATTGTTATCAATAATAATTCTATTGGATCATTTATTCAACTCTCCTAGGCACCTTCAAGTATGATTGGTTTATTAGGTGAGTGAGTGGACCCTACAGGAAAAGCCTTGCTTCTTAGAGATTTGTTGTAGTATTTAGAGTTGACCAAGTCAAAGTTAATAAATGGATGAAGGTTTAATATTTATAATTTTATCTTGTGTACATATTGGTTTATAATTAATTTATATTTCTTATGTGTGTTAAACAAATCTTACAAGTTGAATAATTGCTAATAGGCATAATGGTGTAAAGAGTGAGAAAACTAGGTAGAAGTGAGAAGTTGATTAGGGATGTGATATAATATATTAGGGATGAATATAAGTAAATGGATAAATTTTTAAATAAATATGATAAATTATCATTTTGGATATGTTTTTTTTAGGTTAGTGGATATGATGAAAATGTTGTTCATGAGTTGACCTGTCTAGTGAAGATGAGACAGTGAAAGTGCAAGTTCATGAGATTAGTTTACAAGACCAATATTATCATTAGAAAATATTATATTTATACATAAGAGTTTAATAATGATCTCATAAGATAATATTAATGAATTATAATTCTTTAATTCACCTACACAAGTGTTGAAAGTCATTATCACCACGACTGTGTTTGAAGCTAAACTGGTAGATCTATATAAGCAAGTTGAAGTGATGAGTTGGAGGATATTTAACCTAAGTTTAAGTTTTTAATACACATTATGTTATTTTTTTAAACTTAAATAAACTATATATTATTTTTATAATCTTATAATTGAGTGTAAGAGGTTGGAACATTGAATCCAAAATGGCTTGTCTGGCTGAGTAAAAACTATATGAGAGAAGGTTGTCAAATTGGTTAGCAATACCAATAGTTTCCATTAGATATTATGATAAATTTGTTGGATATTATTTAAATAATGTTTTAATATAATATTAAATTCATTTTAATCCCTTTTTAATGTTATTTTAGGTGCCAAAATTTCAAGTTTCCAAGACTGTATTTTGAGGCTAGTTGGTAGTTCAAAGTGAGCATCTTACATAGATGAGTTTGAACCTGTATACCCTAAGATGTAAAGTTTAAAGAATATGATGATGAACATAAGGTTTTTTTTTAATATTTTTTACATATGAATTTTTTCCATGTTTTATTGGTAAATTTTTGTTTTTGCTTTAGTTTTTTTAGATAAAATTTTTGGGTATGCATAGGCCTAATATGAACAATACTAATGGTGTTCACCAAGTAGTGGTTTGAGATAAAAGGTGTTATGAATCTAAGATTATATTATTATAGGTATATTTAGGTGGAATATGATATTTTAATTCCATATTAATTTATTTAATATTCTATTAAAATATCAAAGAGTAATGTGTGCTAAGTAGGCCTAATGGGATTAGGTCTCAATGAGACCTAGAGGAGAGATAAGGCCTAATTAAAGTAGGTTAGACATAAAGGGACTCAAATTAGGTTTTATAAATTAATATGAGATGTATTAAGATAAATTTCATGGTTTAAATATGAGGGTAAAAGTGTTTAGTTGACTAAGAAGCATATAAACAAGTGACTTGTATAAATACTAGGTAATTTTAGGCCTATGTGTGTTAGGTGTACACGTGAGTAAGATAATGCATTGGTGAGAATAATAATGTATTATAGAACATAAAATAATAATATAGTATTCTTTATTAATATTTCATATAGGTTTTCATATTATTAATAAGGTAATATGACCTAATCAAGTCAAGAAGAGGGCTAGTTGAGCGAAGAAGGCTAGAGGCTAGTTTGAGACATATATAAGCATGTGGAGAGATGAGAAAGGTGATAAAGTGTCTTAGGTGACTAAATTGGTGCTAAGTAATCTATTGGGTTGGTGTATCCTTAAAATTAGTTTCTTGCTAAAGCCTAGTTGAGTTGGTGCTTAGCTAGTTGGGGTTGGTGTTTTATGTGAAGTGGGTGCTTCACTAAAGTTGATGTTTGTCTTATAGGACTATAGTACATTTGTAGATATCAATGGGTTTTCATTACCTTGAGGGTTTCCCATATATATGGTGTGTTTAATTATGCAATCTTATTTCATTCTTGTATATTTTATTGTTTATGCATTGCTTGATCTATTTTTTGATCATTACTTAAGTGGAATTAATATGAAAGTTTTAAAGACTGATTCACCCCTCATCTCAGTAATTTTGCTTCCAACAATGTCATAACTCATAATTTCACAAAATTGAGGGAATAATACCTTTTAATATCCCTTTTTTATATCTTCAAGGTTTAATTCTGAACCTTATCCACATCCAATGCTTAATAAGGAAGCATATTTACCAAGTCAAATCATCAAGAGGCAACATTGTTGTATCGACACATGTGCACTCCCTTTTTGATTTATTTATTTTCAAGAATTTAAATTATTTGAAATTTTATACTATATACACTTATTTATACTCTAACATGCTCTTGGTTATGAGTCTTGCATAAGCAAAACACTCAAATTAGGATCAAGCAAATATAAGGTGTGTTATACACACCCATGTACACATCTCTTTATTTTAACCAATTAATTTCATAGTTATGCATTAATATATTAAAGGGGAGAAATGTAGATATTAAAATTGAATATTAATTGCATATAAATCTTTTACATTTGAAAAATATCAATTAGGGCTCTACCCTTTAGTTTTATACCTCCATGTTATTGAAAGGCATGCATTCACCATATCATTGTGCCTAAATGCTTCTATTTATTTGATCCATATCATTTTGATGACCTAGGTACCTTGTACTACACATAAATATTAAAAAATGATAAACATCATTGACTATTAGTTTTAGATTCATACCTATTTTTAATCCCTTTAGAGACTATTGGCCATAGAGGGACACTAGCATTGATTTAACTATTTTGGGAATATTGGAGTATTAATCCTAATTTAGTTAAGGGTCTAAGTTAATTAAATAATTAAATAATATTAAAATAATTAAAATACTAATTTGTATTATTTAATTTTAATTTAAACATTTTTAAAAATAGTAATAAATGAAGAGAAATGTAACTTATCTTAAACTAGACTGAGACAACTAAGACAGGGTCTGGAATCTACTATGCAGGACTGGGGCAGTGTCATGAATCAAGATTTGGATTTCATTTTATGAAAGGATAGGAGTGTTGAAATAAGACACCCTAGGGTCTAGTTTTATATTCATCTTCTATTTTTTTCTAGAAAACTTGAGCTTTTTGGGTTTTGTGCACTATTTTTGTGTGAGCCTACCTATGAAATTTTGGATACTAGATGTCTATAGAACTCCATATAAAAATAATTTAGTCTTAAAACACTAGACTCCATTATGAATAAAAATTTTGAGAAAGAGGGGGGGTTAGTGTGTGTAATATGCACTGAACATGTATCCACACCCCTTGTGTGGGCACACTGCCTACATACTAATACTCTAAAGAGGGATCAAGCCATATGTAGTTCTCCTACTTGATGTGCTTTGTGAAATAGTGTGTATGAAAATGAAAAATTCTAAAATTGGGTGTGATTGAGGTGGATAGGGATTGGTTTAGGGGTTTGAATAAGCTTGTGGCTGTATTGGATGGTTGTATGTAGATATTAGGGAAATATGATTGAGTAGTCTTGCTTATATTCTTGCTTACTTTATGATATTTTCCAACCCCTTATAAATGAACTTTGAATGGGATTTTATATATATCTATTGGTCATGGATTGAATGTATTCATGTTAGGCCGACATACTAAGGAAGAGGAATCGATAAAAAATGGTCACTTGGGCTTAAAATGTGATTAGACAAGAGTGTTGAACTTAGACACCATAGGGTTTGACACTATAGTCCAAGTTGGGTGCTATTATCTTGAGGGTATAAGATCTATGGGGATGGAATTATCATAGGAAAATTATCTTGAAGGAGGTGGAATCACTGTCTTGAGGGCTATGGATGATTGAGAATGAGTGAAAAGGTGTCTAGAAGGGTGATGAGAGCAAGCAAGAGGGACCTATGGGTTGGGTGTCATAAGCCACACTCAAGTTACCAATTTTCAAATTTTATATTACTACATTCCCCCCCCTTTATTATAGTGATACAACAAATTGAAATACTATGATAAAGGAAAGTAGAAAGTGTACTTGAACTTACTTGCAAGGGTGAAGCCCATAAAACTATGTGATGTTGGGTGTGCATAGAGAGAGCACACTGTGAAGTGCAAATCTATAAGAGAAAATAAAGAGTAGATTAGTTATTACTATATAAGTTATATCTAAAATAAGAATGTAAAAATATGGGTAAAAGAGAGAGGAAGAGAAATGAATGAATACATGTCATCAAGTACATGAACCAATAAAAAACCTATTGTGATGTTGAGTGATGTTAGATGATGCTGAGTAATACTGGGTATGTACTATACCAAGAGTAATATTATGAATGAAATTGAGTGCTCAATTCCACAAGAATGGCTTAAGAATGCAAATGTTGGACCTTTGGTTCCATCATTACCTATTAAGTGAATCTATGTGATCATGTGTGTGCTAATCAATTTTTGAACTATGTGTCTAATCCCTCTGAGTTGGTGGCTCAAGAATACAAAGGATAGCTAGTCCTTTGGCTCCATCATTACCCCATTAAGTGAAGCTAGAAAATAATACTAATGTGAATTATTTCATATGAGATGGCTCCTAAATCCCATGAATGTATTGTAATCTAACAATGTGGCATGGATAGCTACATGTGTGTTGGAAACTAGGCCACTCTTGTCCAACTTGGAAAAAAGGTGGAGATTAGGCTTGTATGAAAATCAATCCAAAACTAGGCAATAGGCTTATGTATAAGCCACTCAAAAATGTGGAGGTTAGGCTTATATGAAATCCACTTTAAAATTATTCCAACTACTTGTAGATGGAATAAGGCACACAACTACTGAGAATGCCTACGTAATATATTGAACTAAAAAAAAAAGAGTCAAATATGTCGTATACATTGCCCCCAATCACTAGTGTCTAAAACATGAATTCTGATCTAGAAGTTATATCAACTTCCTAATCTAAAACTAGAAGTGAGAGCCATCATGTTGTGCATGATTCCCCCTATATCTAGATTCTCTAAGAAAAACTATATTGAAACCACTAATTCTAAACTAAACTATATCTGACAAAATTATAGTTGAGCTTACCTTTTTTCCTATTTATAGAAAATTTAGTTTTTTTTGCTATTTGGTTAGGAGCACCAAAATTAGACACCCTACTTTTTGATGTTGCAGTCCAATATTGGCACTATTATCCTGAGCTGATTATGATGATTGTTTTATAATTATCACTATCTGCCTAGTTCAAAGTCTAGATACTATTCTAGGTGTTCTGAAGGCTAATTTTTTGATCAGTGGGAGCTCAGATCTCTATGACAAAAAACCTACTTGTTGCCCCCTCTTTTGAGGGTAGGAATGAAGAACCTGTAATGACTAAACTTAGAATAAAGTGCCTTAAAAGTGTGTTATGTTGAAAAAATACATGATATAGCAATGATAATCAACAAGATATCTCAAGATATAACATGGTTTATAATGGATATTGTTAGATCACTAGGGTTATGCCTAGATAGATATAATAATGTAATAACATGTGCAATATAGTGAACTAGAATTGGAAGTCTAGTTAGTTGTTAGTTTTTAAGGAGGAATGGAACATGATGTTTGCCATAGCATCCTAGAAAGCAAGATAATGCATGATGTGGATCATGACATTGAAAAAAATTGAAAATTAGAAAAGTAATAAGTACATAATGAAATAATCAAGAAGCATACAAGAGTGGCCAAGGGGTCAAGAAAATAAGGGACATGGGCACATGTCACTCAAACTAGAAAGTAATAATACAAGGCATGTTCAAATTCCACATGTACATATAATTGGAAACAAGCAAGGTTGGCACAAGAGCCATAGGTACATAAAAGAGTATAAATAAAGGACATTGGTAAATGTCCAAAGGCATACACAAGAATAGAAGCAAAGGACATTAACAAATGTCTTAAGGTACTTATATTAGACAAAATAGGAAATAAGAAATATAATCACATCTAGCTATGTAAAGAAAGAAAGAAAAACATGTAAATATACTAGAAATACAATCACATCTAGGTACTAAAAGAAAGAAGTGAAAGTATGCAAAACACAGGGTACAAGACTATGTATATGATAGAAGATACACAAGTGCTATATATTAGTGAATGCTAATAGAGTAATCTATGTAAGCTAGTAAATAATGTACATCAACATGATAACTAGAGTGTGTGGCATAGTAATGACATAACTCAGATGGTGTAGTCATGTAGAATATACCTCAAGGAGGTAGATATACTGATGAATATCTAAAATGTATAAGTAAGATGCCCCCTTAATGGATAGAGTGAAGCAACCGTGGATTTGGAAGTCACTACACACAATCAAAGAAAATCAAGTGAATCATGGTAATGTAGATAAATTGACAAACAATAGTACAAGAATATGAATAATTTAATATGTACACAATGACATAAAATACTAATATGGAGGGGGTAAAAGGTCCAAATATGGAGCTCATTAGGGATAGAGATTGAGGAAGGGATCATGACCATCATCAAATGCCTCAAAATCATCATCATAAGTATCATCATATGCTATAGATTATGTACGCATGGTGGATATTTCCTTAGATTTTAGTAATATTTTTGCTCTTTGTGTAGTTAGAGATCTATCACTCAAAATGGTGTCATCTTATCGATGGGAAATTGAAGATTACTCTAGTGGTGAAGATGTTGAGTCTCCTTTAGGATGTTTAGCTTTGGTAGTGGATGGCTTCAGTGGAAGGGGTGAAGATGGTACTAGTGGTGATTTAATATGAATAATACCATGAAATTTTAGTTTATCCAATCTCTACTATAAATTTATACATGAGTTTATAACATGGCTTATGATCTTATGAAAAAGATAAAATGGGCAACCATCTAGTTGTGATACTATGTTGTAATGTAGGTAGTGTGATTGATACATGATCAAGTAGCATCTACAGTATAATTTGTGGTTGATGTTGTATGATGCCTTCTTGAATCTGAATGACAAGCTATATATCCATAGAGGTAACTATGTAAAATATATGTGCCAAGTGATCTATCTATGGTTACAAATGTGGAGTGTATCCTGAGAGTGTAGTGTGAGATACTAAGAGTGATGTAGGATGTGTAATGATAGCTCTAGACTCATCTCAATAATCTCTTGGGCCAACTAGTGTAAAGCTAAATCCACACAAATAGTCATCTATGAGTATGGGTGTTGTATCATCATATAAAGTAGCTTGGGAATCTATATCAACATCATGTACATATGGTAACTTAGAATTTACCATAAGGGGTGACTATGATATGAGAGTCTCATCAACTATAGTAGTAGAAGATAACCATTCTATGATAGTATTTATAAATATTGAAGTAATTATAAGTATAAAATCAATTGGTACTACTGGAACTACTATCAATGATTATATAATTATAATAGTTTTAGGAACCATGATTGATGGAGTAGATGGAACTATTGAAGCTACTATGACTGGCTAAGTATTTAAAGCTAAGTACACAATATAAGTGGAGGAGTGATATATGTATTAGTCTCTCCTACCTTATATGTATGTATATTATCAAGAGAAATGCAATGAGGTGGTGATTAAATTATGATATGAGGTGTCCCATGTGGAAAAATAGTCGAAGATGACTCTGTGATTTGACAATATCTGAATGGCTAGTTATTTTTTGGACATGTGTATAGGTAGCATTCATGGAGAAACTTAACAAATAAATGAAGAGTATAAGGAACTATCAACATATCATATATTTAATCACATTACATGTCTTAAAAATTAAAATAACAACCCATGAATGATATTTATCAAATTAAAAGCTAGATCATTGTATGCATATTCATATTGTATATTTCACCCTTGTGCACACACTTTCCGACACATAGGGGAGAACAACATAAGTTAGAGGCTATCCTTGGAGTATTAAATATATAGGAAACATCCATTTATAGAGGGGTATTTGGGGTAGCTTGACACTATAAGCACACTAACAAATTTTTCAACAAACTCATTTCAAGGGTGAAGAAGGGTGAAGAGTTAGGGTTTGATTAATCAATGAAGAGTGATAACATGTATCCTAGATCTAAATAAATTAGCATAAAAGTGAAAAAACCTTAAATAATAAAGTTGGTATTATATTAGTCTACTCATTATTTGATACTCAACACCTGTATCACAATTAAACACTAGCATCAATGACATTGCCCAGATCTGATGGTAGTGTCCACAACCACAAAGGTACAATTTTTAGAATTTGATGACTAGTCTAGAACACTTATATTACACACTTTACACCTATTTATATTCTATATCTATTTTCACATAGTAAAATAACTAAGTACCAATATTTATTATTTATTGTAATATCTTTAATAGTTGTACTTTACTATTGTTATTAATGTCAATTGTATAAATCCATAATATTATTTATCTAAGTTTTCTATTAATTAGCTTACTACATATTAGTTTATCACCCTTTTATTATAAGTACATATATATTTCTTAAGCCTATATCCCCCATCTAAATTTAGGGTTAAACACCCATATGTGGATTGGTTGATATGTTTCCATGTATCAAAATATGTAAGGAATTACCTGTTTGTTTATATTACATGTGTGATGTTTCCTTTCCCTGTGTCCATACTAAAGGGGTAATGTTGGAAAGATTAATTTAATTCATCATCATCGTCATCATCATCATCATCATATTATTATTATTATTATTATTATTATTATTATTATTATTATTATTATTATTATTATTATTATTATTATTATGAGAAGTAACTATATTAGGTGTGAGTGAGTTTTATGGGTTGTTGAAATAACTCACCTAGATTAGTTTGAGTGGATTTTGGAGATAGATACAAAATCCTATTTTATGAGATGAGTTTGAGCATGTATACCCTGAGATGTGAAGTATAAATCATATTATGATGAAAATAAGGTAATTTAACTTTTTTATGTATGATTTTTTTCCATGGTTTCTTGTCAAATTTGTGTTTATGCTTCAGTTATTCTAGACAGACTTTCTAGGTATGCACATGCCTAATATGAATAGTACTAATAGTGTGCTCTAAGTAGTGGTTTGAGATAAAAAGTTTTTTAAATATAAGATGAAATTATTAGGGGTATATTTATGTTGAATATGATATTTGATTTTGATATGAAGTGCTTGAATATGCTCCTAGAAGATCAAAGAGTAATGTGTGCTAAGTAGTCCTAATGAGATTAGGTCTCCATGAGACCTAAAGAAGAGATAAGGCCTAATTGAAGTAGGTTAGACCTAAAGGGAATCAAATAAAATTTTATAAATTAATATGAGATGTCATAAGATCCATATAATGGCTGACATAATAGGGTAAATTTTTTTGTATGACTAAGAAGGATATGAACAAGTGACTTTTATAAATACTAGGCAATTTTAGGCATATGTGTGTGAGTTGTGAAAATGAGTAAGATAATATATTAGTGAGAAAAATAAGGATTATAGACCATTATAATATAATATAGGATTAGTGATTAAGATTTGATAGAGGTTATACATATGAGGAATAAGCTCATATGACCTAATCAAGTCAAGAAGAGGGTTAATTGAGCGAACAAGGCTAGAGGCCAGTTTGAGAGGGATAAAAGTGTGTGGAGATATAAGAAAGGATATCATCATGTATTGTATAATAAATAAGGTATTATAAAATTTATCAAGTGTCTTACGTGGTTGAGTTGGTGCTGAGTCATCTATGGGGTTGGTGCCTCCTTTTAAGTAGGTG
The DNA here is from genome assembly GCA_037957365.1 of Torreya grandis. Taxonomy (NCBI): domain Eukaryota; kingdom Viridiplantae; phylum Streptophyta; class Pinopsida; order Cupressales; family Taxaceae; genus Torreya; species Torreya grandis. The sequence goes on from JARHVA010004590.1 coordinate 935,847, forward strand.
CTTCCTAAAGCCTAGCTGAGTTGGTGCTTAGCTAGTTGGGGTTGGTGCTCCATGTGAAATGGGTACTTCAATAAATTTTATGTTTGTATTATAAGACCATATTATGTTTTCATATAGTAGTGGGTTTTTATCCCCTTGAGGGTTTCCCATATATATGGTGTGTTGATTTATGAAATTTTGTTTCATACTTGTATAGTTGATTGTTTATGCATTATTTGATATATATATTGATGATTGCTTAAGTGGAATTGATAAAAAAGTTTTGAAGAATAATTAAACACCACCTATAAATAATTTTTCTTACAACATTTTATATCAGAGCATGGTCATTTGAAGTAGGTCTAAAAACCTAAAGGAGATCCTATAAGGATGGCTAGTTAGTAAGCTCAAGGTGGTTTCTCTACTAGTAAGGCTCCATTATTCAATGGATTTAATTATACATTTTAGAATGTTAGGATTAATATATATTTAATGTCTCAAGGTCATGATATCTGAAAGTTAGTTTTGGATGGCTATATTTCTCTTCTTATTCCACCAACTGATGCAATAGGTAAGAAAGCTAGTGAAAACAACTCCAAGGCAATGAATGCCATTCTTTGTGGCCTATTAGAGGTATAGTTTATGATGGTAATTCACCATGAATAAAATAAATATATACAATAAAAATTGAATACTATTTATGAAGGAGACACCAATGTGAAGATGGCCAAATTGTAGACCCATTGAAGATAATTTGAAATCATGAAGATGAAACCATTGCATTTTACCTGTTAAGGGTTGATTAAGTTTTCATTGTCATTAGAGGATTAGGAGAAGGAAGTGAAGGAATATATTATTTTTCAAAAGGTTTTGAGATCACTAAATCCTAATTTTGACTCTATGGTGTATGTAGTAGATGAGATGCAAGATTTGGATAAGCTAGATATGGATGGGATTCATTACATCTTAACTACATATGAGATGAGAACAAATTAAGGAAGACCTTCCAAGAAGGAAATGGTTTTAAAATTTGAGAAGAAATAAAAATTAATAAGGTCAAGGATGAGTAATGTTCAAATGTTGATGATGATCAAATAATAGCCATGTTTGCAAGGAAATTTATGTTTTGATTAGGTAAGTACAAGGGTAAACTTCCCTTTAAATGTTTCAACTATTGAAATATTGGTCACTTTGCATCAAAGTATCCCAAAAAGGATAAGAATGAGCATGAATAACATGATGAACATCATGGATATGATAATAAGGACTATAATATTTAAAAATATAAGGAGTTTAAGAAGTATAAAGGTAGGAAAGGAACATTCAAGAACAAGAAAAGTTTCTACACTAAAGAAGATAACTATTCTAATGTAAGTAACTAAAGTGAATATAATAGTGACAGTGGCAGTAATTAACTTGAACATGAAAATAATGAAACATTGTTGATGGCCATGTAATAATATAATGAGGTTTACTCAAATGGGAAAGGCCTTATGGTTGATGTAGAGTCAAATGAAGAAGAAGCTAAAGTGAACCTTGAAGTAGAGTTGGTAAGTACCCTAGAAGATTTGAAGTTACAAAGGAGAAATAATCACAAATAAAGATCAATACTTAAGGAATTGTTGGAAATTTGGCCTATCAAGGCCAAATACCAATCCCTAAACTCAAAACTTTTTTGGACACTGTTATGAGCCTTTACATGGTGGTCAACTGTGTATATTTTAACTAAAAATGTAGTTTTTGTGACTTTAAATGGTAAATAATGAGTCAAAATACTATTAAAACATTAAAATTATCCTAAAATACACCAATGTACATGAATTTAATTTATTCATAAAGTTTCATAAGTTAAAAAGGTCATTTAAAGCAAGTTTCAACCTAAAAATGCCCATTTTGAGCTCCCACATGCCAATTTTGGATAAAAAGGTGTAAAAAAGGTTTAATAATTGTTATAACATGCAAATAACATGTGTTAATCTCCCTAATGCATTAAATATTATGGTTCATAACTTTAGTTGTGAATAAAAGGCAAAGAAAGAGTTTTTTCATGCATAATTCATAGAGAAGTACAAACTTTTACCACCATTATATAGAAATGAGGACATGAGAAGGAGGAGGAAGGAATATTAGGTGTTATATAAGAGTTTAATAGTAAAATTAATCAAAATATTTCCAAAACTAGTTCACATCTTTCATTTTGCTTGTTTGCACATAGGGAGAGCTCTTCAGGTTTGTAGGTGGTACAACCATGAGAGAGAAAATCTAGTTCTAAAATTTTGGACAAAGAAAGTATTCTCAGAGAGATTATATCTAAACCAATTTTTTTTCAAATTAGTCATATCTCCTTCATGAACCATCCCTTTTAATTCAAGGTATTCATTATGGCTCCTTCATCCAAGCAAGTAGTCAATTTTCCATAATTTATCCTCATTAGGAAACCATAATAGAAATATTATAGGTTATGGAGATTTTTAAGGGCATTAATCACCTTTTCATGGAATTCATAATTCCTTTTTCACATTTTTGAGGTCTAAATATATCTCAAAAAGGAAAAAGAGTGAAATTGTATAGTCTACAAATAAAGGAAGAAGAATTATATAGTCTAGGAGAGAGAAAGGGTTTCAAGATTTATTGGTTTCATTTTTGTAGGAGTATCCTTCATGTTATTATGTTTTCCAAGAAATATTATCAAAAATTCTCCAAAGATTCACAGCAAGAAGATCAAAAATATCTCTTAAAAGTCCTCAAGAAGTCACTATTTAGCAAATGTTAAGGTTTTTAACATTTGTTGAGGTTCTTAACATATTCTTAGGTTTCAGTTTCACATTCTTATCCTCCTTGAATATACTCCAAATTTACATATGTGGATAACCATAAATATATATAGGACTCTTAAAATTTGTCTTGACATACTCCTCTTTTCTCTTATCACCCCATTTTGGTTCATTTTCATATACACTATAATACAATACCATTATCACTATATTAAGGCTCTTTTCCACCCTCCATTCATAGTTTTCCATCTCCCATTCATCATCCCCCCTTCAATTCATATCCAGCTCATGAATCCATCACAAAAAGGAGTCAAGAATTATTGAGTGCCATTAAGGTCACTAAGAGATTCTATGCACACCAAGAGACTACTACTTACCAATTGTCAATAAGATGACCTAAAACCATGGTACCAAAAGTTAAGATTTTATCACGAAAGTAAAAAATCCAAGGTAGATAGGGAATATGTTTTCTTGATGGTATATGTTTATATAGTCTCATAAAATTTCATAACTTAAAGGACAAGGATCATACCCATGATTGGTGACCTCCTCAAGGTCAAACATAGTGTCTATCCATACAAAATGACTTCATATAGCCACTTTCATTCAAAGGACATAATCAATATTTAAGGCTGACATCATCATATAAATGTATGGTCTATAGTTGGCACATAGGTTAAGTTTATTAACCTATGATTAAATCCAATCATGACTTATAAAGAAAGAGGTAGAAATTAGAGAGTCAAGTGCCTTTTGAGGCACCTATAGACTTGTACTCAAGTGGAACCTATAATAGGTAACTATTTTGGTAGTTTTACATATTATCAATGTGGGAAAGAGGCTAGTTGCATTAGTAAAGTGCATAAGATTCTATGAGAATTGGTAAAAGTAACATCTATATAGATCTTAGATATAATACAAGCCTAAGCTTAAAAATCACAAATACAGTCTTGTATCTAGCTTCAAGAACAAGTACAACCAAGAAGGTGGAATATGCTCTTGAGGAGACTTAAAGGATATATACTTTCAATGAGGTTATTGATATTATATAACTAATTTGACAAGTAAATGTGTAATGTTCACACATATTATGTGTTGGAAAACTCCAAGAATCCTCAAACAATGACTCCATCCATATAATCCTATATATCACACACAATCATGTTTGGATTAAGTGGGGGAAGTTTGTTTTCAAAAAGATGAGATAGTGATATGGAAGAGAAAGTGTGAAAAGTATTACATATTTTTTCATACTAAAACACATGATCATGGCATATCATGAGAGAGAATCACTCTCAACCCTACATGTTTCCCAAAAATCCACCACCTATATCTAGCTTCAATCTCTCATCAAACATATTGACAGGCAATAGAAGGACAAAGGGCATTATCATGATCCTTGGTTTCATAAGGTTTCTATCATGATAAAGAGTCTCATGAAATGTTATAAGAGTATTTTTCATGATATAAACTTTCAATGAAATAAAGACTTAAGATTATTTCTTGAAACACTCACCCACATTCTACAAGAGGTATTAGTATATAAACATTTATTCAATCTCTTGAGGTGATGAGGTCAAAGTGATAAATGGTGGAATTTCATAGCTAAATCAAGGTCATAGGATATTATGGAAAATGAGAATAGGATATAAAGATATGGGACTTAAAGCACTCAAAGAGTTCACACAATCTCATCTCAAAATGGCACCTACAACCATAATGCATGCTTTTCTTCAATATGGCATGGATAATGAAAGCATGGTCTAGTGATGGAATTTTATTTTCAAAAGATAATTCATGAGAAAAATAATGATAAAATTCCTTTAAGAGGATGATGTGGGACTTCAAACACTCAAATATTATGTCATTCCCCTTGAAATAAAGGCACCTACTTACACATAAGTACATAGGGATATCTTCAAGCTCAATAAGGTCATTAGGGCACAATGGTTTATAAAGGGAGTTTCATATTCAATATAATGATTCATGGAAAATTTGAGATATAATATCATCAATAGGATGGAGAGAGTTCCAAACACTACTTGGTATAGTCAAGGTCAACTATAGGCATCACCTACAACCATATAACGACAATTCCTTTCAAAACACAGTCATATACTTAAAGTGAAAATTCAAAGACTATTCCCTTCAAGGAGTGAACATATAGTGACATATTCATGCACTTTCAAGTGACAAGTTGACACTTTCTAAGCCTTTATCAAAGACTAGAGATTTTTAATCTCATGGAAGTCTATATAGGCCTATTATATAGACTATGACTATGTAAAGGCCAAAAGACATTGTTTGAAGATTCAATATGCTATAAAGGAGATAAATGGAGGGTTTTAAAGTGATATAAGGATTCTAAAAATATATAATAATGATGAAATGGATACCAAACATCTATACATCCCATCAAACAGTAACCTATAACATTATTGGCATACACTCTTAATGAGGGCATACTTCTCAAGGATATAGGGTCTAAAAGAGGTGGCATGGATATGAAGAGATAATAAATGAAGGATGAAACCTTTGAAAGGAAGAGTGCCATGGAATATTCAAGGCATACTCATCATGTCCATCATAAATCAATGTGGAGAGTGTGATGCTAATAATTTGATGATGGAGGGGAGTTTAGATCAAGTATTAATCTCAAAATGAAATCAAAATTAAAACAAACACAATAAAGCTTAACACCTCCATGTCTAGATCATATTGGGAGGTTGGTGATCAAACAAAAAATGACAAATCTCAAATAAAATTTAAATAAACTTACACATTTTCCTTACCTTCTTTGAATTTTCTAAATGATATGTTTGTTGGTTTGCTCAGATAATGCCCAAGAAGTCTTCATAAATGGGGTTTGGCTATCTCCATCTCCTTTTAGAAACATGGTTGGCTTGGATTTGGATTTTATGTGGCTTGAAAATGGTTTGGATTGGCTCAAATTTGGAATTATGACACTATGTATTTTCTTCATTATCAAAAACCTACATTATAACTTTACTATGTCCAAGCTCTCTAAATGAAGAGCTCTAGGCTTGATTTTATAGGCTTGGTGACTAACCCTAACCCAAAATGAGTTAGGGTGTAGTTTGGTCTTATAATGGGTTCAAACTTAACCCTTTTGAGTTAAATAACCTTGGTTTCTTCAAAAGGTGTCCAAATCTCATGATTAGTATGGAATAAATAGGGGTGGGATATTTTGGATTTTGGACAACTCACAAAAGGTAATGATTATTTCCTAGGATATTCATTGATTTTTGAATTTATTTTTTGATAATTCATTTATTTTCTCATGTATAATTCAATTTGGATTTGATTTAGGATTTTGAAAATTTTCAAAGTTTTGATTAAATTGATTTGGGCATTTTCTTTATTTAATTGATTTTTGGGGTAAATTGATTTAATTGTATGTTATGAAGCCAAATTTGAGATATTTATAAATTCTTAGGCTAGATGTTTAATGGTTGGTAAGAATTGATCTAATGTTGGGTATAGATCCATTGGTGGCCAATTTTATATGTCTATAATTTTCCCCTATTTGGGAAGTGTTGCAAGTTGTAAGCACAATAATGTCTTCTCAAAAAATAATAATGTTATATGTGGTTAAAAATTCAATGGTTATGGATGAACTATAGGGTGTGCCATCGAGGGAGTGATTGGAAAAAGGGTTAACGAATGATCACTTGAAAGAAGAAAATGAGTGAGACAAAGAAATGAAAATGATGGGGTGATAACATAATGATTTGTCCAAAATTGGCCAAAATCATTGAGAATGAAAGTGGGATGGTGTACAATGGTTTTCCCAAAGGTGGTGATAAGCATTGTACCCTGATAGTGGCAAACATAGTATGATAACACAATGATTTTCTCAAAGGTAGTTATAATCATTAAGAATATGGAGCTGCCCTAGTTAGGGTAGACAATGATGATAAAAACATGCCCCAATGGGCAAAATAAAGGGAATGATTTTCTCAAAGGTGGTTGAAATCATTAACCCTCAAATTGGTGATAACATAATGATTTTCTCAAAGGCAGTTAGAATCATTGAGAATGTAGGTGGGATGGTGTAAAATGGTTTTCTCAAAGGTAGTTATAAGCATTTGACCTTGATTATGGAAAACAAGATTGATGTTTGATGATTGAAAACATGATGATGACAACTTGATATACATGATAAAGATGAATTAAGACAACTTGCTAGTAGGGAGATGCTCGTTCAAGCTAAAAAAGGTTGAAATTCTTTCATTATTTAATTACTTTATTTAGGATATGATTGGGATTGGATCAGGAATGTTTCTAATTTAGTGCTGAAGAGATATCAATGCTACATTGATGGTGTATACTTATCAAATATTATTTTTGTTTTAGCACTTGATAGTAGGCATCATGATAGAACACCATGAGGACTTGGCCAAAATATGCATAAGAACTAACTCCCATTATCCAATAATCAAAACAAAATAATGCACGAATGATAAAGACCATGATGATAATGTTGACATATCAATATGGATTGATTCAAGAATAGTGGACAAGGAATCATCTAATGAACACACATAGAATGAATCAAGGAAATAACATTGAAAATAAATAAATGAACACACAAACAACAAAAAAGAAACAAATAATAGTTAGTCCCAATGTTAGTAAAAATAATGTGATGCAAAACATTTGATGAACATTGCCCTTAAAAAATAGGCAACAAATTAAAAAACAAACATGATGGGGGAATAAAATAAAAAGGAATGGCATGGCTGAGTTGTATCCATATACACTAGGCAAGTAGACACTACCTACATAGCTCTAGGGATGATATATCCAATAAAAAATTTAGGCTGAATGTAGTTTTCCTACGAAATGGGATAGAAGAAAAATGATGATGGTTGAAAAACAAACATGATGGATGTGATATAAGAATAAGAATAAACTTTTAGAATGGTGAGAGTATAGGATAAAAACCCAAAAAGGATGGGGAAACTAAGTGACAAATGATTTCTTATGACTTAGTGAGGGTTCCCAGAATCTTTAAGGCACATAAGTGGTCTATGTTTTTCTTTTTTTAAATGGCTTTATAAATATTTTTGGAGTATCTCAACTCAATAGAGGATGATGAGATAATAAATGGTCCAATCTCATAAAAAAATAAGAGCATGGAAAAATTGAATGGATGCTCACTAAAATGATGAAATCATGATGGAAATAGGGGACTAAGTTGACCTCAACATGAATTGAGCACAACCCACATAATCCCAAAATGGACTTAGTTCACAGTAGTTCCACCTTAAAATGGAGTAATTTGACTAGTGTAGTATCCATTTGAAACAAAACATGCATAGTTGGCATAATGGAATAGTATGACATAGGAATGGCTAGTTGGTATGCCAAGGCACAATAATAAAATGTTGCCCCTAATTTGCTTATAGGTGGTTCTATAGGATACAATGGATCAGATCAATGATACTAATTTAACCATAGGTGGTTATACTTAGTAGCAAGACAATGAGACATTAATTTGCCCATGTAGGTAGATATAATAAGGCTCACATAAATAAACATGATTATAATAGATAATAAATGATGGATGAAACTACCAAAACTTCTATCATCTACTCTAAAATATTTCCTCTATCTAGAATTCTTGAAATGACTATTGAAACTAATTTGATTCATCATGCTAAAAGTGTGAAACCAATGTATGAACTAAGGTCAAATAGGATAGGTGGGGAGTAATAAAAACATGTCAAGTTGATAGAATAGAATGTTAGGATGGATAAGTGATAAGGAAAGTGATAGGTTGGTAGGATGATATAATGGTATGGTATAAATTAGAAAGTCGATAATATGGTACAACTTGAAATGGTCCTTATAGACAATATTCAAAGTCACTTAAGTGTAGTACCACTTTAGGTGTCTAATGTTCATAAGATCATCAAGTTCATTACTATCTAGTGTGGTGAGCCTATATGTTTTTGCACCATGATATGCAATAATTATGAAAGGACCTACTCAATTCGGCTTGAAATTTCCTTTATGTTTCTTCTTGGCCATGGTATTCTTTTGGTTCTCTTTAAGTACAAGATCACCAAGTTTGAACTGTCTATGTTTCATGCATTGATTATAGTGGCCATAGAGTTGAATCTAATATGCTTGTAGGTTGTTGATTTCATCCATGCATTTCTCATCAAGTAACTCTAGCTCTTATAGGTGAGCTAATCAATAGTATTAATCATCCAGGACATGTTTGAAAGAGATGCATAATGAAGGTAACTCGACCTAAATGGGAAGAATGGCTCCAGTGCCATAAACAAGTATGGAGTGGCTCCTATTAGTGTGTGGTGATTGGTATGGTATACTTAGAGGGTAAAAAATATCTGAAGGTACAAATCATGACCAACATCATTGACAATATGTTTAAGGATATTGACAATGGTTTTGTTTGATGCTTTTTCTTGGCCATTACCTTGAGGGTAATATGTCATGGAAACAAATTGAGTAAGTTTATACTTGGCACATAGTGATTCAATATCCTTATTCTTGAATGATCCTCCACTATAAAATATATTATCATAAGGGATACTATAGAAATAGATGAGATGGTTGAATATGAATTTATAAATTTGCTTTCTAGACATGTAAGTGAGGGGTATTGCTTCAACCCACTTAGTGAAATATTCTATGGTGGTAAGGATACATTTATGGCCATCAGATGAGGTGGGGTTTATCCTCCTAATGAGATCAAGGCCCTACGTATCAAATAACCATGGTGTCAACATTCGTTTCAAAGTCTTGGTCAAGGCATGAATTAGATTGGCATATCATTGATATTTATTGCATTTTTTGACATATGTAGCTACATCTAGATCCATAATTAGCCAATAATACCTAGTATGCAAGAGATATTTGGTTAGGATGACCCCACTAGTGTGGGATATACATACCCCTTCATGAACTTCCTATAATGCTAATATAGAATCTATCAAAGGTAAAAAATGAAGTAGAGTTCCATTGAACCTACGATGGTATAAGGTTGGTCTGAGTAAAGTATAATTTGGGAATTATAGATGAATGATTTTATTTGTTTGATAGATAAATCTAGTGTTAAAATATGGTCATGTAAATACGTATATAGATCTGAATACCAATTAGAGTTGTGACCAACAATATAATAGATCATTATGATAGTTGATGGTTTAGGAGTTGGTGCTAGCAAATTTTCAATGAGAAACTAGTATTCCTTGGTTGTATCTATTTGTTGAATCAAAGATCCAATGATAGCCATGGTATATATTGTTTTATTACTTACCTTTGATATATGTTGGAAATGGATGTCAATAATATATTATTTTAGAATGTCAACCATGGCCTTGTATGGAATCAGGTTGAAATCTTTAGTCTAAAAGTGGTTTGTTACTTGATTGATGATTAAATGTGAATCACCATAAACCTTTAGATGACTTATGTTCCATTGTACTATCTATCAAATCCCTACCATGAGTAATTCATATTTGGACATGTTATTGGTACAAGGAAAGCTAATTTTGAATGACTTAGGGATTATATCCCCCTATGGTGTTATGAATAAAAGGTATTATCTTGATCCATGTGTTGTGAATTAACCTTCAAAATACAACTTCTAATGTTGTTCCTCAAGATATGATTTAATGATGGTCATGATGGATTCATTTGGAAATTTAAATGTGAGTGGATCTATATTTGCAAGGGGTGCTTCAACAAGCTAATAATCTGTAAGAACTTGCCCCTTGATGGATTTTTGGCTCACATACTCTATCTCAAACTCACTGAGAAGCATGATCCATTTGGCCATGCAACCGTGTAAAGCTATTTTAGATAGTATATACTTAAGCAGATCTACTTTTTAAATGACCATGGTCTTATTGTTCAAAATGTAATGTCACAATTTTTGAGCTATAAAGACCATAACTAAACAATATTTTTTAATAGGTGTATAATTATGTTCATACGCTATAGTGTAAAACTTAGATAGTACACTGCATTTTCTTTTCCATTATCATCATGTTGAGCTAAAAGTTCCTCCAAGGCATTATTAGTAGTTGACAAATATAACAAGAATAGTTTTCCCTGAATGGGAGGTAATAAAATTGGTGGATTTGTAAGATAGTCCTTTATATATTGAAAAGCTTTCTGACAATCATCATCCCAAAGAAATTTTACACCTTTCTTCAGTAGGTGTGTAAATGGGTAGCACTTGTCAGCCAATTGAGATATGAAGTTTTGAATAGAATGGATTTTTCCCTAGAAATTATGGATTTGATTTAAATTGGTCAGTGGTGAAATCTTTTTTATGGATCATAATTTGGTTGGATTAACTTCTATGCCCCTACAAAACATAATGAATCCTAATAATTTTCCTGATGTGATGCTAAAAACACACTTCTTGGGGTTAAGCCTGACTTTGTATTCACATATTCACTTAATCCTATTAGATGATCAGCCCTGGTCTTTGATTTGCCTAGTATGTCATTGACATAATATTCAATAATATCATGCATCATATAATGAAATATGACTATCATGGCTATTTTATAGGTGGGTCCCTATTTTTTTAAGACCAAATGGCATAACCTGATAATAGAATGTTCCCCATAGAGTAGTGAGTGCTATTTTGTGTTGGTCGTCTAGTGCTATTTAGATTTGGCATGAGAAACTATCCATCAGTGAAAGCATATCATAACTCATTATGGAGTTGATAATCATGTTAATATTTGGAAATGGAACATCATCCTTAGGGAAAACTTTTTTAATATCCCTAAAATCAATATAAATTCTAATTCTTTCTAGATTTATACTAACTAGTACAACATTAGAAATCCATTCAGAATAGTCAATTGCCCTAATACATATTGATTCTAAGAGTTTATCCAAATATTTATTTACCAAAATATTAATGTGAGGATGCATTTTGCATAACTTTTGTTTCACTAGTTTGGCATCAGGATGTACCACAAGGTGGTGAACAACCAAGGCAGGGTTCAAACCAGGCATGTTAGAATAATCCCATGTAAATATATCTACAAATTACCTCAAAAGGGATGTAATAACTTCATGTTTTTTCTTAGTGAGGGACACACCTAATTTAATCCACTTTGGGTCATTTGGAGCCCTATGTTTACCTTTATTATGTCTTCCACTAGAAGGGTCAAACCATCTTCAAGAATAGTGGGCAAAGATTTGAACTATTTGGCTGTCAGAGTCCTTTATTATGACTTATTATTCAAGTTCTCATAGACATGATGAATAAAAATACCCTAATGGGATGGATGGACATATAAATAATGATGTTGGAAACTCCTAGATTATGTGATCAAAGGCTCATTGTTCTTCAAGAATAACTTCAGACCCATGGGTAAGTTCACCATCATTGGTATCTTGGATGATTTGATCAAAATCATGTTCTTATTCAAGACTAAACTTGGACCCACATACAAGTTCATTATTGGTTTTATTCTAGTCTATACTTGAAGAAGATTGAACATCCCCATCTAGTGGTGCCTGAAATAGGTTTTCACCACTAGACTAGCCTTTATCTTTACTTTTTATTTGGTCAGAAAGTGCCTCAAAGAGGTTTTCACTTTGGGACCTCAAATTTTTATTTATTTATTTTTGGATAAGGGTGTTCAACCTCTCTCCAAAATAGGATTTAGGATCCAACTTGATCAATAATGCTTTTTTGTGCTTTTTTAATGGAACATTATCCCTAAGGCCTAGAGAATCGTAAAAGGCTTCATCATTTTGAAACTCATCAATTAACATGTTGGATTATTGTTGGCCCTATTATATTAGTTATGGATAATATAGTAATAGTGGATTATGATGAATTAATGATCAAAGGATATAAATGGAATTATTGTCAAGCAAATTTTAATGAGTGAAGTCATTAAATTGGTTATGATTGGACTTCACATTGCTATTGTCATCATCATCACTAGTGATTGGTGATGGAAATCAAATAGAATATGTTGGGTCACTCCTACGTAGTTTAAATATAAGTCCAAAGGTTCCTTTATACGTAGTCATATAAATTAGCTCAAGTGTTCCCTATTGATTTGGCCTAAGGCCTCCTCCTTCATAGTCTTGATTCTCCATAATCTAATTAGGAATGGGATACTTGGAACTCTTGTAACAATCAAATAATTTTTCATTACACAAGCATTATCCATCACCTTGGAGAGGGTCTTTTTCTTGGCCAAAGACTAGTATGAAAGTGACAGGTGTTGGACTATGTTGATGGACTTTGCCCTTTCTTTGCCATTGCATGACTGGTTTGGATTTTGGTTTTCTAAAGGACTTTGGGCTATGTGGGAGTTTTGCAATGTAAAAGGTGTCATGTGTCAAATAATCTCCTAGGCCATTAGCCAAAATGGCATAGTGATTAGAAATTTGAGAAGGTGGTATGTGGGAAAGTGAATCAAGGGTATTAATTTCGATGTAGTTGGCCTTTGGTAAATCAATAAGTATGGATTTCCCTTTGTCCTTCTTGGAAACTAGATTAATGCCAAAATGGTAATTTTATCTCTTGAACTCAACCTAAAGATGTTTTCAATGATCATATAGATGTAAACCTATTGAAATACTAACCTCCATACCTAAATGGGAGAACTTGATACACTGGTGTAATTTTGATAGGACTACATGAATCTCATGTAACCAAGGTCTACCCAAAAGCATATTTTATGAAAAATCAAGATCTAACACATGAAAGAGTATATAATGGGTCAAAGGACCAATGATAAATGGCAATTTAATGGTGCCTTATGATTCTTATTCTTCATTATCATAGGCTTTGATGGTGATTATTTCTACTTGGACATCTGTTGAGGTGTACCCAAAAAGCTTGATGAAATTTAGAGACATAATATTCAGACCTGATCTATTGTTTATGAGGACACATTTCACTTTGTGTTTCTTTATGTAAACTTTGATGTATAATGGATGATTATGCAATGGGCCAAAGGATGACATATCACTTTTGTTGAAGGTTACTTGTTGGGTTAGAGCTAGATGTCTAACCAAAAATTGAAATTTGTTAGGGGATATGTCATTTAGAACTATGGAATGACCAAGGAACTCTATCAAGATATTTTTATGGATAGTAGACACATATAAAATAAATATAAATTTGAGATTTGTGTTGGAATCTTTTGTAATTATTCCACAATGTCAAGCCATAGAGATTTAAGAAGACCAATGTTGTAGTCCTAACTACATAATCAATACATTAACAAAAGTATATGGGTCAAATCATGGGAGGATATGATGACTTATTCAAGTCACCCATATGACTTCCACTTCATTTCCAGGTAAAATATTCTATCGATTTGATTCTAGGATCAAATTTGCCTAAAAGTCCTATGTATCATAGATCAGTTCTAGAGAATCATGAGATAAAAAGGTAGATTTAAGAATTGATCCAAAAGGGTCACATCAGGCAAAGCTCTTCACCTTGTATAAGCCCAATTATCCTAGCACAAAATAAGGATGGAACATGGAGTCTTTGTATTCACTATCGATCCCTAAACAAAATCATTGTGAAGAATCGCTACCCCCTCCCCAGGATTGATGACCTGCTAGACTAAATCCATGGTACAAAGTTCTTCACCAAAATTGATCTCAAATCTAGTTATCACCAAATTCTTATCAATCCCATTGATGTCTATAAGATTGCATTCAAATCCAAGGAGGGGTTCTTTGAATGGTTAGTTATGATTTTTGGTTTGACTAATACACGTACAACCTTCATGAGGATGATGGATGACATGTTATGACCCTTCACTAACTAATTCATGGTTGTCTACCTAGATGACATACTCATATATAGTATAACATGTGTGTAAGGTGCTTCAAACTATTTGAGAGCACAAGTTATATGCAAATATTGATAAGTGCACATTCAAGATGAAAATAATTTAGTACATGGGGTATGTTTTGAATGTGGAAGGGATCCATGTTTATCTAGAAAAGATTTGGGTTATTCATGAATGGCCTACACCAAAGACCTTCATATAACTTCATAGCTTATTGGGTCTTAAAAATTTCTATCTTAGGTTTGTTCTTAGATTCTCACATGTTGCTTGGCCACTAACCAAGTGACTAAAGGAGGAGATAAAGATAAATTTTAGTGGGGTGAAATACAATAAAGAGAATTTGATAATTTGAAGAATAGACTCTATTTAATTCCTATTCTTACCTTTCTAGACTTGAATCAACCTTTTGAGTTGATGACAGATGCATCTGAATATGCCATGGGAGATGTCATCATGTAACATGACCATCCTATTGAATATCATAGTGAAAATTTCAATGATACGATCAAGAAATACTTGACACATGACAAAGAGCTCTATGCCATTGTGAAAGCTTATAATCAATAGAAACACTACATCTTGGGGAAACAAACGTTCATCCACACTAACCACAAACCATTAGAATTCATCTAGATATAGATAAAACTAAGAAATGAGAGACACCAAAAGTGGGCCACATATTTTCCATAATTCCATTTGATAATCAAATAAAAAAAGGAGAGTTCAAATACAACTATAGATTTTCTAAGCCTCCAACCAATTTATGCACTCATAATAGTTCTTGATTTGTGCAAACACAAGAATGCCACCTAGGGTGCTCTATATGAAGAAGATCCTACCTTTTGATGATACATATCATGCACTTCAAGAACGTAAACATGTCTCTAATTTATATTTTCAAGATAATATCCTATATCACATGGGGAATGTCTTTGTTCTAGTTGTAGAGCAATAAAAGATGATATGGGAAGCACATTTCAGTAGGATAGCTAGGCACTTTGGTGTAGAGAAGACATTAGCAATTATTCAAAAGCACTTCTACTAGCCCCATATGTAGAAGGATGTGGAAAGGTACCTCAAATCTTACACCCTATGTGTAATAGCCAAGATAAAAAATTAAGAAGTAAGGATTGTACACACCATTGTTAGAACCAACCAAGCCTTGGGAATCTATCTCAATGGACTTTTTCTTAGGTTTTCCAACTTCAAAACATGGTAAGGACTATATTTTTATTGTAGTTGATCATTTTTCAAAAATGGCTATCATGATTACCTATAAGAAAACTATGTCTACTGAGGAAACTACTTAGCTATATTTTAGTCATGTATGGCTCCATTTTGGTCTCCCTAAGTTCATTATTTTAGACAAAGATATCAGGTTCTCAAGTATCTTCTGGTCCACTCTATGGAAAATGATGGATACCAAGTTGATGAAGTCCATGGCCTTCCATCCACAGAATGATGGTCAAATAGAAGTGGTGAATTACTTGATTATTCACATGCTTTAGATGTATCACTATGAACAGTCATGCACATGGGATGAGGGGATTATTTTCATTAAATATGGATACAATCAATCCCTAAACATCTCCACCAAACATAGTCCATTACAAGTATGCTTCAGGTTCCAACCCATGGCACTAATAGATGTGTCCATTCCATTTTCCACCATATAATATACACCTCATGGGATATATAAGGTATCAAAAGCAACAAAGTTCATTGAAAAAATCCAACACATCAAACAATAGGCTCATGATATCTTCAAAAAGATGAATCAAAAGTATAAGCAATGTCATGAAAAACATAGGGTGACACACCATTTTGATTTAGGTGATAAGGTTTGGTTGTAGATTTAAAAATAATGACTCACATTCCCACACAAAAACATTTATCCTCTATGATATGGTCCCTACACGATCATTAGACAAGTTAGAGAAAATGCTTTTGAGTTGAACCTGCCAGCCTACCTTGGTCTGCATCTAATATTCAATGTGGAGCTCCTCAAACCATATCATCCACTTTTATTGGACACTTCAATCATAGTAAAACAACTAGACATTGATAATATTTATTCATAGAGTTTTACTCTAGTAGAGGAAGATCAGATTGTGGACACCTGGATGAAGACAACAAGATGGTGCTTTATTCCTCTTTATTGGGTAGTCAAAAGGGGCAAGGTTAGCCACCAAGGTGAGTGGCTCATAGAAAATCAAATCAAGACAAAAATACCACACTTGATGATGAATCTTGATGTAATGGGGACCATTGATTCTCAAGGAGGGAGGAATGATCTGGGCAACACTTTAGGTGACAATTCGGGTGATGGTCTTACCCCAATTGGTGGTGGAACTTCCATGAGCCATAACTTTTGCACCATAGCTCTGATTGACTCCCCATTTAAACTGTTGGAAATCTAAGAACAATAATAATGTGATGAAATGGATGGAGATGTTATTAGTGGGGTTTTAACCCTAAAAACCTAAAGGAAGTTCCCTAAATATCAATTTTAATAGTGCTACCTAAAAATAGTAAGTTTCTAAAAATAGTAATTTCTTGAATTCTGTATTGTTGTAATTCATGGAAGTCAAACCACTTCATCTCCCTCAAGATTGGTGACCTTCCACATCCTACTCATACCTTCAAAGTATGTATAAATGTAGATGTAACCCAAAAAGGAAATCAAACATCTCTTCCTAGAGATAAACATATGTTTGAATTTGTAATCTTATGAGTAATAAAACATCTCTTCTTAGAGAAATCATTGTTTCTATGTTATTTTCATGTTCTTGAAATATCTTTCAACAAAAACTTCTGAGTTTTGGATCAATAGTAGACATACACAACAAATATAAAATGGAGATTTGTGTTGACATCTTTTGCAATTATTCCACAATGTCAAATATCTTTTTTTGGATAGTGGTAAATGGCTTGTTCTGAGGAAGAATGGATAATTAGATGATGGGTGAAGTGGTAGATGGCTATGGTCCTAGTATGGTAATCCTTGACCATTGAGTTGTGATTGAACAATTAAGATTAAAAAAAAAACCATTATTGTTATCAAATGATGGTCGAAGGGGACCAAATAGAATAAGTCTTAGTTATTGATGCACTTGAGTATGGTCATAGACTAATAATGAGTTATCAGTATTGTTGGGTGAATATTTTGTCACCAACTGATTGATGATAAAATGGTTACATCAACCACAACATAAGGATATTTATGCAAAAAAATGGGTGTGGTGACCACAGCTAGAATGAGATAAATCTCTCCTCTCAGCAAGGGGAGATTCCCTATAATATATATATATATACACACACACACACACACACACACACACACACACACACACACACACACACACACACACACACACACACACACACACACACACACACACACATAAGCTAAAAATACACATAGGGGTGAAAACATACCATCCATCTCTCTTTTTTTAGAGATGATGTTCATAAAATAGAGGAGAATTTTGGTGTAATTACTGAAGGCACTTCTCTTCTTTCAAAAGTGATATTCAACCAACATCTAGATCCTTCCTAGGTAGTAACTGTAACCACAAGAAACCCATGAAAGCACAAAGTATTTCATTGCTTCTTTCACACTGATTAGGACAAAGGAACATAGTAGTTTGAAGTATAGCCCAAAATCTCCACTTCAACTACAACAGAGTAAAAGGTTACGAAGGATAAGGGGAGCTCAAAGTCTCTTTAGTATCCTTTACACAAAACATAAATTGAAGATAATTATGGAAGCACAAAGTGTCCCACAGTTAGTTTTAGGACATCTTCCAGCTTACTTCCACTAGTTCTGCTTGTTTGATTAAATGGACAAGACTGTATCTAGGAAACATACATAAGAACAATTTTCTAGATGATACAAACTTATTCCAATACAAAGGCTGAAAGGTTGCTTGCTTTCTCATTCATTTAACAAAATATGATTAACAGCTCAAAGTCTCAAGAATGCCTTTCAATTTGGGCAGAGCTTCACTTCTGATAACAGAGAGATCTCCTCTATACAAAATGAGAGATTATAATATATAACATCATAAGAAAGACTTGGGTGATTATTTTCATGAAAATGGCCCATGTTGAATTGAATGCATTAAATATCTGTGAAAGGGCCATACTAGAATAGGTCATTGGCCTTAAATTTTAGCATTCTAAATCATCTCAAATGTCTCCTCTTAAGCATGGGTTGTCTAGTCTTCTTTATGATGCTTACACGGCTGTCCATTCACCTTTACTTAATGTAAAAAATTAGGCCATGCCTTTGAATGTTTATGTTCTCTGATGTCCACCTGGTGGATTGTTCCACCTACTAGAAATAACTCTCCTATAGATATTTATAGATTTCCTATACTTATTTAGTCTTTCTTTACCATGTTTTGTCTTTCCTTGAAGATCTGAGCTATCAGGGCTATCTTCTCACTTTTAGCTGGCTCCTTTGGCTCCTTTCTGGGCTGGTCACTGAGCTTGTTCTCAGGTCTTTTGAAAACCAATAATTTTTCTATCACCCTGAATTTGACATCCACGGGGACGTCACCGGCTACTTGAACCTCTTTAAACCTTGAACCTTGAACTCTTTTGGTTCAAATTTTCAATGGTTCAATGATTTAATGTTTTGTAAAGGGCCGTGTTCGCTCTCTTTATCTTCTTTGATTGAACCATTCTTTTGAATCATTTGGTTGAAATTATTTCTGGAATCTTCCACTTCCTTCATTCACTCGAAGCTTCCTTTCAAAATTTAAACTCTTTAAACCCTTTGAACCTTTGAACCTTTGAACCATATGGATCCTTTCATTTTCTAAGTCCATCAAACTCATTGAACTCATTAAACCTTTGAACCTTTGAAGTCTTTTTGGTTCAAAGTTCAATGGTTCAATGTTCACTCTCTAAATCCTTTTATTCTCTAAGTCCTTTGAACTTGTTGAGCTTACTAAAATTTAAACCTTTTGAAGTTCAAGGTTCAATGGTTTAATGTTAACTCTTTGAATCCTTTTATTCTTTAAGTTCACCGAAGTTGTTGAACCTTTGAACTTGTTAAACCTTTAAACCTTGCAGAGGTAGGGTTTAATGGTTCAACAATTCAAAGTGGTTCATTATAATTATTTGAAGCCCACTGTTAACTCTTTTGATCAAACCTTTGCATTGAACCATCCTCAAAAACACTAAGGAAAAGCTTAAAGTGTTTTGAACTTCTTTTGAAGAAAGCCTGCCTATTGAACCTGTGACTTCCTTAGCTAAAAAGGCTTGAATATTTGAAAAATTTAATTGCTCAGAACATTTTGAAAGAAGGAAAGAGACCATTTTGGCCTACAAAACCAAAATGATTAGCATGTTGTCACAAAAACAAGTGACAGATTTTGGGAACAACAACTAGCTCCAGTTGGGGAACTTCCTTCATCTATGCCATTGGGTTATGGAGTCATGCTACCCAAAAAGAAAGGCACCAAAAACAAACAAACAACATAAAACAAAAAGAAGACTATAAAAAAATATAAATGTATAACTAGACTTATCTGATACTTCAAGGATTGAAGTGCTTCAGATGCTGCCCACTATGAGGTAGAGAAAATGGCATTCCATTTTGATATTTCAGCAAGAAACTATTTTCACCATTTAAATGATGAATGGCAAATGGGCCTCTTCATAGGGAATCCAATTTTCCATGCATTCTTTTTGGTTCTCTCCTCTTGTCCCACAACAAGACTTGATCTCCAATCTAAAAATCATGGATCTTTGCTTTTTGGTCAAAGAGTCTCTTCACCAGACTTTGATGCACAACAATTTGGTCGACCACCATAGTTTGTTATTCATTAAGTTCAGTCAAGCACATGATCCTCTTATTGATGGAACTTTCATAAGTTGAATCTTCTACTACCTTTACTAACTTTAATGCTGGTAATTCTAGGGTGATTGGTATCTCTATATTGAGACCATATAGAAGTCAGAATGGGGACATACCTATCACCCTCTTGGGTGTAATTCTATCTGCCCATAAAGCATCAAGCAATGCTTTATGATAGGTTCTATGATTGTCATTTACCAGCTTCCTGATAATGGTCACCAGGTTCTTGTTGCTTGATTCTGCTTGACCATTTCCTTATGGATAATAGTCAGAAGAGTGGGAGAGAATAATCCCATAATAGTAATAGAATTGAGTAATCTCATGAGAAGAGAAACAGGCTGCATTATCTGTTACAATCTTGGTTGGGACCCCAAACCTAGAAATGATGTTTTCCTTGAGGAAATTACATATTACTTCTAAAATAGGATGATTGACTAGAATGACTTCCACCCACTTGGTAAAGTAGTCTATGGCTGTGAGGACATAATCATGTCCAACACTCGAGGATGGATTTATAGTGCCAATGAAATCAATCCCCCATTGCTGAAATGACTCTTATATCACCACAGTCTTGAGAGGTAACACAACCAACTTGGGTTTGCCAATGAACTATTGACATAGCTCACATCTATGGACCTAAGCATATGAATCTCAAAATAGAGTAGACCAATAATACTTGGCTTAGAGAATCTTATGGGTAATCACAAGTGTGGAAAAATGTCCTCCACAAGCAAAATTGTGGAAGGAATCTAAAAGTTTGTTCTATTGCACTTTATCCACATAGCGAAGGAATACCCCATCAAGGTTCCTCTTATATAGATTTTTGTCTCATAGGACAATGTTGGCATCTTTTAATTTAATAGTCCTCTTTTATTTACAAGATAGGTGAGTAAGACACTCACCATAGGTAAGGAAATGAGCAATATTTGAATACCACTCATTTGTACTGGTGACAAAGAGAACTATTGTCATGTCTTGAACTTTTGTTTCTTCATACTCTGCTTCTTCTGGTATGTTATCAATAATTAATTAGTAGAGACCCCTTCCCTACACAAGCTTCATTGGTTTGATAACAAGATCAAACTCTTAGATTTTAGCAATCCAATTGCCCCTTTTAGTCTCAAATTCCTGTTGAGTAAAATAGACTTTACTATTGTATCAGGAACCAAAGTAATAGTGTGTGAGTTTAATATGTAAAAATGGAAGTGTTTTACCACCTTTACCATAGCATAATCATGCTTATCCATGCTTTAATACTTCAATGCATGAGCTTTTGAGAGGATAACTCATGAAAGATATGGGAGACTCCACACCTTCTTTGTTCTACTGAACCAAAATGGATGAAAGCATGTGTTTAGAAGCATAGCTATACATCATGAAGTCTTTAGTGTAATTAGGACAAACCCTAATTGGGGCATGGGTGATAGCTTCCTTGATGTCTTGAAATGACAATTTTACTTCTCCAGTCTAGTTGAAAGTAGATTTACCGTTCATCATATTGACAATGTGGCGAGTCTTATCTATGAATTCAGGAATGAACTTTCGTAGAAAGTTCACCTTTCCAAAGAAAAATTGAACTGTAGTCTTATTGGTAGGAAGAGAAAGCTCTTGAATGGATTTGACCCTTTTTGGGTTGATCTTTATGCCTTTTCAAGACACAGTGTAACTAAGAAGTTTCCCTTCAGTAATCCTAAAAATCAATTTCTTGGGATTAAGAGAAATACCATTCTACCTACAACACTCCATCACTTGTTGTAGATGATGCTTAGAAAAGACTTTCAAATAATCAAGGTATACCATAATGAATTTCCCCATTTTATTTCTAAAAGTAAGATCCATCACTCTTTGGAAAGTGGCACCAGCATTGATCAAGACAAAAGGCATTCTACGATATGCAAAAGTGCCCCAAGGTGTAGTGAAAGTGGTCTTATATTGGTTTGTTTCACCAAATTCCACTTGATTATATCCTGAAAAACCATCTAGAATTGATAACATCTCAGCGTCAGTCACTATTTACAATAGCTGATCCATGATGGGCAAGGGATAGTTGTCCTTTAAAGATGATTGATTCAAATCTCTAAAATCAACACATAGGTGAATTTATCTATTCTTCTTTCTCATAGGGACTATGTTTTCAATCCAAGTGGAATGATGGATTGGGAAAATAATTCTTACATTCAACATTTTCTATATCTTAGAAAGAATTGTGCTTGATATCTTGGGGTTGTACTGCCTTTATTTCTACTTATGAGGCAACGACCTAACCTTGAGAGGAATTTTGTGTTGGATTTCTTCAAGTCTGAGAGATTTTAGATCATCATAAGAGTATGCTAAAACATCAATGTAATGGTGAATTAGAGTGATAAATTTGAGTTTTTCATCAGGGGTACAACAATTTCCAATGTTGACCATTTTTAGATTATCTTTTATACTCAAATTTATTTGATCAAAATCCTTGGAGGATTTTGAATCCATTTGTTGTTCCTTGATAAACCTATCATGCTTGTCAAAAATTTTCTCAAGAGAAACTAATCCTTTGGTAATTTTATTCCCTTTGAGCTAAAGGAACTCTTCATCAATTTTTATATTTGTTTTAGGAGCTGATTTCCATGGTGGAGATTCACTGCCTTCAAATTGAAGCTTCTCAAAGTTGTCCATCTATTCCATAAAAGTAATGATTTGGTTTTCACCATTGAACACCTGCCAATGGTTATCATTATTAGCTACACTTAGTCAAAAGACCAACTTGATAGCGTACTTATCTTCTTTGAAATCTTGGTGAGGGACTAAGAGAGTTGCAGAGATGGCCAATGCATCTGCACGACTGTTGAATTCTATGGGCATGGCAGAAATACTAAAAGCATCAAAGTTTTCAATGCAGTCCCACACCAAATTGTGATAATGTTACAATATTTCATTCTTGGTTTGATACAGATTCCTTACCTGACAAACCACCAGCTTAGCATCTCCTTTGGCATGAAAGAGTTTAACACCTTTATCTTGAGCAGCCTTTAATCTTAGTAGCGAATCATATTCAACAATGTTGTTAGTGTTTCTAAACTAAAAATTTTATGAATATGGAAAAATATCTCCTTGAGGAGATATTAAAATGACTCCAGCTCTAGAACCAGTAGAAGAATTATTGCCATCAAATTCCAAAATCTAGACATCATCAGAATTTGATCTTCTTTCAAATTTTTTTATCAGGAAGGGAAGGTCCTCTTTCATGTGTACTACACCCTACTAATTCTTCTGATGTATTATCTAAATTTTTTGGATTGTTACCTATGGAAATTTTATCTACTGAGATAAGAACGTCTTCAGTAGACAAAAAGTAATTGCCCATGCCTAAAGACTCAAATAGAATTTGAGCTTCAGGGGCTAAAATTTGAGTGACAATGTACTTTGCCTCCTTCTCAGGAAGCAACCTTTGTGTGACACACTTGATAGGGATCTATGCCTTAGACAGGTCCATGCTTAATTCTCCACCAATGTCCTTAAAAAAAATTTGCCCAAGAAGAATGCCATAGGAGGCTGAGACATCAGCCACTAGGACTGTCATTTTAATTCTCTTATCTGAGAAGGCCACAAATGCAAATTAAGCATCTTTGATTTGTCCCAACAGAGGTAATTATTTGTTTTCCATGGAGAAACATCTCCCAAAGGTCTTAGTTAGCATGAGACTAAGAGATTCTACCACCTTGGTGGGCATGACATTGTCAGAGGTGCTAGAATCTATAATGTAATTATTCAGCTGATGACTGTTTATCACCAAAAAGACATAAAATGGTTCTATCTTTCTAAGGGCAGCTAGAGGAGTAATCACAAGATTATTTTTGGTAGGTGTGTTCTTTGGGGGAACAGAAATTACTTTCAATTTTTCTTGTCCTATAGGGATAGCTTTATTCTTGATGCATTGAACTAACCTATCCAACTGCTCAGGGTTGGATTGCAAGAATTCAAACTTAGACATTTGAATTTTGGTCTTCTTAGCATGGTTAATTATATCAAATGACTGAAATGAATTAGAAATGTAGGAAGGCAGTCCATCAATCTGGGTTTTACTAGGTGTAAGACTGGTCTGTAAATTTGAAGCAGAAGTTGAAGGAATATTTGAGGTACTTACTTTTTTAGTAATCACCAGGTCCTTTGATTGGAAAGGTAGAGAAGCCCCTCTTTTAGAAATTGAAATTTATGGTCAAGATTCTTCCCCTATTTTTCTTTTATCTGCTTGTTGAGATGATTGGTTCTGGGACCTGGTAAATACATCATATGATCCATCAAATGCTTCTCCTTTACTTTTGGGTTCATCCTAGTAATTTAGGAAACCAATGTTAGAGTCACCAGTTGATTCTTCTTGGCCTTCTACAAAGAGATTAGCGTCATCTTCTTGGTTCAACTCAGGTTAGAAAGAAAAATTAGATTCAGTTTCAAGATAACCAACTGCTAAGTTAGCTGGTGCTGCTTTAATGGCAAGCTTCCTTGGTGGGGGAGGAAGGCGATTTGGTTGCCCTTAATTTATGGTAGCATTGCCCTGATATGACTGGTTGGGAAATGTCCTCCTTGGTATATCTTGATAAGAAGGAGTAGATATCCTTTGTGCCATTTGCTTTTTTAGAGCTAGCAATTCATTTCTTAGTTTTTTTACCATAAAATCAATGGTGCCTATAGAAGAATATTCAGAAGATGAAGAATATTTATTTGTATTAGGATCTCTTCTTATCTTTCCTACCAAGATAAGGTCATCTTTAACCTCAGTCACCAAAATTTGAGCTACAACAAGATCTATGTGGCTAGGCTACCTCAACAAGAAACTCACTTCAAGAAGCTAAGAGTTGATGAAGAAGCATTTGATGTTCTCAGGTGTCAGCTGAGTGATTATAGGAATCCTATTCCTCAGCTTGTCAAATTTAGCAATGAAGTCTCTCATGGGTTCATGAGGCTCCTTCTTCATTTTTTAAAGCTAGGCTAATAGGGCATGTGCATCTTTTACAAGTTTGAACCTAGCCTCAAATTTGGATTTGGGAGTGTTCCAATCAGTCACTATTTGTGCTTGCAGATGATAAAACTAGTCTGCAACAATGCCTTACAATGTTTTCGCAAATAGTTTGACTGCAATGTCTTCATATTTAACACCTATCACACCACAAGCTATGCAAAAGGCTGAAATATGTTCATCAAGATGAACCTTCCCATCACTATATAACTTAGGAAAATTATTCCTTGAGCTATGAGGTAGTTCATGTAGAGGTGGAGTTAGATTTAGAGGACCATAAGTATTACCCTAGGGGCCTTGAGCTACCATGATATGGCTATTGAAAGGAGGGATAATAAATCTCTATGGGATATGTATGGATAAAGCTCTATTAGTAGAGGAAAGAGAAGCTTTGCCTGATATTGGGGACCTAATGTTTGTAGGAGGAAAACTCTTGGTTCACTAAAGGCGAGATGGAAGGGAAAAGATCAAAATTACTTAGCTACACCAACTCAAATATAGGGTCAACAATACTTTGAGCTCTCTGGCTTCACGTGTACGGTGGATCTACTAGAGTGTAAAATGGATATGGAAAAGAACTGGAACTAATTCAATTTGAAGCTTGAGGCTTCAAACTGCATGTTTTATTCCCATTAGAATCATCAAAAATTGTTGGGTGAATATTTTGTCACTAGCTAACTGACGGCAAAATGGTTACATCAACCACAACATAAGGATATTTATGCAGAAAAATGGGTGTGGTGACCACAGCCAAAATGAGATAAATCTCTCGTTTCAGCAAGGGGAGGTTCCCTATTATATATATATATATATATATATATATATATATATATATATATATATATATATATAAAAGCTAAAAATACACATAGGGGTGAAAACATACCATCCATCTCTCTCTTTTTAGAGATGATGTTCACAAAACAAAGGAGAATTCTAGTGTAATTACTGAAGGCACTTCTCTTCTTTTAGAAGTGATATTTAGCTAACAACAGGATCCTTCCTAGGTAGTAATTGTAACCACAAGAAACCCATAAAAGCATAAAGTCTTTCATTGCTTCTTTCACACTGATTAGGATAAAGGAACACAGTAGTTTGAAGTGTAGCCCAAATTCTCCACTTCAACTACAATAGAGTAAAAGGTTATGATGGATAAGGGGAGCTCAAAGTCTCTCCAATATCCTTTACACAAAACATAAACTGAAGACAATTATGGCAGCATAAAGTCTCCCATAGTCAGCTTCAGGGCATCTTCCTGCTTACTTTCACTAGTTCTACTTGTTTGATTAAATGGACAAGACTGTATTTAGGAAACAAACATAAGAAAAATTTCCTACATGATACAAGCTTATTCCAACACAAAGTCTGAAAGGTCACTTGATTTCTCATTCATTTAACAAAATATGATTAACAGTCTGAGCTCAAAGTCTTAGGAATGCCTTTCAATTTGGGCAGAGCTTCACTTATAATAATAGATATATCTCCTCTATACAAAATGAGAGATTATAATATATAGCATCACAAGAAAGACTTGAGTGCTTATTTTCATGAAAATGGCCCATGTTGAATTGAATGCATTGAATATCTATGAAAGGGCCATGTTGGAACATGTCATCAGCCTTGACTTTTGGCATTCTAAATCATCTCAAATGTTTTCTCTTAAGCATGGGTTGTTTGATCTTCTTTATGATGCTCACACGGATGTCCATTCACCTTTACTTAATGCAAAAAAATAGGCCATGCCTTTGAATGTTTATGTTCTCTGATATCCATCTGGTGGACTGTTCCACCTACTGGAAATAACTCTCCTAAAGATATTTCTAGATTCCCTATAGTTGTTCTCTCTTTTCTTGCCACATTTTGTCTTTCCTTGGCGATCTGAGATCTTGAGGCTATCTTCTCACTTTTAGCTGGCTCTTTTAGCTCCTTTCTAGGTTGGTCATTAAGCTTTTTCTCAGGTCTTTTGAAAACCAATGATTGTTCCATCACCCTAAATTTGACATCTACAGGGACATCACTGGTCGCTTGAACCTCTTTGAACCTTGAACCTTGAACTCTTTTGGTTCAAATGTTTAATGGTTCAATGGTTTAATGATTCAATATTTTGTAAAGGGCCATGTTTGCTCTCTTTTTCTTCTTTGATTGAACCATTCCTTTAAACCTTTTGGTTGAACTTCTTTCTGGAATCTTTTGCTTCCTTAATTTGCTCAAAGCTTCCTCTTGAACTTTGAACTCTTTGAACCTTTTGAACCTTTGAACCATATGGATCCTTTCATTTTCTAAGTCTGTCAAACTCATTGAAATCGTTGAACCTTTGAACCTTTGAACTCTTTTTGGTTTGAGGTTCAATGGTTCAATGTTCACTCTTCAAATCCTTTTATTCTCTAAGTCCTTTAAACTTGTTGAACTCATTGAACCTTTTAACCTTTTGAAGTTTAAGGTTTAATGGTTCAATGATTCAATGCTAACTCTTTGAATCATTTTATTCTTTAAGTCCACTAAAGTCATTGAACCTTTAAACTCGTTGAACCTTTAAACCTTGCAGAGGTGGGGTTCAATGGTTTAATGGTTCAAAGTGGTTCATTCTAATTATTTGAAGCCCACTGTTAAGTCTTTTGATTGAACCTTTGTGTTGAACCATCCTCAAAAACACTAAGGAAAAGCCTTAAGTGTTATGAACTTCCTTTGAAGAAAGCTCGCCTATTGAACCTGTGACTTCTTTAGCTGAAAAGGCTTGAATATTTGAAAAACCTAACTGCTCAAAATATTTTGAAAGAAGGAAAGAGACCATTTTGGCCTACAAAACCAAAATGATCGACATTTTGTCACAAAAACAAGTGACAGATTTTAGGAACAATAAGTATAAGTTCCTAACATGGGAATCCCTACTTGTTTGTTTTCCTATGTGAAGTCTTAGGTCAATAAAGGATTACTAGAATGGTTTGGTTGATTTGGTATGATTATAAATAGTATTTTTTAATTGGTACTTGTTATTGGATTGATTTAAATAGTGGTAACACAACCTCCTACAATATGGAATAAAACTGAGTTATAGTCAAGTGTAATTACATGGTAGGTCTATTAGTTGTTTGTACCATTCTGACCTTGGCTTTTTCTATTGTTTTGATGTTGTTAGTTATATTTTTATTATATTGAGTTTGTTGGTTTGGCCTTGCTTATTGATACTATTATTGTTGATGTTGCACTAACCACTGTTATTGCTATTGTGGTTGGTTGTTATGTTGGGGAAAATGATTTTGATAGATGCTAAGACTTTGATTAGAGGTGGAAGCTCCAAAATCTAATGTGATCTCTCCATTTCCAAAAATATTTTGAATTACATGTCTAATTTCCACACAATGCTATAAATTATGGCTACTAACTTAATGAAAATCACAAAATTATTCCAACTTGTACCAATCTAGCATGTTAGTGCCCTCATGAACTTGCTCTTTTAGAATGGGCCATTTAATCAAGTTAGATACTATGAGTTTGAAAAATAATAATTAAATAGGATCTCCAAGGTCAGTAAAAACATGATGAGTAAGCATGTTTCTCCTTAGATGAGGAAGGTTTTTCAAAGGCATAGATTTATATGTTTATTACATGTACTATACTTGTCTAAGCTATTGCACTTGATACGCGTGTTGTGGCTACTAAAAAGATTATTGGTTAGGAGTAAGCTAGAAAGGTGGAGTAGGTTGAACATATTCTATTTTCACCATTTAAACATGTCATGAATTTTTTACTCTATTACCTACAACATTCTTGTTATGATTGAATTGCTTAGGTTTATTAGAATTATTGGCCTACGCTAGTTGAGACACTTACATTTTGACTGGATGTTGGTTTTGGCCATTGTTCTAGTTTTGATTTTGGCCATTGTTATGATTTGATGAGGTTAGTTTAATGATCCCTTTTTTAATAAGGGATCTTTCTATCATGAAACCTTTGTCAATGATTTCTTTGAATATGTGTGCACACTGAAACTCCAGATAGTAAGATATTACATTGTGTAGATTTTTGGCAAACACAATGGCTATTTATTTATCTGGTAGACTGAGTAAATTGGGTTATAAGGGTTCTCCACCATTATAGATATCTTGAAAATCTTTCTCCTAGTTTTTTATTTGCTTGTTCAAGTCTACTAATGAAATCTCATGCTCAAGATTGTAAGAGAAATGTTGCACAAGCTTGTCCAATTGATCATCAAAATTAGAAACTAAATTCTCTAGTAACTTCAAGAACCATTCCAAGTATTGTTTAGTTATACTTCTTGAAAACAACAATAACAAGTATATGCCACTATAGGCCATTGGCTACCATGTGATAAAATAATTCTATCATTTGGGCTTTGGGGTTACCTTTCCCCTTATATTTGTCAAAATTTGATAGCTCATACCCTGGAGGAAATGGTATATGTAAGTACTCCATGTTAAAAGGGTAATAACACACATCATCTTTAGACTTATTTCCCATCTTGGATGGTGGAAATTACATATTTCATTTATTGTAGTTCTTATTCAAGGAAACTTGTGGGAACATTGGCATGAGTGATGGTTGAGTGGTCACAAGTGAATTACTTTGATCGAGGTATGGTGGAGGTATTTACTAGGGAATGTTAGATTGGATAGGGAATCGACTAGGAATGCACATATGCGGATTAAGTTGTAATTATTGAAATTTCACTTGTGGTTGTGTGATATTCTAGTTGGGATTGGGTATGTAGGCCTAATTTTGGGGATACTATATTTGGGATGGAGGAATATGGTTTTACTGTGCCTATTGAGGTTGAGTAGGGACATGTTGTCAACTAGTCACACCTGGTTGATTGAGAAGTACTTTTGAACCAAGACCTTATTGTTCTTATGGCACATTTTGGATGAAAAGTAATTATTGCCTAAAAGGTACTTGAGGAACATTGGAACCTATTTATTTCGTGAATTCCAATTGGGAAGTGAATGCATGTTGGATATTTGGCATCTATCACTGACCAATATTTACACATTGTTGGCTATACATCAGTTGGTTTTAGATTGGAATGTTAGTCTATGACTAAAGAGGTATGTTCACTTCTACCTAGAGAGGTGGAACATTGGTTTCCCCTATTGATGTGGAAATATGTTTTTCCTCTACTTCTTGGGTTGATTGAGTGGTGCCTATTGTTATAGAATATTACTAGTCACCTATTGGGTATGAATAAGATTCATCACATTATATTGTGGTGTGGAATTGGTCATTAGTTGACTACTTAATCCTTATTATTAGGTGTTAGAAGAATTAGATTGTTGAGGATTAGAGGTAGTTGGTTGAGGTTGGGACATATAAAATCCTACTCCATAAGTTTGAAAACCACTAATAGTGCTAGTTAAAAGAACATTTTATTATTGGTTAGTTATTTATTCATTAACACCACTTTGGTCTAAATTGGATGTTGCTTGCACATTATCCACTATGTTTTGTTCATTATTCTACATTGAAGCAAAAAAAAAACTTATTCAATAGTTGGGGTGTTGAACATGTTTTATATCAAAGTGTTTGACATAAATGAATCTAAACCCTAATTTTATCTACCTATCAATTCCATTAAAACTCTTATTGAAGGAGCTAAATCAATAAGAGGCTTGTTCGACATGGTCATCTGATTAAAGTTATGGGATAGGTCTCAATATGTTTGGTATGTTGTTTATATTCAAATGAAATGGTATTATATGAAACCTCTTTATGTGATAAGCATACAAGGATCTTGATATGGTATTGGTACTATGGCATTAGAGTTTCTAGAAGAGGCTTGATTGTTGTTCTTATAAAACATGTTATAAGGCCCTCTTGATAGATTTAGTAATTTTCATGCCCTACCTCATATTTTGATGGCCTTGTACCATAATAAGGTTGTTGTTCAATGTTTTCTACAATAGTAGGTACACTAGCCAAATATTGGGCTATCTATTTTTGATCTTACTCCATGTATGGAGGTGTGATAACCAAATAATTAGCCAAAGAATCTTGACTCTATTCCCCTATTTGAGTGTTGTA
This sequence comes from Torreya grandis, assembly GCA_037957365.1. NCBI lineage: Eukaryota > Viridiplantae > Streptophyta > Pinopsida > Cupressales > Taxaceae > Torreya > Torreya grandis. The sequence continues at coordinate 967,353 of JARHVA010004590.1, forward strand.
TGGTGGATAGTAATCTATCTCCTAAACAAAATCATCTCCATAATGGTCCTGAACAAAGTCTTCTTATGTGCTAACACTTCCATATACTATATTTTACGTAGTTATATTATGTGTATAGTGAGCCATGATCAAATCTATGATAAATGTTTTGAATTAAGACATAATTAAAAATCTACAAAATCTAAAAAAATATGTCTGGAAAGACAAAGGTTTCAAATTGTTTCTAACTTGATTGAGGGTGGAGTTGAATCTCAAAAAATTATATGTAAAGACTTGGTAAAAATATTATAATATCAAATTTATAACATTAAATATTTCACACAAACAAGGTCAGGTAAAATGGACTAAAAATAAGATGCCAAACTCTAATGTCTAAACATGTTCCAAATAGGTCTAAACTAGGAAAGGAAAATGTTGCTAGGTATTTTTTCCAAATGTGAAGTCAAAATCTAGGCTCAAATAGGCTGTGTTAGGACTTTTGGCCAAACACATCATAAAAATATAGACTTAAAATAAAGGATGATGATGATTAATATAATAAACTTGGAATAGTTTGGCAAAGAATAGGTAGTTTATTATAGACATAAACATGATTTGGTTGGTATAAAACACAAAACAAAAGGCACTTTGAAGATGGACTAATTCTATCAAACAAGGGCATAAAAAATAAAGTTTAAAAATTTGAGTAATGGATTAACCTAAGGTATGCATCCTAAAAGATAAAGATCTATGTATAAACCTTTATGAGTTGAGGCTTAAATAGAAATCAGTCAATGTTTGGATCTGAACTTGTAAACGTTAATCAAAGACTTAACTAAGGTAAACTAGGATTTGATAACAAAAAGCTAGGAAAATTTGAACAACATGAATATGCTTAAACAAATATCTAACAAGGCACAAATTATTTGACTTAAATAATGATAATTTGGACACAAAATAAGACAAATATTTTGAAACAATTTGGGTAGTGTAACGATGTTATAACTCCCAAAAGATGTGACAATGTTATGTTTCAAAGACTTATAAGGAAAAAGACTTGAAATGAATGGGGTAGCATAACGTTACTCATCTCAATCAAGTACCACACTCAATGTTTTGACACAAATGTTTGATAAGTTAAATCAAAGTGTCAAATAGGTGGCATTACACCTCCTTAAATGAAGTAATGTTGGACACAAGACTCATTCATGATGTGGTTTAAATAAAACAAGTTTAAGTTATAACACACCAAATAATAAAGAATAAATGACAATAATACAACTAAGTATATCATCTTAAATATAATCAAGGTGTGGTAAAGTAGGGTTGACTAAAACATATAAGTTATAACTGTCTAGATTGATTCCATGGGTATATTACATTTGTATATAAGAGAAGTAAAACATCAATTGGATCTATGTCAATCAACTTATTGTGAAAAGGTCTTAGATTTTTCACAACCAATACATCCATGAATTGCTCAGTGTAGTGTGATGTCTTGATTGATCATATGTTTCAGGTTGGCTTGACACTAATGAAGGTGGTTTAACCGCTCAAACCACCATCCTAGTGGGGTGATACCAATTTATATACCCCTTCATGGAGAGGGGTTGAAACATTATCAAGAGATGAAGCCCTAGGTCAATGCTTCCATAGAGAACTCATGAGAGGTAATGATACCCCCTTGATAAGCCAAAATGCATGAAAATAAACGATGAGTAAAAAGAGTTTAGGGTTGATTTTAGATCACCCAATACTAGGTGAGTTTTGGGAGATCTTAGGAAAATTTATTTCTATGCTTTAGACCAGGAAATAGATGAAATAGAAAGGTACTTTTGATCCCATGATTTCCCTATAGGGGACGAGGAGAGAATATACATGTGCTATCTTTTTTGTAAAATAAATAATCAACAAACAAGTTGCAAATAATTACATGTGAAATTTGATTTTTAAGCACCAAATTAAATATGACATTATTATTTACTAGGCCCTTGGATTAAGAGTGAAAAATTGAAAGAATATTTGCATAAAAGACCAAATTAATCAAGACCATCTAGTGCATTTGAATCCCAAAATCCAAATGTGCAAGATGTATCCTAGGTTCATTTTAAAACACCAATTTGAAATGTTCAAGATTTAAACATGTGTTTTAGGCACCAAATTTGGAATGTTTATAAGAATTAGCATGTTAGATTCATTTTAGGCACCAAATACCAAATGCGTATGATATAACATGTTCATTTTAGACCTAAATTGAAATGTGTAATATTTGACTAATTCCTTTTAAAATCCCAAAATAAAATGTTTGGTTAGTCAAGAAAAGAAAAAATTGTTTTCAACTAGATCCTTCAACATGCAATTATTAGATAATAATGACCTACTTTGAAGAATTTTCTTGACTGGGTAAATGATGTTTGAATTTTATCTCTCAAAATTTTAATTTAGTTCACACAGTGATCATTCATGGTCATAAATGATTGATGCTAGTTTAGGCTACTAACTAGAACTGTCACCAATTAGTCTATTATAACTACCACCAATCATAAAGAATCTATGTTGATCTATTAAGACCATCATCGATACCTATAAAATAGAAGGTAAAAACACAAAAGATAAATACATTAAGTTAGGCTTGGTTAGCACAAAAAATGAGAAAACCTACAAGGAAAAATCAAGTTGATGAATTTAAATTCTTTTGAAACCTAGAAATCACAAATCTAAATGATGACAAGAATACAAATTCAAACTTTATGAACACTTTTCCATTGCAACCTAACCATTAGTGGTTCACACATAATTAGGGTCAGTTGGGTATAACTATGGTCATTTTAGGCCAACTATTGCTAGTTTTTCCTATCTGTCATCAGTCTCTATGTAAATTTGAGAAATAAACCAAAATTAAATTTGACCAAAATAAGGTTAGAAAATCAATTTTAGAGAGCTTCAAGCATCCAAATGAAGATTTATAAGCTACATATTGATGTCCCTAATATTTGGGATGCATTGGGTCCCATCAGGCATGTTATTTATGATGCTAGGAATTTGATGATGGAGGGGAGGTTAGATAAAGTCTTAGTCTCAAAATGAAATCAAAATTAAAACAAACACACTAAAAAAGCTTAACACATCCATTCAAAGATCATAGGAGGAGATTGGTGAGAAAATAAAAAATGACAAAGTTAAAATAAAATGTAAATAATCTTACAATTTTTCCTTACCTTCCTTGAATTCTTCAAATGATGTGTTCATTGGCTTGCTTAGATTATGTTCAATAAGTATTCATCAATGGAGTTTGGCTATATCCATCTCATCTTAACACCATAGTTGTATTGGATTTGGATTTGATGTTTCTTGAAAATGGCTTGAATCAATTTTGGCATTATAATACTATGTATTTGCTTCATGATAAAAAATCTGCATTATAACTTTACTATGCCCAAGCTCTCTAAATGAAGAGCTCTAGGATTACTTTTATAGGCTTGGCAACTAACCCCAACCCAAGGTGAGTTAGGGTGTAGTTGGGGCTTGGAATGGGTTAAAAGTTAAAACTTTTAAGTTAACTAACCTTGGTAGAGTAAAAAGGTGTCTAAATCTCATGGTTAGCATAAAATAAGCATGGGTGGGATATTTTGGATTTTGGACAACTCACAAAAGGTAATGATTATTTCCTAGGATATTCATTAATTTTTGAATTTCCTTTTTGATAATTCATCTATTTTATCATGGATAATTCAATTTGGATTTGATTATGATTTAAATGTTAATTAATTAATTTTATGCTTTTGAATATTTTCCAAGTTTTGATTTAATTGATTTGGGCATTTTCTCTATTTAATTAATTTTTGGGCCAAATTGATTTAATTATATGTTATGAAGCCAAATTGGAGATATTTAGAAATTATTAGGCTAGATGTTTAATGGTTGGTAATAATTTATCTAAGTTGGGTATGGATCCATTTTTGGCCAATTTTAGATGTCTACAGGAAGAAGGAAAACTTAGTCTTAAGACTAAACAAGCAGGTAACCTACTAGTAAATTTGAGGAAAATCTACCTATAGGCCAAAATATACATCATCTAAACATGAGAATAGGTATGATTTATGATAATGAATTGATATACCTATAAAAACTATTTTTGAGGTAAAATTATTAGAGGAATCATTCACTATTTTTACATAGTCACTTACTTGTCTAGTCATAGTTAAAACACAAGCATGCATACTTCTTGAAGAGTTTTAAGGTGTGGTAGAGAGTTTAAAACCCATAGAAGTGTTTGATAAGTATGAAAGGATGTTTATAAATATTCAAAAACCTTTTAATGGGTGATTATACTCCATAATAAAATCAAACCATGCCCTTGAGGGCTAAATCAAGCAAATAGGCCTGTCTACTATGCTAGGAGTGATGTTACTAAGGTGGTTTAAGAGTATTTCAAGGCATCAAGTAGTTTTTGAAAGATAAATATAACATGAAATTAAATTAAAAAATATAATAAGGAATATAATCTCATTTTATAAAAGTAAACTCATCAAAATTCCATATAAACATGTAGGCAGGTAGTATTCCCTATAGATTGTCTTAAGATGCATCAAGGTAAAATAGAGTTTAGATAAAAAAAGTGAGGTTAATATGGATATAATAAAATTATAATAAATTAATTATGAGATATTTAAACTCTCATACACTCTTACAAGAGTCTCAAGACCTCAAATACTCATATTAGTGCTAAACAGACCTAGAAACCAGTTTAAGGCCTAGAAGGCCTATGCCACCTAAAGACATTTTAAAATAGTAAAATGAAAAATGACATCATAGGATGGTATTATGAGATGTTAAGGGTTACGTGAAGATGATTTAAATAATTTATAAGGAATGAAAATATCAAACTGGCCTTTTCAAGGAGTTCAAACTACTGTAGTCCAAAACACCCATTCAAACCGCCTATTAAAGTGATCATATATTTCATCACAAGGGGAGTTTGGAAAAATTAGATTAGGATTATCTAAGTAACCATATTAAGTTATAATCCATGACATATTTAGGTTGGTTATGGGGGTGAGGTTTATGAACAATCTCTAAGAGCATAAGCATGTCCATAATGCATTCAAAATCCTATAGGAAAACTTCATTACATACATATATTTACACATCATTTTCATGGGAAATCAATATTATCAAGGAATTTGAGGGGGTATATAAAATAAATATTCATGGAAATAAGTTTGGGTTTGGTTTTCTAATCGTCATTAAGAAGGTTCACCTCCAAAACCCTCCAAAACCCTCATAAGGACTAGTTTTGAGAAAAGTTAAATTTATTGCATTAAAAACCTCATGAATCATCCTTAAACATCTTAAAACATAAATTAAACTCATAAAGGTTCCTATAAATTGTACTTTTTTATATGGAATTATATAAATCATGGTATAAAACAAATGTTTTTTAAGAAAAAGTGCTAAAAGGAGAGGTACAAGATAGTTTAATGGATTCCAATCTATAGAGAGTTAATTTTGGAAATTTTTATTCCTCCTAAAGCCATTATATGGTCCAAAATAGGCCTATAAATACCTCTGTGAGCTCTTGCAAAATAATCAATCTACAAAAATTTGAGGTTGTTTGACCTAGTCAACTAGTTTGACTAAGTTGTAGGTGTTTCTTCATCATAAGGACCTATATAATGATATGAGGAGTTTTTATAGGAATAAATATCATTTTATTTATAGGTTTAAATTTTTTCATTCAGGTTATAATGGTAATAAAATTAAATAATTTAGGCTACTAGGCCTATTTGTCTTAGTAGGCCTATTTGTTTAAATAATTAAACATGAAATTAGCATTAGAAGCTAGTACTAATTGATGTAAATTATGGATAAAGAAAGATTTGACTCATATTGAGTGCCAATAAATCATGAGTTAATTGAACTAAGGAGGAAATCAATGTATGTTCCATGGTTTTCATGTAAGAGAAGACATTCACTTATCTTGGTCTAATTTTAATAGGACTTAACTAACCAAGGAATGGCATAACATGTTGGAGAAGGATATTGGATAATTAAAAGTGGGACACCACATTGTTTTCAATGACAAAATAAGATCATGCAAGGTATTTGACACAAAAGAGATATCTTAAGGACTATTTACTGTAAGTTATAACTGATTTTGACTTGAGTTAATGTGGATTTGTCTCCTTAATCTCTCTTCTATGGCAATATCTTGACTTTCTCTTTTCTCATGTTCTATATATTCAAGCTTTGAGGCCTATTTTTAGGATCCCTCTCTTGGGCATGCTTAAACTCTACTAAGATTGATATTTGTAACCTTTTAAGATGAATAAAATTACTACTTTAAGATTACTATATATAGGTTTAATGTGTTATATTGGTTTGATTTCATATATGGTATCACTTTCTACCTTGGTAGGTCCTAATATCACCTAGTTGCTAGTATGCCATCTTATGCAGGTCCTATATAGTTTTTGATGTTGATTGACTAAGCTAACAGTGGATATATTAACTCGTTAGTGACTTGAATCAAACCTACGATCATTTCCCTCATGCTTAGATCACTTGATGAAACCTCTATGTGAAATATTGTTGAATAAGAATCCTTTGGAGTTGTAGATTTAGTCATTACACTGATCATCAATGTTGTATGAGTTTGAATGAACCAAAAATACAAGTGTATCACCATTAGCAGAAAATATTTCCGTTTCAATTATCTTTCTAACCCTTTTCATCCCAAAATACAAAGTAGGTTTTATTAAGTAGAACATAAGTGATATATCAAAATATATAGCCTCATAATATAAAAGTTTGGTTTGAGTGTAGATGTCCCATACCTTATACCATTCCAATGTTAGTCTAGGTGTGAAGGATATCAAACAAATTTGCCTTTAGTAGGGTTCTATCTAGGCTACTAACAGTTATGGAATTCCCAATGGGAAATAGATCCATCTATTAGAGTATAGATTTGTAACATTTTGATATTTAGAAGCATTTTAAAGTACTCATATGGTCCTTGTCTCTGAGGTAAGAGGAAAATTTTATTCATAATTCATAGATTTTCATGTGTTTTCTAGGCTATGGCAGCCTATGGAGAAGACTTTGGTCATTCATCTTTTTATCATTAGTTCTAATATGATCCATATACATCCTATCATGATTCATATCATCCTTATGATGAGAATAAAAAACCATATATATAACCTTATCAATAGTATGGTGACTCATACCAATCCTATGATACTCCTCATGAACCTTGTTATCTTCCTAATCAACCCAATCAAGTCCCAAGACAATCCATTTCTAGCTTGAAACAAACACTATTTAAATATGAGAAATATATGGTGAGAATAAAAAATCAAAAGGGTCATGGATAGGAGATTCTAAATCATCATATTGAGAGCATAATATCTTATTTGAATAAATTCAAAGAGGTTTGTAGATCTTTCATAAGGCAAGGCCATTCAAAGTTTAGTGTTGATATCCTAGACATAGGTGGTCTAATTGTAGGCATTGAAGAGAGGTTGGTGGTCCATGAGAAAAAATAGGGTCACCATAATCAAAAAAATGTTCCCATTAAAAATCCCTTATCTTTATATGAGTAAAAAATAAATGTCTATCACAGCCCTCAAGATTCTATCCAAGCCTTGCCTAGCTATCCTACTTGAAAGTCTATCCAAGAGAGACCTCAGAAGAAGGAAGAAGTATGTTTTGATGAGGATAAATTTCACATTTCATAATAGATCATATAGGAGTATTCATCTTATAATCAGTAGGGAGAGATATCTATTGAGTTAGTTTGTGACTTTGAGGCTCACCTATCTAAATAAGTTGAGCTTGCAAATCAACATCTTCAGTATTAAATGGTAGTTACAAAGGTAACATAATCTCAACAAGTTATAGTTAATTCACACCCATGTCTGAAGCAAGTACAAATTAAAAATATCCTAAACCAATATCATGACTTGGAAAGAGGTACAATAGTCTATGGAGAGAGATGAGTAGTCAAGTATGAGCCCTAGTGTTGATTTGGAAAGCAAGCAAGAAGTCATTCAGACTCCACTCCTTTCTCTACAAAATCCCAAGGATTTTCATTCATGGAAAGATATTCAAGATAACATGTAGTAGATAGAGGAGATGAAGATGATCAAGGTTGAGTAGCCTCATGAGGAAAATCAATAATCAATGGTGACATCTTTGGACTTTTCTCATCTTCTTGAGTATTTTTAAGGGTCTACCATGCCGCTTTTTTAAAAGGAGCCTCTATTTTATGAGGTAAATGAAGAAAGTGTAGCTAAGATGAATGAATATGAGAGATTATTACATGAACATGAAGAGAACATCACTATTCACACAATCTTTGTCAAGAAAGAACATGATCTAATTTCCTAGAGTGTAAAAACAATCAATTTAAAGAGGTTGATACTGAGATAGAAGATGAGATGAAAGTAGAATATGAAGTACAAGGAAAATAGGTTTAATTTAAACAAATTGAAGAAGTTTATCAAGATTTCTTTGATCACACAATATCTTTCATTCATTGTGATAGCTCATAAGATCTTGTAGCAGTGATAGAAGATAAGTACCAATCATCTAGTGAATAAAATCCAATTGTACTTTAGTTTGGTGAGAACCAATAAAATGACTTGTTTGATATCATTCATTTAGGTTATTCTTTACTTAAATGTGGTTCATTTCAAGTTAAGAGAATTAATTCCATCATGCAAGAAGAAATCAACTCTTCAGGTAATCAATTCTAGGAAGTTGTTTTCTTAGGAGATGACTTGTTTGATTCTTTTAAGTAAAATTATCAACTTATAACTTCATATTTAGATGTCTCTCTACTCTTGGAGGTTGAATATGAACTCAGATAGACTAAAAAGTCATGAAATTAGATCAATCTCTCTTAGAGGCTAGCCTTATAGCCATGATACTAGAGCAACTTCAAGCTTCCCAACATTATCATAATCAATAGCTAATGAATGAATAATAATTAATATTTTTCTTACGAAGTACATAGATTTGGGAGTAGTATGATTGGATCTTGGACTCACTTCTACAATTCATGTGCTTTAAATTGGTAGTAGAAGAACCAATTGCTTCCCTAAGAAGCCATGACCATAAAAATTCTCCCATATACAAGAAGAGGATATCAATAGGTATAAATCATGTTTCAAAGTTCCATAGTGGACAATCTAGCTTTCCATTTGACCTTGGAGGAAAGCTTTTGATTATAGGTTAGTTGTTTTAGGTTTGTATTATTTTAATAAGTGATTTACATAAGTAGTAGTCTGATATCTTGTTCTTGTTTTCCTTAGGTTAAGTTGATTTTTATTATATTTGTTGTTCTTATGTTGTTTCCTTTTAGTATTATTGTTGTTGCAATCAAAATAGGTGTTAAAAAATCCCAAAAGTCTATTTGACAATTAAGAGAGTCATCAAGCTATGTTGTCATGCTTCACATTATCATTTCATGTGAAATATAGTGAGTTATTTTGACCAAAAGGCTAGTTAAACCTTGTGAGTCACCAAAAATGTTGGTAATTTGGATTTTCAAGGCCAAATACCAACCCATATAACTCAAAACTTTTTAGGACATTATTATGAGCCTCTACATGGTGGTCAACCTTATGTAGTTTGACTAAAAATGAAGTTTTTTGGGCCTTTAAATGAAAAATAATGAGTCAAAAGAATATTAACACATTAAAATTACCCTTAAATACACCCATGTACATGAATTTACTTTATTCATAAAGTTTCATTAGTTAAAAAGGTCATTTTATGCAAGTTTAAGCCTAAAAAGGCCCATTTTGAGCTCTCACATGCCAATTTTGGATTAAAAAGGTGTTAAAAAGGTTTAGTACTTTTTATAACATGAAAATGAATCATGTTCATCTCCCTCATGCCCTAAATATGGTGGTTCATAAAATTAGTTGTGAATAAAAGGTAAAGAAAGAGCTTTTCATGCATAATTCATAGAGAAGTATGGACTTGTACGATCATTCCATATAGTTCAGATCATAATAAGGATGAGGAAGGCATATTATGTGTTATAGAATAATTTAATGTTAAAATGACTTGAAATAGGTTAAACATTGGTTCACATCCTTTATCTTTCTTGTTTGCACATAGGGAGAGCCCTTCAAGTTTGCAGGTGGTACGACCATGAGATAAAAAATTTAGTTCTACAATTTTGGCCAAATAAATTAGTCTTAGAAATATTCCACTAGAGAAAGTGTTTTAAAATTGGTCATATTCCATTAATTAACCATCTCTTTGTAGTCAAGGCATTCATTATAGATCCTTCATCCAAGCAAGTAGTCAGTTTTTTACAATTTTTCCTCATCAGGGCATCACTGAAGAAAAATTATAGGTTGTAGAGCTTCTTAGGGACATGACTCAGATTTACATCACAACCATTAGTAATTTTACACATGTGTGAGGTCCAAATATATATGAAAAAGGAAAAAGAGTGAAATTCTACATTCTACAAGCAAATGAAGAAGAATTTAATAGGCTAGGAATGAGAAAGGGTTTCAAGATTTCTTAGTTTCATGTATACATGAGTCTCCTTCATGTTATTATGTTTTCAAAGAAATATTATCAAAAATTATACAAATATTCATAGAAATAATATAAAAAATATCTCTTAAAAGTCCTTGAGTCACTGTTTAGTAAATGTTAAGGTTTTTAGCATTTGTAAAGGTTCCTAAAATATTCCTAGGTTTTAGTTTCCCTTATTATCCTCCTTGAATGGCCTCCAAATTGAAATATGTGGTAGAGGATAAACTTATGTCTACATAGGAATCTTAAAATTAGTCTGGGCATACTACTTTTGTCTCTTATCACCCCATTTTAGTTTATCTCCATATACACTATCATACATTTCCATTATCAATGTAATAAGGCCTTTTTCCACCCTCCATTCATTGTTTTTCATTTCCCATCTAACATCCCCCCTTAAATTCATCTCCATATCATGAATCCATCACAAAGAGAAGAAAATAACTACTAAGTTCCTTTATGGTCACTCAAAGAGGATATGCACACCAAGAGACTTTTACTTACCAATTTTCAAGAAGATAACCTACAATTATGATACCAAAGATAAAATTTTATCAAGAAAGTACAAAATCCAAGGCAGATAGGGAAGATGTTTTCTTGAAGGTCTATACTTAGATAGTCTCATCAAGTTCAACAACTTAAAATACAAGGATCATACCCATGATTGGTGACCTACCTAAGGTCAAACATAATCTTTGTCCACACAAGATGACTTCATACAACCACTTTCAGTCAAGGAAGGACAAAGTCATTCTTGAAGGTTGACATCATCATATAAATATATGGTATATAGTTGGAAAGTAGTTTAAGGTTCTTAACCTATGATTGAATATAATCATGAATCATTAATAAAGATGTAAAGATTAGAGAGTCAAGTTTCTTTTGAGGCACCTACAGACCTATACTCAAATGAAACCTATAATAGGTAAGTGTTTTGGTAGTTTTAAGGCTTATTAATATGGGAAAAATGTTAGTTGCATTATCCAAGTGCATAAGATTATATGATAATTGGTAGTAGTAACCTCAATATAGACCTTAGATGCAATATAAGCCTAATCTCAAGAAGCACAAATACACTCCAACTAGCTTTAAGAATGTAGAGTAAAAAACTCTACATTTTTATTTTTTGAGTTTCAGTTGTGCGCTCTAGGTTTTGTCCTTGTGCATTTTAGTTTTGAAGCAGTGAAGTTTTTGACACAGAGCACAAGTGAGAATTTATTTTTGCCTAAATTTTGTCTAAGTATCAAAGTCATACAGAATTTGACAAGTGTCATCAGCTGAGACACACTTTATAATTTCTATAAGTTACTTGGAACATGCCACGTGTCTCGTGGTAACTTAGTGGAGCGCAACAAGTGTTGACATCCACGTTTCAAATTTCTTATGAGTTTTGAAAGATTCTTTCAATAAGCTTCTCTCAAGGTCAAGCATAAGGTGCCAAGTGGCAACTATGGAAGGCTTCAATATGTTTTTCTAAAAGTAATGGAAGATGCCACATATCCTTAGCTAAAGAAAGTGGAAGCTATCACGTGTCAACATCTAAAATATCTTCATTTTTGTTTCATTATTAAAGTAATGACTTTGGTGGGCCCCAAGTTTTATTTTTAAAGTCAGTGGAAGCCACCAAGTGTCACCATCCGTATGAATCTAAAATGAGTCCTGAATGTTTCTATAGTCTAGCTAAATCTTAACAGAAGCCTCCACATGTTCTTAGCTAAAGTAACGAAAGTTGCCATGTGTCCCTTGTTAAAGATATGCAGAAAGTGACACCTGTCCCTATTCCCCTTTTGAAGCTACTTAGGCAAGAAGTGTTGTGGGTCCCATTTTCTATAAGTTGTTAAATTTTTGAAGTAGTGGACTGTGACAAATGTCAAAGATGGAACACTCCTAAGCAAAGACATATAAAGAGTATAAGTTATGCGAAAAGTGCCATGTGTCTTTGGTAAGTGCCTCAGAAGCTGCCAAGTGTCATTTTCTAGTGCCTTTTGAATAATGAGAAAGTTTTCAAGTAGAGTAAGTGAAACATGCCAAGTGTCTTCACTTTTTTCATAGTGGGAAGCATCATGTGTATCTATTTCATCCAATGAATTACAGGGAGACGTAATGTTTTAGATCTAAGAAATATCTTTTGTTAGACACTTCTAGTTTAGTTAGAGTTCAGTTGGACTGTTGGATTTGGAACATGTGGGTAATCTAGAGCTAGTTTGATACTATAAATATGGGTGCAGAGATCACCAAGGGATCATCATCATAAGACAGAGAATTTTTTGCAAGAGATTATTGTCAAGAAGTTTTATACTTTCTTGCTGTGGCTAGGAATATCATTTGCCTTTGTTCTATTTTCTTGAGTTAGAAAATTTGTATAACTATGCATGTTTTTATGCCTTTTATGTGACTAGAAAATTAATAAGAAGATTGAGTTCTATGCCTTGTTGATATTTTTTGTGTTATTGAAAAATCATCTAAGTTGTGAGCCTTTGATCCTATCTAATTTTCATCTTTTACATTGATCATGCCTTGTTTGCTCTTTAATGTAATTTAATCCTAAAGATAGATTCACCATGCTTAGAATTAAGGGTCGAATTAAATTCAGGCACATCACGATAGTTAGGTTTTCTTTCATTGCATTTGTGTTTGTATTTAATTCCTATCCTTTTTCCCCAAAATACTTTTGAGATAAAGAAGAGCCAGCTTCTTTAAAATTTGGATGTCATTTCAGGTCACAAGTCCCACATTCCTGAAAATTCCCATTGTTGGTGTTGGAAACAGTGCAATTCTAAGCATCAACATTTTTTTGGCATGCCTAGTGGGACACCATCTTGAATTTTCTTTCAAGAATGTATGAACCAGAGAGATACAAGGAGTCAGAGCTATGGGCCAGTAATAAGATCTCAATCTGATGTAAATCCAGGTATTATTTTTCTAGCTTTGATAACTAGTCCAAGAAGAAGGGTAAATTAGTTTATAGAAATACCAAGAGCAAACATGGGAACACCTATACCCCCAAGGAATTATGCAAGTTGGAACACTGGAAATCCTCTGATTCTCCCAATACCACTAGCCACTTAGGACCCTATTCTAGTAAATGCCCTAAAATCTCTACCCAAATTTAGTGGGCAAGATTTCAAAACACCTGAAGAACATCTTTACGATGTGTCTAATGTCTGTGATATACATGTGGTCACACAAAAAAATGTGGCCATAAGATTGTTAGTAGCTTATTTTAAAGGAAAGGCTCTGGAATGGTATCGATCTTTGACCCCAAATACAATATCTACATGGGATCAACTTGGAGATCTTTTCTTTGAAAGATTTGAAGAAAAGGGTGATAAATCTTCTTTGTTGCAAAAATTGATTACTATCAAAAGGGCACCACAAGAAGCAATGTCTAACTTCAATTCAATATTTCAAAAGACTTGGGAAAGAATCCCTGCTACAACAAGACCATTACTAGGTATGGCTATAGTATTTTATCTTAAAGCTTTAAATTCAAATATATCAGTAATGATTCAGTCACTTGGAGGTCAGACTCTGCCAGAGGCTTATGACTATGTAGTCAGAGCTGAAAATAATTTAATAGGTGTTGAAAAGTTACCCCCAAGCCCTCCCATGCCCATGTTTCCAAAGATTACCATACCATTGCCTCAATAAGCCCCTAATTCCATAGCCCCGCCTATGTCTATGTATAAATATCCTCAACAACCTGCTAAAGAACTTGTCCCTACCCAATCATCTGAGATGGATGATATCAAGAACATCTTAAGAACATTTTATAATGAGTTAATTAACATAAAAAGATAGCAAAATCCTTATCATAAACCCAAATATCAAGGCTACCAAGGAAATAGATTTCAACCACAACTAAACCAGTATCAGGGTCATCAAAGGCAAACTAACACTTAGCCAACAAACTAATTAGTTGCAGTCCCTACACCCTCATAGACTATTCCCCCTAATCTAAATAGGGATATTGTTTAAGGGTTGAATAATTATGTAGATGGCACTAATGCCTGGTGTTTTCCTTGTAATAATGATCATATGCCTAGAGATTGTCCCATGGGTAATCTGTAACAAAAGGTAGCAGAGAAAAGAAGAATGGATGTACAATTTGCAAGTACTTCTGACACTCAAACCTATTAGTCCCTTGGTATACAAAATTTAGTTCTGATGGCTCAGATGCAAGGTATGTCTTTACAATAAGAAGAAGAAATATCTGCAGCACATGCTTTGTTTTCATGGGTTGAAGATGAAGAGTCAGTATTCTTGAATGAAGCTTCTACTTCCAAGAAACCAATGGTGTAATCAAAATACTATACCAGATCAAAGAGAAGAATGATGGAACAACCTAAAGTCACAAATAATGAAGCTATGGGGCCTCCTCCATTTCAAAGTCATCAAAACATATCTATTAGACAAGAAGTGCATTAACTAGTGTAGAATCAAGTAGTTCTTGGACAAGTTCAAATAAAATCAAGATACCCATATTTTCCAAGAACCCAAACATTAAGACTGATGAATGTGGTGGATCAGTTGAAGAGGAATCCAACACAAGTGTCAATATGGGACATATTAGCCATTCTTGAGAAAAAGATACTGTTACAAGAAGCTCTGTAGGGCCAAGTAGTGCCTAAACATATTGGCACCAAAGAAGGAACTGTTGACAAAGAAAAGCTCAAGGACATAGTTCCTTTGAAGACAACAACCATTTTGAACAATGCAACAGAGGTAAGTAAATCCAAACTAGAGCCCTTCTATTTGACTCTGATAGTTGGAAAGAAACTATTGCATAATGCGATGATAGACTTAGGGGCTAGTACTATAGTAATGCCTAAACAAATAGCTAATGCTTTAAAAATAAAGTATGAGCCACTTATTAGAAGAGTCATGTAGTTGGATGGCAAATTAGTGCAAACAATAGGGAGAATTAAACAACTTCCATTGCAATTATATACGTGCCCCAATATAATTTTCAATCAAGATGTAGTAGTCATAGATATACCCACTATATTTGGCCTATGTTTATCCAAGGATTTCACAACCAAGATAGGAGGATATATGTAACTTGATTGGTCTCACCTCATCCTAAAAACCAAATATGGTTCAAAGATGAAAATAATATTTGAGCCATTATCTAAAGATCACATCACCAATGAACCAACCTCAAAATTAGAGGCAGCTCATGCTATGCTAAATAAGGAAGAAAAGGTTTTTGTTGAAGAGTTGGGTGACTGGATTGAACATGACCAGGAAGAGGAAAATAACCATTTGTTAGCTATGATGCATAGTGATCCATATGGAAATTATGACTCTAATGGTCTAGGCACTTATGTCATTTTTGATGAAGACCATGAAATCCTAAATGTTTTAAGGGAAGAAATGCCAACTACTCAAGAATTTGAAAAAGAAACAAAAATCTGGACCTTAAATTTTGATGGGGCTAGAAGTAAAAGTTGTGTTGGAGTAGGAATTTGTCATGTTGCTCCAAATGGGGAGAAAATTTTGAGAGCGATCTGTTTCCAATTTGCTTGTACTAATAATGATGCTGAATATGAATCCTTAGTACATGGGCTCATATTAGCCAAGAAAAAGGGAGTAAAGAATCTGATAGTAAAAGGAGATTTAGAATTAGTGGTGAAGTAAATGAGAAAAAAGGCAATAGCCAAAAATGTAAGGATGAGATCCTATAGACACAAAATTTGGGACTTAATAAAAGATTTTGAAGCTTTCAATATTGAAATAGTTCCTAGAACCCAAAATTTTGACGCTGATAGGATGGCACAGATTGGCTCACAGTTTGATCCAACAACTGGCCTATTAGTTAACAATGAGTCAGTAAAAGTTATAGTAAGGCCAACTATCCTAGACAATGATGAGAATTAACAAGTATTTAAAAATGATTCTCAGGTACTCTCATTCTTGCAACAATCAGGGGAATTTGCTGATCAATTGCAACTAAAAATTGAAGAGGCATATGGAGACAAAGTTATACAATTAAAGAATAATAAGCTTCCTAAAGGCTTGATCACTTTAGAAAACCTATTTGATCTAGAAGATGTAGGCCTATAGAAGAAAAAGGTTCCAAGTAAATAAAGTAGATTATTTCAAAATAGAGGTGAGTGAAGGGAGAAAATAAAAAATTGGAAATTCTACAACTCAAGATGAAAGAGAAAGACTAATTAACTTATACAAAAGATATGATAGAGTCATAACCTGGAGTTATGAAGACCTTCATGGATATAATAGAGACATCATTCAGTACACAATAGAACTGACTGAAGGATCTAAGCCAATCAGACAAAAATAGAGGTTAGTGAATCCAAGGATTGAACCTCTAATGGTGGATGAGTTGCAGAAACTCTTAGATTCCAAAATAATTTTTCCAATCAAACACTCAACCTAGGTATCAAATCTAGTACCAGTCAAGAAAAAGAATGGTGACATAGGACTCTGTGTCAATTTTAGAGACCTGAATAGAGCATCTCTGAAAGATCACTATCCCTTTCCCTCTATGGAACAAATTTTATAGACTGTGGCTAGATCAGAGAGATTTTTCTTGCTAAATGGTTTCTCTGGATACAATCAGATTTGGTTGGCTGATGAAGACCAATACAAGACTGCTTTTACTACCGAATGGGGAACATTTGCATATGCTAAGATGCCATTTGGCTTGTCAAATGATGGAGCCACTTTTTATGGAGCTATGGATGTATCATTTGGGGAACTTATAAATAAAATCATCTTGATTTATCTTGATGATCTTACTATTTTTTCCAAGAATGTTGTTGATCATTTTGATAATTTAGAATCTATTTTTAAGAAATGTCAAGAATTTAGAATATCCCTGAATCCCAAGAAATGTATCTTTGTTGTACCTCAAGGAAAATTATTGGGACATATAGTATCTAAAGAAGGAGTTTCTATAGATCCAAAGAGAGTTGCAGCCATAATGAACTTGCCCCTACTGGTAAATAAGAAACCAATTCAATCTTTTTTGGGGAAGATTAATTTTGTTAGTCGGTTCATATCCAACTTTGTAGGCTTAGTGAGACCAGTGACACTCTTGTTGAAGAAAGACCTAGTATTCAAGTGGACTACAAAAGGAAGACAAGACTTTGAAGAGGTTAAGAAAGTAATTTAAATGGCCCTAGTACTTTGAAACCCAGAACTTTTCTAAGCCTTTTATAATTTATGTCTATGGAGGAGAGCTCAATATTGCTGCTATCCTAACACAAAAAGATGATAGACAGTAGGGAGAGCATCCAATAACCTTTTTCTCGAGGACTCTTCGGGAATATGAAACCAGATATAAATTTGTGAAGAAACAAGCACATGCTATGGTAAAAGCCCTAAAAAAATTTAGGTATATAGTATCATGCAGTAAGATTCTGATACTTGTGGCTCACCCAAGTGTCAGAGAATACATTATGGAAGGTGAAATTACTGAAAAAAGAGCAAACTAGATAACAAAGATCCTTGAATATGATGTAGAGGTCAAACCCACTAAGTTAGTCAGAGGTAGGGGGTTGTGCCAATACATGAATCAAGAGCTTGAAAAGATGATACTTGAAGAAATAGATTTATAAATAGAAAAGGAAACTATATTGAGGATACAAGAGGTTGATCAGAACTCTTGGGTCAAAAATAGGATCTATTTTATGAAACATGAGATTTACCTAAAATAACTCCCTTAAAACAAGATGATATACTATAGGATGCAAGGGGTACATTTTGTTTTAATTGAACAAGTTCTTTTCAGAAGAAATACTGATGGTAAACTCTTGAGATGCATAGAGAAAGATGAGGCTAAGAAAATACTGCATGAAATGCACCATGGAGTTTTAGGTGGAAATTTTTCTGCAAGAACCATAGCTATAAAGATAAGTGAGGTAGGTTATTTTTGGCCCACTTTATTTATAGACTGTTATCAACTGGCAAAAAAGTGTCAATCTTGTCAATATTATGTGTGGATGAGAAGGAATGCAACAATACCCCTTAGTCCTATAATTGTTGATGAACCCTTTACTCAATGGGGTCTTGACTTCATTGGAATGATAAATCTAGTGTCAAGTATGGGTCACAAATGGATTCTAACTACCACAGGTTATTTCACCAGATGGACTGAGGCAGTGCCACTCAAAGAAGCAACAAAAAAATGTGATCTTAGATTTTCTAGGGAGTATCACTACTCACTTTGGGGCTCCTCACACCATAATTTTAGATAATGCTAAAGCATTTTTAGGGTCTAAAGTATCTAACTTTGCATTAAAGCATGAAATATATCTAAAAACTTCTTCTAATTATTATCCTCAGGGTAATGGTTTGGTAGAATCAACCAATAAGAACCTGATTAGACTCATCAAGAGAATAGGGGCTGATCATCACAAAGAGTGGCATAAAGTGCTTAATATAGCACTGTGGGCTGATAGAATCACACCTAATTAGGTGAGAAAAATGTACCCATATGAATTGGTCTATGGCAAGCCTGCTGTAATACCACTAAGCTTAGAGATTCCTGCTCTCCAACTGTTAAAATTGATTGAAATTGAGGAAAATGGCCCCACGCAGGTCAGACTTGCTGAACTCTTGGAAGTTAAAGAAAAGAGGGATGCAGCACATGATTCATTAATAAAGCATCAAAAAATAATTAAAGACTACTTCGATAAAAGGACTTCAAATCCCCATTTCAAAGTAGGCTCAATTATTTTAAAATCGGATGTAAGAGCTACCAAGTTGGGTCAACACACTAAATTTGAAGCATTGTAGACTAGCCCCTATAAAATTCATGCATGTAAACAAAAAAATTTGTTTGAGCTAGAAATAATGGAAGGTGAACCTGAAGAGATTCCTATGAATGGGATCTACTTGAAACATTTTAGTTATGCTATGTCTCTAATGTATTATAGCTAGATAGTTCCCCTTTCCTTGTTGCTTTATTTTCTCATTTTTCTTTCCCACTTTTTCTTTTAAATATGTTTTCTTTGAACACGTAGCTATGGCTCAGAGTCTTTTTCAAAATTTTCAAAACTCTCGACACATTAAATATCTCCCAAATCCTTAAATTCCCTAAGGTACCTTGCGTAACCACTTTCATGACGTGTCTAACTCACTGTCCCATGAAGATTTAGTAAGATTTGATAATGGTTATCTGATTTTAATGTCATTTTGAGACTTGATGGATCATTAAATACCCAATAACAAGAGTTAAAGCTTAACAATGTCTCAAACATTCATGCGTCTGCTAGAAAATCCTTGTTACTTGCATTTTTAGTTCATAACAAACCTGCTTAGTGAAAGTGCCTTCCCTATTGCAAAGCTCCATACCTATTACCATAGTTCACTATTTTCAAGTATAGATATAGATATGGAGGGAGCATAGTATTCAAAACAAGGGTCTAGGATTTATGAATCCATTGATAAGTTTCTCATAGGTAAATCATATCCTTCGGTGCCTGCACAACCCTTAAAGACATATCCATAGACTAGAGTCCCTAAAGTTGGTTATGCAAATGACCCAACAAAGGTGAAAGATTTTTCAAATGGAGTCATGGACCCAATTCTTCAAAATCCTAGAAAGACTCTAAGAGAAAGGGCACATTAAAGGTGTATTCAAAGGGCCAATGTTGGACAATATGAAGCATTTGCAATGAGGATATGAGCTTCCTAGCTAGCACAATTCATTGTCCCAGGTGTACATCCATGCCCTAACTTGGTTGAAATATGCTCTAAATTGTTTCATGCACCCTCAAATATCATATAATAGGGTCCATTCATAGTGAAAATTACACCAAAGGCTATCAGAGACATGTTGGCCCTATATCATGACAAGACAGCTACGTTTCCCACCATTGCCAAAATATAGAAAATGTGGGAAAACGTCAATACTCAATTAAGGTTTTTGAAATCAGAATTGCAATAAGGTGATGATGATACTATTGTGCTAACACTTCCAACAACAATAACACAATTTGCACAAGCTAGTTAAGATGCACTTTCCATGATGCCTTTCATTTTTAGAATGAAAGATGATATAACTGTCTATGAAGATAAAATGGCCATTCTATTCAGATTGAAAAATGTTGACAAGACTTAGGAGTATTAGCTTTATTTCACTGAGTAGATTGCATATTCAATGGTTGATCATCTCACCCATTTCAAATCTAAAGGGTTTTTTTAGGTATTCCTCTTATCTATTTCATCTCATGTTGTATCAAAATTTTGGCATCTTTTCCCAACACATGAATCTAAATATGTATGACCCAAGCTTCAGTCTACATATGACCATTCATGTGTCTACATGGACACATATCTTGTCCAAAACCAGTGACCCATACAAATTTTGGGAACTTTTTGTTGCCCCTACTTTTTGTCATTTAAGCCCAGAGCTAGTTGTAAATAGATTGACTCCAAGTGTCTTAGGCCTTATGACCAATTGCACTATTCCTTGTGATTACTTTTTTGGATCCCATCATACTATTATTAGAGTCAATGGTTTTAGTGGAGAACCAGTGTTGATACCTAATATTTTGACCCTTAGGTTAGTATTCTTAGAGGTCACTAGGCAAGTGTCTATGGTGAATAATGAATATGGCACTGGGAATAAAAAGAATAAAATGTATGATGTTCCATGGGTGACAAACAACATGGCCCTAGAGGTCAGAGATGCTGAGATCATGTTGTTGAGAAAGCTAGCCTTCTTGGGTTTCTCTCTAATTGAAGATAAATGGGGATATGACCCAAATGGTTTCATAACTTCATGGGTCAAGAATAATGAGGTTGCTGCCAAAATTGTGCATGAGGGTCGTCCCTTTTGGGAAAATAGAAGAAATCCTAGGGAAGATATTCTTGATTTTTATGTAGAATTGATGGATTTGCCCCTTCAAGAAGACAGGCCATGGGAAAATTTTTATGTTAAGCAAAGGGATTTTGATCCTAAAATTAGAATGACTTCTGGTTTAAGAAGAGCATTAAAGAAAAAAGACTGGAACACTGAGAAAATAGAAGCCCATTGGAGATATAGGCAAGAGATTTGTGAGACAACTCACTCTTTTTGAAATGTGGATTTAGATGAGAAATGGGAGGAACTCTGGGATGAATTTCATCTATCTCATATCTATAGCCCTGATACAAGCAATTTGTAGACATAGGGTGGAAAGCTAGAAGCTAGAGCAGAATTTAGTCAAACATTACAAACCCTAGGGCAAACCTCAGCTACAGTAGCTGTAACTATTTGGCCCCAATCTCTTAGTGCTATTGAAAAACAAAAGAGTATGGTATATTCAACACCAAAAGCTTCTCTATTAGAAAAATCCCTTGGGGTTCTCAGTTTTACACAATCACCACTAGCAGTAGTGGTAAATGTTGAAGAGAAGGGAGCATAGCTAGAAGAAGAAACACCAAGGAAACATAAGAGGCTGAGGTTTCAACTTGATTCAGAGGAGAGGGTAGAACCCTCACAACACCAACCACAAAGTACTTTGGTTGCTCCTCAGGTAAGTGTTGTTTCTCCTTCTTCTTCTCAATCTCTTTCTTTTCCTATAGGGGTGATGATTCCATCTAGCCAAATAATATCCCCTACCACCTCTACTGTGCCCATTTCTCATTTTGCCTTGTCTATCCATACTCAGGTCACATCATTGCCTCATTTTCCCCCCTCTATCCCAAATAAAGTACCTCTTCATATTTCCCCTATCCAACATTTAGCTATTCCATATGGCTTTCCAGAAGGTTATCCTTTTGTGGGTGGGCACATTACCTCTCTTTCTACATTCTAAACTCAAGCAGATGATGCTAAGAATGCAATGGAAGCCCGAATGGAGAAAATTAAGATCAAAGATAATAAAGCCCTAGTTACACCACATATGAGGTCATAATTTGATCCAATCCAGTAGCAACTAACAATGACCCATTTATCACCTAATATAGTCAAGCTAAATGAGCAGATGCAACCTGAAGATTACATAATGAATGCAGTGGCAATAGATATGTCAATTTTTATACCCCAAGATAAGGTTGAGCTACTAAATGAATCCAATTCTATAGTAGATAAGGATTATTTGAAAATATCAAAGAAGCTATAGAAGATGGAGGTTGATCTAGCCCAAGAGAAGGCAAACTATAGTAGTTTGACTACATAAATCAATACCAAGAATAATGAAATAGAGAGTCTCAAAAAATAGTTGCAAGATACTATTTCTCTTTAGCCTCATCAAGCTATTTAGGCCCAAAATGATTCTTTAAAATTAGGGCTAATGTAGGTGAAAGATGCAGTGACAACCTTAAGGTGGGAAAAGGTAGCATTTTAGGAAAAATGTGAGGAAAGCCTGCTATAGGTCACTCAACTTCAATAGAAGCTGCTGAATGAGTAGAACAATACCAATGCTATACAGGCCCAACTTCAAGCTAAGTGATAAATGATAGAACAATTAACACTTGAGTTTGCTAATAGGCCAAAGAATGTAGGGGTTTTGAATCTGGTTAAGGAGCTTTATGAATCAATATGGAAAAGAATCTTTGAGGAGATTATTTAGCTTAGACCTTCTCTAACCTTTCTACTAAATGCATCTAAAATGTGTGAAAAGGTGGAGACTTCAGTTGAAGATACTCTGACCACTGTCTCTGTGATAGTGTTTGACTCTCAAATTCTACTATAAAAGCTATATGATGCAACTAATGGAACATTGTCAGTAGCAAGGATTAGTGGCAGAATGATCACTACTAAAAGAGTGAATGAAGTTCTCAATTGCAACTCCATAGCAATCAATTTCAGAGAGCTTCTAGATGTGGTGAAAGAAGGAATCAAAGACATGAAACAACACATTAAAGATCTGGTGCAATTGGGTCTTCCATCCCCTTTTCCTGATAGCAAAACTGTGTTGATGATTGATGAAATTAAACCTTTGTTATTAGCCAAGCAAAATGATCAGGTAGTCTTTTAGGATTTAAGAGATGATTCATCAGTGCCTGAAGTGGAAGTTGTCTTAATTCCCATTTCCTAGTTGGAATTTAAATTGAAGGTTATAGTTCATATCTTGTAGAAATTTTCACACAAGGATATCATCAACCTTGATTTAGCCTTCAATGAATTACAAAATAAGCAGGGATTATCTGATGATGAGTGGTTTATTTATCAGACAACCTTACTGAAGTTGTGATTTTTGTCACACTTTTTATACATTTTTTGGATTCTTTTTTAGCAGGCTCAAAAGTCCTTGGGGTCGCCAAGAACTATATAGTAAAAAACTCTACATTTTTATTTTTTGAGTTTCAGTTGTGTGCTCTAAGTTTTGTCCTTGCATGTTTTGGTTTCGAAGCAGTGATTTTTTTAACATAAAGCATGGGCATGAATTTATTTTTTCCTAAATTTTTTCTAAGTATCAAAGTCACACGAAAGCTGATAAGTGTCATTGACTTAGACACACTTTATAATTTCTATAAGTTTCTCAAAATGTGTCACGTGTCCCATGGTAACTCAGTAGAGTGCGACAAGTGTTGACATCCATGTTTCAAATTTATTATGAGTTTTGAAAGCTTCTTTCAATAAGCTTCTCTCAGGGTCAAGCGGAAGGTGCCAAGTGGAAACTGTAGAAGGCTTCAATATGTTTTTCTAAAAGCAATGAAAGATGCCACATATCCCTAGTTGAATAAAGTGCAAGTTTCCACGAGTCAACATCTAAAATATCTTCATTTTTGTTTCATTATTAAAGTAAAGACTTTGGTGGGCCCTGAGTTTTGTTTTTAAAGTTAGCGGAAGCCACCAAGTGTCACCATCCATATGAATCTAAAATGAGTCCTAAATGTTTCTACAGTCTAGCTAAATCTCAACAAAAGCCTCTATGTGTTCTTAGCTAAAGCAATGGAAGTCGCCATGTGTCCCTTGTTAAAGATATGCAAAAAGTGAATCCTATCCCTATTCCCCTTTTGAAGTTGCTCAGGAAAGAAGTGTTGTGGGTCCCATTTTCTATAAGTTGTTATAGTTTTGAAGTAGTAGACTGTGACATATGTCAAAGATGGAATGCTCCTGAGCAAAGACATATAAAGAGTATAAGTTATGTAGAAAGTTCCATGTGTCTTCGGTAAGCACCTCAGAAGCTACCAAGTGTCATTTTCTAGTACCTTTTGAATAATGAGAAAGTTTTCAAGTAGAGTAAGTGAAACACGTCAAGTGTCTTCACTCGTTTCATAGTGGGAAGTATCCTGTGTATCTATTTCATCCAATGAATTGCAAAGAGATGGAACGTTTCAGATCTAAGAAATATATTTTGTTAGACACTTCCAGTTTAGTTAGAGTTCAGTTAGACCATTGGATTTGGAATGTGTGGGTAATCTAGAGCTAGTCTGATGCTATAAATATGGGTGTAGAGATCACCAAGGGATCATCATCAAATTTTTTTGCAAGAGATTATTGTCAAGAAGTTTTAGACTTTCTTGCTGTGGCTAGGAATATCATTTGCCTTTATTTTATTTTCTTGAGTTAGAAAGTTTGTATAACTATGCATGTTTTTGTACCTTTTATGTGACTATAAAATTAATAAGAAGACTAAGTTATGTGCCTTGTTGATATTTTCTATGTTATTGTAAAATCGTCTAAGTTGTGAGCCTTTGATCCTATCTATTTTTCATCTTTTACATTGATCATGCCTTGTTTTCTCTTTAATGTAATTGAATCCTAAAGATAGATTCACTGTGCTTAGAATTAAGGGTCGAATTAAATTTAGGCACATCACCATAGTTAGGTTTTCTTTTGTTGCATTTGTGTTTTTGTTTAATTCCTATACTTTTCCCCAAAATACTTTTGAGATAAAGAAGAGCTAGCTTCTTTAAAATCTGGAGGTCATTTTAGGTCACAATTCCCACATTCCTAAAACTTCCCATTGTTGGTGTTAGAAATATCACAATTCAAAGCATCAAAAAAGAACAAGTACAACCAAAAAGGTGGATTATGCTCTTGAGGAGACCTAAAGGATATAGGCTTTCAATGAGGTTATTGAGATCATACATCTAAATTGAAAATTAAAGGTATAATGTTCACACCTCTTTTGTGTTGGTAAAATCAAGGTATCCTCAAACCATGAATCTATCTATATAAGCCTAAATATCACACAAAATCAAGTTTGAAGTAAGTGGGGGAGGTCCACTTTCAAGAAGATGAGATAGTGATATGGAGGAGAAAGTGTGGAAAGCAATACATATTTTTTCATACTCAAACACATGATCATGGCATATCATGAGTGAGAATCACTCTCAACCCTACATGTTTCCCCAAAAACTACTACCTACAACTTGCTTCAAGTACTCGTCAAACATATTGACAGTCATCAGAAGGACAAAGGGCCTTGTCATGATCCTTGGTTTCATAAGGTTTATATCATCTTGAAGAGTCTCATGGAATGTTTTAAGAGGCTTTGTGAAGCTATAAACTTTCAATGACACAATGATTCAAGATTATTTTTTTAAACACTCACCTATAGTCTACAAGAGCTATTAAAACACAAACATATCTTCAATTTCTTGAGGTGATGAGTGCAAAGTGATAAATGGTGGAGTTTCATAGAAAAAGTAAGGCCATATGATATTATGGAAAATGAGACTAAGATATAAATATTTTGGACTTTAAACACTCAAAGAGTCTGTATAAGCTCACCTCAAAATGGAACCTATAACCACAAGAACACATGCTTTTCTTCAAGTTAGCTTGAAAAATAAGATCATGGTATAATGGTGGATTTTTATGTTAAAAAGATAATTAATGATAATAATAATTATGAAATGGATTCAAGAGGATGATATGGGACTTTAAACACTCAGAGATTCAATCATTCACCTTGAAAGAAAGATAGACACATAACTACATAGGCATATATTCAAGCTCATGAAGGTCATGAGGGAATAATG
This sequence comes from Torreya grandis, assembly GCA_037957365.1. NCBI lineage: Eukaryota > Viridiplantae > Streptophyta > Pinopsida > Cupressales > Taxaceae > Torreya > Torreya grandis. The sequence continues at coordinate 993,786 of JARHVA010004590.1, forward strand.
GTTTATAAAGGGAGTTTCATATTCAAGATAATTATTCATGGAAAAATTGAGATATGAACTCATCAATAGGATGGAGATATTTCTAAACACTACTTGGTACAGTCAAGGTCAACTGTAGGCATCACCTACAACCATATAATGGCAATTCCTCTCAAAATAAAGTCATATGACTAAAGTTTAAACTTAAAGACTATTAACTTAAAGGAGTGAACATGTAGTGACATATTCATGCACTTTAAAGTGAAAAATTGACACTTTTTAAGACTTTATCAAAGACTAGAGAGTTTCAATCTCATGGAACTACTATACAAGCCTATTGTATAAACTATGACTATGTAAAGGCCTAAAAACCTTGTTTAAGGATTAAATATGATATAAAGGAGATAAGTGGAGGGTTTTAAAGTGATATTATGAGTATATAAACACATAATAATTATGATATAGCTACCAAACATATTTACATACCATCATAAAGTAACTTACAACACTATTGGCATAAAGTCTTAATGAGGGCATATTTCTTGAGGAGATAGGGTCTACGAGAGGTGGCATGGATATTAAGATCTAATAAATTCAGGATGAAACCATTTAAAGTATAAGTGTCATGTAATATTAAATTCATACTCATAATTTCAATCATAATACTGAACAAGTAGGTAACCTACTGGTAACTTTGAGGAAAATCCACTTATAGGCCAAAATATGCATCATCTAAGCATGAGACTTGATATTACTGATGATAATGAATTTATGTAACTATAAAAAATATTGGTGGGGTAAAATTATTAGGTAAAGCATTCACTATTTTTACATAGTCTCGTATTTGTCTAATCACTATCAAAATACAAATAGGCATGCTTCTTGAAGAGTTTTAAGGTGTGGCAAAGAGTTTAAAACTCATGAAAATGTTTTATAAGCACAAAATTATATTTTTAAATATAAAACACATTTTTATAGATTATTAAACTCCATAATAAAATAAAGCCATGTCCTTGAGGGCTAAAGCAAACAAATAGGCTTGTCTACTATGCTAAGAGTGATGTCACTTAGGTGGTTTGAGAGTGTTTCAAGGCATAAAATATATTTTGGAAGATAAGGAAAAAATAAAATGAAATTAAATAATATAATAAGTAATGTGATCTAATTTTATAAAATTAAACTCATCAAAATTCCATACAAACATGTAGGTAGGCAGTAGTCCCTACATGTAGTCTTAAGATGCATCAAGGCAAAATAGAGTTTGGATAGTAAATTAAGGTCATAGGGGATAGAAGAAAGTTTTAATCAATTAAATATGATATATTTCAACCATAATAACCTATTATATGTGTCTTAAGACCTAAAATACTCATATTAGTCTAAACAGGCCTAAAAACTAGTTTTAGGCCTATAAGGCCTATGCCACTTGAAGACATTTTCAAACACTAAAATGAAAAATGATATCATATGATGGTATGATGAGATTTTTTTGGTGAAATAAATATTATTTAAATAAAATATAAGTGATATAATAGTCAATTTGGTCCTTTTGAGGAGTTTGAACTACTGTAGTCCAAGACACCCATTCAAGCCATCTATTAAAGTGATCATATCTTTCACCATAATGGGAATTTGGAAAAATCATCTTAGAATGATTTTATTACCCATATAAAATTAGAATACATGAAATATTGAGGTTGGTTGAGGTTTATTAAAAATCATTAAGAGCATAACCATGTCTAGAATGCATTCAAAACCCTACAAGTAAACTTCATTACGTACATATCTTTACACATCATTTGCATGGGAACCCAATATTCATAGGGAAGTTGATGGGGTATATATAATAAATATTCATGGTAATAATTTTGGGTTTGGAGGTCTGTACTTTATGAACCATCATTAAGAAGATTCACCTCCAAACCCCTCATAAGGACTTGTTTTGAAAAAAATCAAATTTATTGCTATAAAAATCTCATGAATCATCCTAAAACCTATTGAAACATCAAGTAAAATTAGAGAGGGTCATAGTAATGGTACTTTTTTGTATGGAATTATACAAATCATGGCATAAAATAGAGTTTTTTAATAAAAAGTGATGAAAGGAGAGGTGCAAGGTAGTTTAATGGATTCCAATCTATGGAGACTAAATTTTGGAACTTTTTATTCATCCCCAAGACATCATATGGTCAAAAATAGTCATGGAAATGCCTCTATAAGCTCATTAAAAATAGCCAGTCTATAGGAATTCAAGGCAATTTGACTAAGTTGTAGGTGTTTCTTAATCAAAAATACCTATCTCATGATATGAGGAGTTGTTCCAAGAGTAAATATCATTGTATTATTAGGTTTCAATGTTTTCATGTAGGTTATAATGGTCATAAAATGCAGGAAGTTAGGCTACTAAGCCTAGTTGGCCTAATAGGCCTATTTGATCAAATAGTTGAACATGAAATTAGCATTGGAAGCTATTGAATAAGCTCATATGGAATTTTCACACCAAATTTATGGTATTAATGTGGATTTATCATGTAAATTATGTCTTCAAGTGATAATTCATGTAAATAAGGGCTAAAGAAGGAGCTAACTAGTTTTAAGTGCCAATCAATCATGAGTTAATTGGACTAAAGAGGCAATCAATGCATCTTCCATGGTTTTCATGTAAGAGAAGACATTAAATTATCTTTCCCTCATTTTAATAGGAGTTAAATAAACAAGGAATGGCATATCATGTTGTAAAAATATCTTGGACAAGTCAAAGGGGCCCACCACATTGTTTCCAATGCCAGAAGAAGTTCATGCAAGGCATTTGACACAAAAGAGATATATTAAGTACTATTTTATATAATTTATAGTTTATTTTTAATTGATTTAATGTGGATTTGAATAATTTATCTCTCTTATATACCAATATCTTGGATTTATCTTTTCTCGTGTTCTATAAATTCAAGATTTGAGGCCCATTTTTAGGATCCTTCTCTTGGGCATGATTAAACTCTACCAAGATTGATAATTGTAACCTTTTGAGATGAATAAAATGACTATTTTAAAATTCATATATATAGGTTTAGTGTGTTATATTGCTTTGATTTTTACATGTCATAGTACTTTATGCCTTGGTAGGTCCTAATCTCACCTAGTTACTAGTATGCCATCTTATGCAAGTCATATACAGTGTTTGATGTTGATTGAATGAGATGATAATGGATATGTTGACTAGTTAGTCACTTTAATTAGGCCTACCATCATTTCCCTCATGTGTATATCACTTGATGAAACCTCTATGTGAAATACTATTGCATAAGAATCCTTTGGAGTTGTATATATAATCATTACATTGCTCATCAGTGTTGTATGAGCTCAAATAGAGTAGATGAACCAAAAATATAGGTGTATCACCATCAGTAAAATAAATTTCCCTTTTAATTATCTTTCTAACCCTATTCATCCTAAAATAAAAAGTAGGTTTTAATTAAAAAACCATAAGTGATACATCAGAGGAGCTAGCCTCACAATCTACAAGTCTAGTCTAAGCACAGGTGTGCCACACTTTATACCATTCCAATGTTAGTCTAGGTGTGAAAGATATTAGAGCATCTACCTTTAGTAGGGTGATATCTAAGTTGATAATAGTTTTGACATGCCTGATGGCATATAGATCTAGCCATTAGAGTACACATTTACAACATTTTAATCTTTAAAATTAGTTTCAAGTACTCATATGGTCCTTATCTCTGAGGTAAAAGGCAATTTTTTTCATAATTCATATATTTTCTTTTGTTTTCTAGGCTATGTCAGTCTATGGAGTAGAGTTTGGTCATTAATCTATTATCAATAGTTCCAATATGATCCATATACATCTATCATGATCCATATCAGCCTTATGATGAGCATCACTAACCATATATAAAAAATTATTAGCATTATGGTGATTCATACCAATCCTATGATAATCCTCATAAACCTTGTTATCTTCTTGATCAGCCCAATTAAGTCCCAAAACAAGCCATTTTTAGCTTCAAATAAACACTATTTGGATATGAGAAATATATGGTGATCTTAGGAACTAAAAATGGCAATGGACAAGAGATTCCCAAGCATCATATTGAGAGCACAAGAGCTCATTTTTAGCAAGCTAAATAGGTATGTGCATCTTTCATAAGGCAAGGACATTAAAAGTTTAGTGCTGATATCCTAGACATAGATGGTCCAATTATATGAATTTAAGAGAGGTTGGTGGTCCATGAGAAACACTAGGGTCACCAAAATCAACAACATGTTCCTATTAAAATGCCCTTTTATCTTTATGAACAATAAATAAATGTTTATCAGAGCCCTCAAGATTCCATCCAAGCCTTACCTAGATATCCTACTTAGAAGTTTATCTAAGAGAGACCTCAAAAGAAGGAAGAAATTTGTTTTAAGGAGGTTAATTTGCATATTTCATAATAGATCATGCATGATCCTTCATCTTCTAATTTTTAGGGAGAAATATCATATGAGTTAGTTCATGGCTTTGAGGCTCACCTAGCCAAATAAGTTGATCTTACAAATCAACATCTTTAGTATTCAATGGTAGCTATAAAGGAAACATAATCTCAACAAGTTTTATTTCCTTCATTCAGACCCATGGATAAAAACAAGTAAAAAATAAGAATCTCATAAACCCAAGTTCATGACTTGGAAATAGGTATAATAATCCATGGAGAGAGATGAAAAGTCAAGTATGAGCCCTAGTGTTGATCTGAAAAGCAAGCAAGAAGTCATTCATACTCCACTACTTTCTCCTCAAAATCTCAAGGATTTTCCTTCATGGAAAGCTATTAAAGATAACATGTAGTAGAGAGAGGAGGTGAATGTGATCAAGGTTAAGCAACCTCATGAGCAAAATCAATCATTAATGGTAACATGTTTGACCTTTCTCATGTTCTTGAGTATTTTTAGGGGTCTACCATGTAAATTTTTGAAAAGAAGCCTCTCCTTTGTGAGGTAAATTAAGAAAGTACAGCTGAGATAAATGAATACAAGACTCATATATGAATATGAAGAGAACATCACTATTGACACCTTCCTTATCAAGGAAGAACATGATCCAATCTATCAAAGTGTAAAAGAAGATCAATTCAAAGAGGTTGCTACTGAGATATAAGATAAGATGAAAGTAGAATATGAAGTACAAGGAAAAGAGGTTTAATTTGAACAAATTAAAGAGGTTTATCAAGAGTTATTTGATCACAAAGTAGCTTACATTCACTATGATAGTTTACAAGATCTTGCAGTAGTGATAGAAGACAAGTACCAATCAACCAGTGAAGAAATTCCAAATGCATTTTAGTTTGGTGAAAACCATTAAAATAACTTATTTGATATCATTTATTTATGTTATTATTTACTTGAATGTGGTTAATTATAGGTTGGGAGAAGTAATTCCATCAAGAAAGAATAAATGAGCTCTTCAAGAAATTAATTATAGGAATTTATTTTCTTAGGAGATGACTTGTTTGAGTCTTTCAATCAAGGTTATCAACTTATAACATCATCTTTATATGTATCTCTACTCTTAGAGGTTGAATATGAACTCAGATTGCCTCAAAAATTCTTGAAATCAGATCCATATCTCTTAGAGGCTAGCCTTGCATCCATGATACTAGAGCCACTTCAAACTGCCCAACATGATCATAATTAGCAGCTCATGAATGAACAAGAATGGAGATTATTATTTCAAAGTACATAGATTTGGGAGTAGTATGATTGGGTCTTGAACTCAATTCTATAATTTATGTGCTTGAAATTAGTAATAGAATAACCAGTTGCTTCCCTAAGAAGCCATGAATATACAATTATCCCATATACAATAAGAGGCTATCTAGAGGTAGCAATCATTTTTCAAAGTTCCATGGTGGACAATCTAGCTTTCTATTTAACCCTAGAGGAAAGATTTTAATTTTAGGTTTGTATTGTTTCAATAAGTGATTATCATAAGTAGTAGTCTACTATATTTGTCTTGTTTTCCTTAGGTTAGGTTGCTTTTTAGTATAGTTGTTGTTCTTGTGTTGTTTCTTTTTAGTCTTATTGTTGTTGCAATCAAAAGCGTCATCAAACCATGTTATCATGCTTTAAATTATCATTTCCATCTAGAATATAGTGTGTTATTTTGACCAAAAGGATGATAAACCATTGTGAGTCACCAAAAATGCTGGTAATTTAGCCTTCCAAGGCCAAATACCAACCCTTATAACTCAAAACATTTCAGGACACTATTATGAACCTCTACATGGTGGTCAATCATGTGTAGTTTGACTCAAAACAAAGTTTTTTTGGGCCTTTAAAAGGTAAATCATGAGTAAAAATACTATAAAAAAATTTTAATTACCCTCAAATAGACCCATGTACATGAATTTACTTTAGTCATAAAGTTTCATAAGTTTAAAAGGTCATTTTATGCAAGTTTAAGCCTAAAAAGGTCCATTTTGAGCTCCCATGTGCCAATTTTGGCTACAATAGGTGTAAAAATGTTTAATACTTGTTATAATATTAAAATGAATTTTTTTCAATCTCCATCATGACCTAAATATGTTAGTTCATAGCTTTAATTATGAATAAAAGGCAAACAAAGCTTTTTCATGCATATTTCATAAAGAAGTATGGACTCATTTGGATATTCTATACAACTGAGGCCATGAGTAAGAGGAGAAAGGAATAGTATGTGTTAAAAAATAATTTCATGGAAAAAGGACTCAAAATAGGTCCAAAACTAGTTCACATGCTTCATCTTGCTTGTTTACACATAGGGAGAGCTCTTCAGCTTTACAGGTGGTATAACTATGAGAGAGAAAATCTAGTTTTACAATTTTATCCAAATAAATTAAATTTATATAGATTATAGATAGATAAATTGGTTTTAAAATTGGTCATTTCTCCTTCATGAAACATCCATTTGAAGTTAAGGCATTCATTATGGCTCTTTCATCCAAACAAGCAGTTGATTTTCTATAATTTCTCTTCATCAGGGCATCATATCAAGAAAATTCTAGGTTGTAGAGCTTCTTAGGGACATGAATCACCTTTCCATGGAATACATAAATATTTTTCACATGTTTAAGGTCCAAATAGAGCTCAAAAATGGAAAATATTGTAATTTCATAGTCTACAAGCAAAGGAAGAAGAATTATACAGTCTAGGAGAGAGAAAGGGTTTTAATATTTCTTGGTTTAATGTTTTTAGGAGTCTCCTTCATGTTATTATGTTTTAAAATAAATATTATAAAAAAATATCCAAATATTCATAGCAAGAAGATAAAAAATAGATCTTAAAAGTCCTCAAGGAGTCACTACTTAGCAAATGTTAAGGTTTTTTTAATCATTTGTTAAGGTTCCTAACATATTCATAGGTTTTAGTGTCACCTTTTTATCCTTCTTGAATGGCCTCTAAATTAACATATGTGGTAGAGGATAAACCTATATTTGCATAAGACTCTTAAAATTGGTCTTGGCATACTCTTCTTGTCTCTTATCACCCCATTTTGGTTCATCTCCATATACATTATCATACACTACCATTATTATTATAATAAGGCTCATTTCTACCCTCCATTCATGGTTTTCCATCTCCCATCCATCATCCCCCTTACATTCATATCCATCTCATTAATCCATCAAAAATACGAGTCAAGAAATACTGAGTGCCATTATGGTCAATCAAAGAGGATATGCACACCAAGAGACTACTACTTATGAATTGTCAAGAAGATGTCTTACAACCATGGTACCAATAGTTAATTTTTTTTCATGAAAGTACAAAATCAAACACAGATAGGTAAGATGTTTTGTTATTGGCCTATGTTTAGATAGACTAATAAAGTTGCATATCTTAAAGGACAAGGATCATAACCATGATTGGTGACCTCCCCAAGGTCAAACACAGTCTTTATGCATATAAGATGACTTCATACAACCACTTTCAGTCAGGGAATCCTTCCTTGAAGGTTGACATCATCATATAAATGTATGGTATATAGTTGAGAAGAGGTTGAATTTTATTAAACTATAATTGAATACAATCATGACTCATTAAGAAACAGGCAACAAGTGAAGAGTCAAGTGCCTTTTGATGTACCTATAGACCTATACTCAAGTGGAACCTATAATAGGTAAGTGTTTTAGTAGTTTTAAGGCTTATCAAGGTGGGAAAAAGGCTAGTTGAATAAGACAAGAGCGTAATATTTTATGAGAATTGGTTATAATAAACTCAATATAGACCTTAGATGCAATAGAAGCCTAATCTCAAAAAATACAAATACACTCCTACATCTAGCTTCAAGAACAAGTACAACCAAGAATGTGGACTATGCTCTTGAGGAGACTTAAAGGATATAAAATTTAAATGAGGTTATTGAGATCATATAGATAATTTGACAAGTGAAGGTCTAATGTTAAAACCTTTTATGTGTTGGAAAAATCCAAGCATCTTCAAACCATGACTCTATTACACAATATTAAATATCACACAGTCAAGTTTGGAGTAAGTGGGAGAAGTTTATTTTCAAGAATATGAAATAGTGATATGGATGAGAAAGTGTGGAAAGTAATACATATTATTTCATCCTCAAACACATGATCATGGCATATCATGATTGAGAATCACTCTCAACCCTACATGTTTCCAAAAAAACCACCACCTACAACTAGCTCGAAGCACTCATCAAACATATTGACAGTCAATAAAAGGAAAAAGGGTCTTGCCATGATCCTTGGTTTCATAAGTTTTATATCATACTAAAGAGTCTCATGGAATGTTGTAAACATCTTTGTCAAGATATAAAATTTAAATGATAGAAGGACTCAGGCTTCTTTATTGAAACACTCACATATAGTCTATAAGATCTGTTAGTACACAAGCATATATTAAATCTCTTGAGGTGATGAGGGCAAAGTGATAGATGGTGGAGCTTCATAGCTAAATCAAGGTCATAAGATCTTATGGAAAATGAAACTAGGAGATAAAGAGATAGGACTTAAAAAACTCAAAGATTACATACAAGCTCACCTCAAAATGACACCTGTAGCCACAAAAACATAGGATTTTCTTCAAATTGGCATGAAGAATGAAAGAATGTTCTAATGATGGAGTTTTATGTTCAAAATATAGTTCATGAGAACAATATTGATGAAATGGATTCAAGAGGATGAGATGGGACTTCAAACACTCAAAGATTAAGTCATTAACATAAGTACATAGGCATATATTTAAGGTCATAAAGGCCACAAGGGAATAATGGTTTATAAAGGGAGTTTCATATTCATGATAATGATTCATGGAAACTTTTAGATATGAACTCATCAATAGGATGGAAAGAGTTCCAAACACTGCTTGGTATAGTTAAGGTCAACTATAGGCATCACCTACAACCATAAAATGAAATTTCCTCTCAAAATATAGTCATATGCCTAGAGTGAAAACTCAAAGACTATTCCTTTAAAGGAGTTACAACATAGTGACATCTTCAAAGACTAGAGAGTTTTAATCTCATGGAAGTACTATACATGCCTATTGTATAGATTATGAATGTGTAAAGGCCTAAAGACCTTATTTAAATATTCAATATGCTATGAAGGAGATAAATGGAGGCTTTTAAAGTGATATGAGGATTATAAAAACAACTATAATGATGAGATGGATACTAAACATCTATACATCCCATCAGAAGGTAACCTATAACATTTTTGGTAGACGGTCTTAATGAGGGCATACTTCTTGAGGAGATCGAGTCTAAGAAAGGTGGCATGGGTATGAAGAGATAATAAATTAAGGATGAAACCATTTAAATGAGGAGTTACATGGAATATTCAAGGAATAATAATTTTGTCATGCATAAATCAAGGTGGAAATAAGGAATTCTCAATTTTAAGACTGAACAAGCAGGGAACCTATTGGTAGCTTTGAGGAAAATCCACTTATAGGCCAAAATATGCATCATCTAAGCATGACACTTGGTATGATTGATGATAATGAATTTATATAACTATAAAAAATATTTATGGGGTAAAATTATGAGGGTAATAATTAAATATTTTTACACAGTCACCTGCCTATCTAATCACTGTCAAAATGCAAGCATGCATACTTCTTGAAGAGTTTTAAGGTGTGGTAGAGAGTTTAGAAATATTGTAAGTGTTTGATAAGAATTAAAGGATGTTTTTAAATATTGAAACACATTTTTATAGGTTATTACACTCCATAATCAAATCAATCCATGCCCTTGAGGGCTAAAATAAGTAAATAATTGTATCTACTATGCTAGGAGTAATGTCACTCAGGTGGTTTGAGAGTGTTTCAAGGCATCAAGTAGATTTTGGAAGATAAAGATAAAATGTGATGAAATTTAAAAATATAATAAGTAATATGATATCATTTTATCCAAGTAAACTCATTAAAATTACATACAAACATGTAGGTAGGTAGTAGTCCCTATAGGCAATCATAAGATTCATCAAGGAAAAATAGAGTTTGTATAACAAAGTGAGGCCATAGGGGATATAATTAAGTGTTAATAAATTAATTATGAGAAAATTAAACCATAATACCATATTATTGGTATCTCAAGACCTAAAATACTCAGATTAGGCTAAACAGGCCTAGAAACTAGTCTTAGGCCTAGAAGGCCTATGTCACCTGTAGACATATTCAAAAACTACAATGAAAAATGACATAATAGGATGGTATTATGAGATTTTTCAAGTTAAATTAAGATTATTTAAATTATATATAAGTAATGGAAAGGTAAAATTGGTGCTTTAGAGGACTTTTAACTACTACAATCCAAGACACCCATTCAAACCACCTATTAAAGTGCTCATATATTTCACCACAAGGGGAGTTTGTAAAAATTATTTTAGCATGATTTTAGGACCACTATGAAATTATAATCCATGAAAAATTGACGTTGTTTTAGATGATTAAGTTTATGAAAAATCTCTAAGAGGATAAGCATGTCCAGACTGCATTCAAAACCCTATAGGCAAACTTTATTATGTACATATATTTACACATTATTTTCATGGGAAATTAATATTTTCAAAGAATTTTAAGGGTTATATAAACTTAATATTCATGGTATTAATTTTAGGTTTGGATCTTTGTACTTTATGAACCATTGTTAAGATGGTTCACCTCTAAAACCCTCCAAAACCCTCATAAGGACCAGTTTTGAGAAAAGTCAAATTTATTGCAATAAAAACCTAATGAATCATCTTAAAACATCTTAAAACATCAAATAAACTTATACATGTCCTATAAATGGTAATTTTTTTAATGGAATTGTATGGATCATGTAGAAAATAATTTTTTTTGAAGAAAAAATGTTGAAAGGAGAGGTACAAGGTAGTTTAATGGATTCAAATCCATGAAGAGTAAAGTTTGGAACTTTTTATTCCTATTAAATCAATAATATGGTCAAAACCAAAACTATAAATTCATCTATGAGCTCCTTCAAAACAACCAGTCTACAAATATTTAAGGCAACTTGACCTAGTCAACTACTTTGACTAAGTTGTAGGTGTTTATTCATAAAAAGGACCAATATCATGATATGACAAGTTTTTAAATTAATAAATATAATTTAATTTTAAGTTCTAAATATTTTCATGTAGGTTATAATGGTCATAAATGTAAGAATTTAGGCTACTAGGCGTATTTGGCCCAGTAGGCCTATTTGATCAAACAATTGAAGATGAAATTAGTGTTGGAAGATATTTATTAAGATAATATGGACTTGTCATGAATTATATGTGGTATTAATGTGGATTTATCATGAAAATTAAGTTTTCAAGTGATAATTCATGAAAATAAGGACTAAAGAAGGAGTTGACTTATCTTAAGTGCCATTCAATCATGAGTTAATTAAACTAAAGAGGCAATCAATGCATGATCCATGGTTTTCAAGTAATATAAGACATTAAATTATCTTGGTATCATGTTAATAGGTTTAAATAACCAAGGAATGGTATAGCATGTTAGAGAAGGAACTTGGACAAGTCAAAGTGGCCCACCACATTGTTTTCAATGCCAAAATAAGTTCATGTCAGGAATTTGACACAAAAGAGATATGTTAAGGATTGTTTATTATAATTTATAGGTGATTTTGACTTGAGTTAATGTGTATTTTACTCCATCTCTATTCTATTCTAATCTCTTGGATTTCTCTTTTTTCATGTTCTATATATTCAAGATTTGAGGCCTATTTTCATGATCCCTCTCTTGGGCATGATTAAACTCTGCTAAGAATAAGATTTGTAACATTTTAAAATGAATAAAATGACTATTTTAATATTCTTATGTATAGGTTTAGTGTTTTATATTAGTTTTATTTTCACATGTGGTAGTACTTTCTTCCATGACAGGTCCTGATCTCACCTAGTTACTAGTATGCCATCTTATACATGTTTTAGATTGAGGTAAAAGCAGGTTTTGAAGGGGCCCCAAAACCCTTTAACAGAGAGAAAAATAAGAACAACTAAGCCCATAGGCAATGCCTAAAAAATGCTACAGTGAGGTAGCAAAAACAGGTTTTAAATGGTCCTGAAACCATAAGAGACACATCCGATCAAAACCCAGAAACAAAAATCTGGTGGTACAACAAACAAAAGCTAACAAAAGGAGACCAAAGATTAGTACCAGTTTCTTAACCAACAAGAAGGACCAGATTATTCATCCAGTTCCAGTATCAAGTTCATGGCTTCTTTTCCTTTCAAAGCAGTTTCCTGGGTGGTAACCTCTAGCAAAGCTCCTTTTTGTGTATCTTTCTTTCTAGAACTTTGCCTTGTCCTTTTGCTGGGACCCTCTAGTGCTTTGGTCTCCTCATTGGCTCGTTTACCTATATTGATAGCAGCTACATAAATGTTGGACGTTACTTCCTCCATTTTCTTTCTGTTGTCCTTTATTAGTTCCCGGAGGTTGTTTTCGTAAGCTTTGAGCTTGACAGGGATCTCGCTTAACTAATTTTCCATGTTGTTTACTTTATTCCAAGTAGCTTTCAGAGAATCTTCCAAAGTTTCCACTTTTCTCTTGAGATCAATGATCTCCCTACACAACCAGGAATCTAATTAGGAAGAAGACTCAGCTTTACAGTTAACCCAAGTCATAGGAGTGTGTATTTCATCATTCTGATTCTTCCCTCTCCAATCCCCAAACTTTTTATTGGGGCTCTTCCTGGCTTCTTCAAAGAAGTCTTCTTGACTCTTTTGTTCCCACTCATTGATTCTTTCTTGAATTTCCATCTCCATGTTTTGAATATCTTCCTGGACAGAGATTTCCTTTTCATTCTTAGAAGTTAGGTCCTCACCAGGATCTTCCTGGACAATGTCATCCTCTGCCATTTTCTGGTTTTCCTCTGTCTCTTCTATTCTGGTAGCAGAATCTTCCTCTGTATTGACTTTATCATTTTCAATTTCCTCAGAACCTTCTTCATCTTTACTAGAGTTGGTGTCCCAACTCTCAGTTCCTTCTTCTTCCTCCAGTTTTTCCTCTTTGGGTTCTTCAATTCTCTCCTGACCCCTTCTTCTTCTACATTCTGTTTATTAGGACTAGGGGTCTTAATTTTACCTCCTTTGCTTACATTTTCATTCTTTTTATTCCCTGACAACTTATTTTTCCCCTGTTTAGGATACTTAACCAGTGCCCTATTCTTGCAATAGCCTTCAATAAGCAGAATAAGGCCTTCATGAAGAATAGGGTGCAAATCCTTTTTCCTATGAGCATAAAGGCTTTGAATCAGGGAGTAGCGAAGATAGAAAGGAAAAGACAAGCTAACCTTATGCCTGAAGTGGTTGAGGAAGACAAAATGGAACTTATGCACTCGTTTGCTTCTTCCGTCCAAGATGAAGTACTCCCTTATACAGCTTAGGACGTCCCTCCAAATCCCTTTTATCTGGTCCAGCTCATAAAAATCCCCATTTTTGACCAACTTTTGCTCCTCCTCATCCATTTTGGGGAGCTTACAAAATGCCTCATTCGATATGCTGGTCTGCTTTGAAAATTTGAGTCTATCCATTGGCAACCTTGTAACCTCAGCAAGAAAATCCTCAGTTAAATTTACAGTTATACCATGCAAGGTGACCCTATCGTCAAACCAATTTTTGAAGAAGGCCGTCGTGATATGTGGTTTAGAGCCATGGAGTCTTTCCATGTAGCTCGTAACATTTCCTTTTTGAAAAATTCTCCAGACTTGATGTTTCTCTCTCCATTCTGCACAGCTCTTGGGCTCATGTTTACGGGGTTCTCCCTTCCTTTCACGCACCATACTCATTTTCTTTGAATCCCAATTACTGTGGATATTACCCTAGATCCTCCTGCTGTCAAGTTGATTGGGACATCAACTTTGTTTATGGCTTTTTAGGATCTGCTTCTCCCTCTTGAGGGCCTTACTCTTTAATAATTGGGTTGCTTTCCCCGTGCTGCCACTCCTCCTACTCATTAAGATTTTATTACACTCCAATCCTACCTTCTTTCACATGTGTGGCATCGAGAAGAATGATCACCCTTAAATCCACGTTCCTTACTAAGGTTTCATCCCACCTCACTTTTTGGCCTTCCTAGACAGCACAAGTAGCAAGCCAATCTGCGACACCATTGGCTTCACGATAGGTATGGGTGATTTTTATCTCTTCAAATTTATTCAAAAGAGTTTTCATCTCCTTTACCTTATCCTCTATGGTCCAAGACGCAGTATTCTTATTATTAAGGATATTTATAACATTCAAAGAGTCCCCTTCAAGCCACAATTTGGAATATCCTGAGTCCACAGCTAATTTAAGGGTCTGGAGGGTAGATGTAGCTTCGGCAATGTGGCAGTTAGATATACCAATGGGAATTGTGATAGCATCAATAACCATTCCCACATGGTTTCTCAGAACACCCCCACAACCAGCATTCCCCAGGTTCCCTTTTGCTGCATCGTCAAAGTTACCTTTAATCCAATCTTGAGGTGGACTAATCCAAGTAACACCTGATCTGGGGTTATCAGGTTTACCGAGAATAAAATCCATCCTCAGGGGATTATCCACATTGAGATTAGAGCTTAGATTTTTTCGAGAAGAAAAATTTTCCTTTAGAGCCCTAATGATATTCTGGCCAACCACCCATCCAGGGAGCTATTTGTTTCTGAATATTTAGTTATTTCTTTCCTTCCATATTCCCCACCAGATATGGGGAAGAGTAATTTCCATAAGAAGAGAACTTCAGGATTCTTTGAAGGGCAATACCAGATTTTGAGAGAAAGTTCAACATTTTTTTGGTGAATCCATGTAATGCCCCACAGATTGAGAACCTCCTTCCAAACAAGCTGAGTGAAGGAACAATTCACAAACAGATGATCTCTATCTTCAAGGTCTCTCTTACACAGAATACACCTGTTAACAATATTGATTCCACATTTCTGGAAATTATCCAGAGTCAAAATTTTATTTTGGAGAAGGGTCCAGAAAAAGAACTTGATTTTAGGAATGAGCCCCCTAATCTAGGCTCTTGTCCATAACGGTTTTCTGCCATTTCCCTTGGAGATGAAGATGGAAGAGACTTTAAACTGTCCACTTGGTTCCTGATACCAAACAGTTTTATCTTCTTGATTAGGATATAGGGATATAGCATTAAGGGATAATTGAATATCCTTGAGATCTTGATCATAGTCAGTGAGGTTTACCCAAGTGTTGTTCTGCCAGTATTGATTAACCATTATGCCCACTCTTTGTTTACATCTTTCTATAACATCTTTATCTTGGATTTCTTCCTGTAAGGGTTTACCTCTTACCCAAATATCTTCCCAGAATTTCACCTTTTTACCATTACCTACTTTCCATGAACTTCCTTCTTCAAGAACATGTTTTGTTCCCTGGACTGCCCCCCAAATAGCATACGGATGAGAAATATCTGGAGTAGTAAAGAAGTCATGAAGTGACTGTGCCTTAAATAAATACTTATGCTTCCATATTTTACTCCATTCTTTATTTTCCTGATAGACCCTCCATCCCTATTTAGCTAAAAGGGCAGTGTTCATACTTCTTATTTTCCTTATACCAAGTCCACCATCCTTAACCGGTTTGCAAATGTTATCCCATGCAATAAGAGGCATTCTCCTTTTCTCCTCAGAACCTGACCAAAGAAAGTTTCTTTGGATTTTTTCAATTGCCTCAGCAAATTTAGAGGGGATTTTGAAAAGACTCAAAGCATACGTAGGTATAATTTGAAGACTAGCTTTGAGGAGAGTTAGCTTTCCTCCTTGGCTAAGAAGACAGCCTTTCCATCCCACTAACTTCTTACTAAATTTATTAATAAGACCTTCCCAAAAAGCTTCAGGGGCTTTCAATCCAAAAGGAAGACCAAGGTATATGGAAGGAAAAGAGCCTATAGAGCAATCAAGAATTCTAGCAATTTTGTTATGTCTATAAACAGGGGTATTAGTAAAGAAAACTGCACTTTTATTCCAATTTATCAGTTGTCCAGAGGCAGAGGTGTATAGATTAATTGCTTCCTTAAGAGTTCTTGCTTCAGTTACTTCAGACTGTCCCATGAAAATAGTATCATCCACAAATTGACCATGGGAGCAAGTTAAAGGATGCAAAGAGGGTCTCAGACCTTTATACTAGCTTTTATGAACCAAGTCCCCAAGGTATCGTCCCATACTATCTGCCATGATAATAAACAAAATAGGGGATATAGGATCCCCTTGTCTTAATCCCCTAGACGGATTGAAAAAATGAGACAAGGTCCCATTTACCAACACAGCCACTAGACGGATTGAAGTAGTAGATATCAACTGTTTGATAATATCAACCACTCTTTGTTCAAAGCCAAAGGCAATAAGGCTTTTAGAAAGGAAATGCCAATCCACCCTGTCGTATGCTTTAGCTATATCCACTTTCATTAAGAACCCCTCAGTGTTGGATTTGAGAAGTGAATGAATATTCTCATGCACCGTTATAACTGAGTTGAGGATTTGTCTGCCAGGAATGAATCCATTTTTCTGATCAGCAATTATCGAGGGGATCACTAGGATTAGTCTGGTCGTAAGTACTTTGGAGATTATCTTATAGAGAGAGTTGCACAAACTTATCGGCCTAAACTGATCAAGGCTATCTGCACCTGCTTTCTTCGAAATAAGGCATAGAAAAGTGGCATTAATTTCCTTTAGCATCTTTTTAGCTCCAAAAAACTCCTTCATCGCATTACTGACATCCTTTCCTATAAATTTCCAGAGCTTTTGAAAAAAGAACATGGGGAAACCATTTGGTCCAAGAGCTTTTTCTCCTCCAAGAGATCTTACAGCTTTAAAGATTTCCTCCTCCTTAGGTATAGAACATAACATGTTATTTTGCTCCTTCGAGATCAATGGGGGAATCACTTGAAGAATATCAGCCTGACTTTTCAAGTCGATGTTTCTATCTGCCTTCATCAGGGAGGAGAAAAATGAAATCATTTCCTCAATTTCCTTATCCTCTGTTATCTTTTGAGCTCTTTTTTTCAAATGATGGATATGTGTTTTCGCTCTATGTTTCAAAGTGGAGAGGTGGAAAAACTTAGTATTTTTATCTCCTTTCAACCATTGCACCCTTGATCTTTGTCTCCAATAAATTTCCTCCTTAGTTATTATGTCTTGGTACTGTACCAATTGTTCGCTTTCTTCTCTTTGGGATTCTGAAGTATATCCATATTGCTAGATTTTTTCCTGTATTCTTCTGATATTCTCCTTGATGATCTTCTTTTCCACAAAAATATTTCCAAAACAGTCCTTATTCCATTTCTTAACTTTCTTTTTAACATTTTTGAGTTTGGAAACAACTCGGAAGAGAGCTGATCCCTCTATAGAGATATTCCACCACTCTTTTATTTTGTCTTCAAACTGTGGATGCTGCAGCCACATCTTTTCAAATCTGAAAGGATGATTATTTTTTTGGTTTAGTTTATCCACTAAGAATATTAGAGGGAAATGATCTGAGCCTATTCTGTGGCATGCTTCCAACTTGCAATTATAGTCTTTTATCTAGTTTGGGGAGATGAGAGCCCTATCAAGCTTGGCTTGTATGCATTCCTTGTTCAGTCTCTTATTGCTCCAGGTGTACTGAATTCCTTGCAGCTCCACATCCATTAAACCTTCTTTGCTTATAAACTCCATGAGGTCAATTCTCCCTTCCATTTGAATTGTATTACCACCCATTTTCTCATAATCATATAGAGGGACATTAAAGTCTCCCATTATAATCCAATGCCCACAGTGATCTTTCCTTCTGAGCTTTGAGAGAGTTTCCCATACCTTTTTCCTTTCATTCTTAATATTAGGAGCATAAATATTTACAACATACCAACTTTCCTTTTGGTCAACATTTGTTAATTTAACCGCCAAATTTTTTTTACTTTCCATCATAATAGAACCAGTAAAAAGATTTTTTCTCCATAATATCGCAGTACCTCCCGAAGCGCCTTCAGAGCTACTAGCTTTAAAGGTATAATTTTTAAAGTCTTTGATCTGTTCAGCTTTCTCCTTACTCATTTTAGTTTCTTGAAGTAGAAGGAGGTCTAGCTTTTGCTCTCTAACAAAATTCCTAACTAGATCTACTTTAAGAAGGCTATTTAGTCCCCTTATATTCCAACTAAGAATCTTCATTTCTTTTTGTTGTTGTTCATATATTGCCCCATAGTTTTCTGCTTTCCATCTATTATATTGAGCTTGCTTTCCAATTCTCTGTTCTTCTTAGCAGATTTTTTCCCAGGTTTTTTTGAGGAACCTACATTTGGTTTTAATTTGGCTTGTTTTCTAGATTCTTTTCCTCCTTTACTCCTTTGAGAGCTATTAGCTTTCGCTCCACCATTTCTTGTCATAATGTGGTTAGAATTGTTCTTTATCTCTCCTTTAATCTTTTAGTTTTTAGAAATTTTTCCATCTTCAACCATTTCTTCTGCCTTGAGGACCTCTTTAGCTGGAGTAGTAATTTCGACCTTTGGTTCCTCCTACTTTTCCCCAAGCTGATCTTCACTCAATTAATCCTCTTCTTCTTCTATATTGTTTCTTCTTTCAGGATCTACTTCTCCTTCCTCTAATTCTTCATTATCATGCATCTTTGAAACTTGAATTTCTAAGCTTTGAGAGTTCTGAGTAGAAACATTAACCTCTTCTTCAGATAGAAGATCTAATACTTTGTCCTCTGTTCCCTTCCCCTTTTCTTCCGTCAGGACATTAGAAGTCTTTAAAAGGGGGTCTATTTTTCCTGTTATATTAGGGTCATCCGCTTCTACTGAAGCAGTAGAAATAACCTTGTCTGTGTGTTGGTCAGCTAAGGCCTCTTGAGGCTTCCCTATCTTTCGATAGTCTTCTTTAACCTTCCATATTTTCTTTTGTTGGGTCTTAATATTTTTTCCTGCCTGAAAGTTTTTTGAAATGGCTCTTCCCCTATTGGGGTAGTTCTTAGCCCAATGCCCCTGCTTCTTGCACACAAAACAAGAATTTGGCAGATCTTTGAAAATAATCACTTGGGTTTTCTTACCAAGTTTGGAGATAAGATCCACTTTTTTGGGAAGGAGGTTTAGATCCGCCACTTTAACATATATTCTGGCACTTTGGAGTTTTGTTCTTGAAGCCATGGCTTTATCCACAGCCACTAACTCACCAAATGAACTAGCTATTCCTTTGAAGATGTCCTCATGCCAGAATTCTAAAGGGAGCCCAGGTAACTTAGCCCAAATAGGAGTTGTTAAGAAAAATGAATTTGATAAATCCATATCTGGTTCCCATTTCTTGATAGTTAGGGTGCTTCTTCCAAAAGACCAAGGTCCTTCACTCAGGATCATATTCAGATCTTCTTCATAGTTAAAGATGAAAGAGAAAAAACCATTCACCATAGGTGCAATGTCAACTTCTCCACGTATGGCCCATCTCTTTTTGATCATAGACCTGAGTGAATCTATATTTGGTCTTGCTCCTTGAAATTTTCTTATTAGGGTGAGATCCATTGAAGAAACCAAAAAATCAAGTAAGGGATCTGGGATGAATATTTGAAACTCACCTTTCTCCCAGCAAGATTTAGATGTCATCAGGGGGAAGATGGATTTCCCTGTTGGTTTTTTCACAAACAACGACGACCAGGTCCTTTGTTCGAGGGCCCCTCTTTACCTTTCAAGGTTCTTTTCTGTGTTAAAAATAGTTGTCTTTCACTATCTCCGTGGATTATTCTACTGCTTTTTTCGATGGAGAATCTCCGGCCCCACTATAGAGCTCAGAAACTGCTAAAGGCCTTTTTGTGTCTGCATCAGTTAGGAATCCTGGCCCTCCACATTTTCCTCCTTCCTCTACTATTCCACCTAGATCTGTTCCTCTTGCCAAATTCTCCCCAATTCTTTTCCCGCTCATACCGATTTCAAAATTCTCTGCCATTGCATGTTACTTTTATATGTATGCCATCTTATACATGTTATATATAGTGTTTTAAGTTGATTGACTGAGATAATAGTGGATATATTTATAAGTATGACATGTGTGATTAGGATTTTGTTTTTATATGTATGGCACATTGTTTCAATCATGTTCACAAATTTTGAGGTCATGGTTTGTAGATTAAGGCAAGAAAACATGTTTTAAGGTCTCTCATGTACACATAATGAAGGGTTCTTAACCCAAAAAGAACTTTCAAGTGTTTATTGGCATGTGTAACCTTTTAATGGAAATATAATATATTTATGAGATATTTTTAATGGTCCTAGATAATATCTTTAGGAATTATTTTTGGAAATGAGGGACAATCCTTTATGAATAATCATTAATACCAAAAATAGTGATCTCTAAAACCCTAACAATGACCCAATGTGAAAAAAATTGTTATAAAGTGATAATAATGTATTTTCACATCTAATTAAGATATTATATCATGTATTCAAATCTCATAGGAATATCTAGGTATGATTGGTTTGTTAGGTGAGTGAGTGGACCCTATAGGAAAAGTCATATTTCTTAGAGATTTGTTGTAGCATTTAGAGTTAACTAAATCAAAGTATATAAATGGTTGAAATTTGAGTATTGAGACTTTTATATTTTTTTCATGGTGGTTTCTAGGTAGGTTATATCTCTTAGGTGTGCTAAATTAGTCTTACGAGTTGACTAGTCACTAACATGCCTAATGGTGCAAATAATGAGAAAACTAGGTCGAAGTGAGAAGTTGATTAGGGATGTGATATCATGGATTAGGGATGAATCAAAGTGAATGGGTATATTTTTCATGACCTTTAAGACATGATCATGTTGTATATATGTTTTTTAGGTCAGTGGATATGATGAAAATGTTGCTTATAAATTGACCTCTCTAGTGAAGATGAGATATTAAAGGTGTAAGTTCATGAGATTGGTTTGCAAGACCAATATTATCATTGGAACATATTATATTTATATATAATATTTTAATAAATATATAATAATATAATTTTAATGCATTTTAATTCTTTTAAAGTGTCTACACAAGTGTTGAAGGTCATTATCACCATGACTGTGTTTGAAGCTAAACCGGTAGATCTATGTAAGCAAGTTGAAGTGATGAGTTGGAAGCTCTTTGACCTAAGTTAACTTATGTAATAAAAATTGTATTTTTTTTTTGAAATTTAATAACATATCTATTCTTTTTAAAATCTTGGAATCTAGTGTAAGAAGTTGGAACATTGAAGCCAAAATGGCTTGTCTGGCTGAGTAAGGATTGTGTGAGAGAAGGTTGGCAAATTGGTCTGCAATACCAATAATTTACATTAGATATTGTAATAAATTTATTGGATATAATTATAATTATTTTTTAAAATCATAATAATGAATTATAATCCATTGTTTTTGTTTTTTTAGGTGTCAAAATTTCAAGTTCCCAAGACTGTATTTTAAGGCTAGTTGGCAATTCAGAGTGAGCATCTTGTAGAGATGAGTTTGAGTCTGTATACCCTAAGATGTGAAGTATAAATAATATAATGATGAAACTAATGTAATTTATTTTTTTTGTGTTATTTTTACCATGGTTTATTTTAAAATTTGTGTTTATGTTTTAGTTGTTCTAGATAGACTTTCTATGTATGCACAAGCCTAATTTGATCATTACTAATGTTGTTATCCAAGTAGTGGTTTGAGATAAAAAGTGTTATGAATATAATATTATATGATTATGGGTCTATATATGTGGCATATTATATGTTAATTTTATATTAAGTTCTTGAATATGCTCCTAGGATATCAAATAGTAATGTGTGCTAAGTATGCCTAATGGGATTAAGTCTCCATGAGACCTAGAGCAGAGATAAGACCTAATTGAAGTAGGTCAGAGATAAAGGGACTCAAAAAATGTTTTATACATGAATATTAGATGTATTAAGATACATTTAATGGAAAAAATAAGAGGGTAAAAATGTTTTCCCAACTAAGAAGGATATGAACAAGTGGCTTGTATAAATACTAGGTAGTTTTAAGCCTATGTGTATGAGGTGTGCAAGCGAGTAAGATAATACATTGGTGATAAAAATAAGGTATTATAGACCATAAATATATCATATAGGATTAGTGATGAATATTTAACATAGGTTTTACATATGAGGAATAAGGTCATATGACCTAATCAAGTCAAGAAGTGGGCTAGTTGAGTGAAGAAGGATATAAGCCAGTTTGAGAGGGATATAAGCATGTGGAGAGATGAGAAAGGAGATAATCATATATTTTATAATAAATAAGGTATTATAAAGGTGAGAAAATGTCTTAGGTATTTTATTTGGTGTTGATTCATCTAGGGGTTTGTACTTCCTTACAAGTAGGTGCTTACTAATGAAATAACCCAAAAAAAAATTCTTTCTTTTCTTTTGATCATCACTTTATTCAAAGTGAAAGTATAATTAAGAACATAATTCACTATAAATGATTGATATTTATATAATTCACCCAAAACCCATAACCAAATTTATGCATGTATGATTTCATTCATACACAATTTCCAATAATCAAGTAATCAAAACATATAGCTCTACATTTAAAATCCAAAACTCTTAATGCCAAAAAATTATTGCACAAAAAATATTAGGTCTTAACCATAATTTGATCGACTAAGAGAAAGCATGCCTACATCATTCTATAGGAATGTATAATATTTCAAGGATGTCCTTGCTTATTTAACCTTCATAGATATAAGAGATATACAATGATACTATCTTATATGAATCTTTATACCAATATCTCATAATTTAAGGATCATTATTCCATGTTTAATCATATACTAATATAATAACATCACACTATATCTACCCCATAGGGCCACTTATCAATACCAAAGGCAATATAATAAACACCAATAAACACTTATTACATCCATATAAAGTAGATGGAAACTCTTATTATAGCCATATAATTAGTAAAATCAATATTGTACATAACACACGAATTAATTCCTAGCGCTCTCAAAATCATGCCGCAAGAAGAGCATTTGATTGATATAGGAATTCTCTTTTCAAATAGTAGAATACAATCATATTGGAACTCAAATTTATCCCTTAATATTCAATAAAATATACTTCAAATATGTGTTCCAAAGGTTAAATTGAGGAGAAAAAACCCAAAAATAATTTTTTATGAAACTCTATGAGTTATGAATAACAAAAACATCAAATTTGGGTTTATATAAAAAATTACAACATACTCTTTTACATTATAGGAAGAGTAATTTTAAAACATGATACAAAAAGTATTTAATCACTAGAACAAGGTAAGAAAACATCCAAACATGTCATGTAAATCCATAATAAAATATCAGCCATCAAATGATCCACACACTACCTTGACCTATCTTATGAGCCCTCCAATCGGTGGCCCTCACCACCCCAACCATCAACTGGGTGGTGGAGTCAGGCATTCAAGTTTTGGGCAAAAGTGTGAGCAAGATATTTTTATCCGTTATTGAGAAAATTTAAGTTATTATAGAATATCATAACACATAATGACCTCAACATTATGTACCAACAAAGCCAAAAATACTACAACAAAAACTTCACAAGATGTTCTTACTAAAAACAAGCCTATAAAATCTATCAAGCACCCAATCATAAAATAAAACACCTAGATCTATATATTTTTCAAGAGCAAAGTAGTGGGCTCAATCATATTTTAACCGTATCAAGAAGAATTCAAGAAATAAAATAAGGTCAGTGATACCTTTACACCAATACTTCAACATGTTCCCAAAACCCATGCAAAATAAGCCAAAATAAAAACATATAACTTGGCTATCATGCCATCTTTTAAAAATAACCCATAAAGACCAGCAAGTTTAAATAAAAATAGAATAATAAAAACCCATTAGTTGTAAATTAAATATAGTAGAATAAAAAATACCCAGATCTATCCATTATATAACTATACCATAATAAATAAAACACCCAACATGCCATTTTTAAGGCAACACTTCTAGCTGTGAATAAAATGAGCAGCTAGAGTTTAATACCTTATCATCTAAGGCATTTCAATAATAAATCTAATTTTTAAACCCTATATACCAGGTAAAA
This sequence comes from Torreya grandis, assembly GCA_037957365.1. NCBI lineage: Eukaryota > Viridiplantae > Streptophyta > Pinopsida > Cupressales > Taxaceae > Torreya > Torreya grandis. Next base: position 1,018,314 of record JARHVA010004590.1, read on the forward strand.
TATTTAACCCACAAATAAATATGTAGAGTTAATCCAACCCTATGAAATCATGAAATACAAACTCCAGTAAGAAATAAAAAAATATCACTTACATGACACAAATCTATCTTAATGAGAAGAAATAAAATTTTTCCTTGGTTACCCTTCGCAAAAACAAAAATCTTGCTTAGCTCTATCCCTTTTTTCCATGGCTTGCTCTCTTTCCTTTTTCTCTACCTAGACATGAATTTTCCCAAGACATTAAAACCTATTAGGATGAATTTCCAACATCCATTACTCTCTATGGCTGCCATTTCTTTCTAGGAGTTTTTCCCCAAAAAATAATGTAGTAAAAAGACATTCTTTCCAAGTGAAAATAATCGATCCCCTTTTTGGGTGAAGAGTCAACCCCTAAAATCCTTTGTTTCCTTAAAGATTAAACTTTTTATTTTATTTATTTATTTTCTTCTTTTTATTTATTTATCTATTTAAAAATAAATATATATATATATATATATATATATATATATATATATTATATAAATAGATATATATATTATATATATTTTTTAAATTTTTATTTTAACTATAATGCATGGCCAATGTCTACAACCCATTTATGGTCATCATGGCATAACACAAACTTGTATTTAATAAAACATTAATAATGAGTTACTTTTTTCCGATGGATTTATTAAATCAAGGCCATCATGGAGTCCCACTCCATTACAATACATGGGATTAACCTTCCCGAGGCCTCTTGGTAATAAAACCAAGATAAGAAGACTTAGATTAAATAATTTTAATTATAATATGATCCATGGTGGGTAATAAGTTAATAGATCCAATATGATAATTAAAGTATTTGAGCACCTTAACAACCAAAATAAGAAAATAACAACTAAGATAAAAAGACAACTTAACATCAAGCCAACACACACAAGTCACTAACCAAAGAAAATAATAAAAATCAAAGCAGACACAACCATAATAAAATGAGATAAAATGATGAAAATATCAATCAAGATTAAATAAATAAATAAAGACAAAAAGAGAGACATAAGGTATGGTGCAACTACTCAAGGACTAGATGTCTCATTACCATTATGTTTCTTATCAAGTGTTGGTGTTATCTAACTGCTCACTACCTCCACCATTATTATCCCAACTATTGAAATCCACCACCAGCCTAACTCATGTATCTATGAGTGATGTAGCCACCAAAACATGACATCAACAATATCTACTCTACATGAATAAAAACATATATACATGTAAATTTGAATTGTATAATCATCACAATATGAAACTATATTGATAGCATCATTAGTATGCAATATCAAAGTATATTGTTTCAAGATCAAAGTATGTTGCTACAAGATTATTGTTTCAAGATAAAAGTATATTGTTTTAGGATAAAAATATATCATTATAAAATAATAGTATATGTTTTTAGGATAATAATATGTTGCAGCAAGATAATAATATATTTTTTTAGGATAATAGTATGTCACTACAGGATAATAGCATGTCACTATAGGATAACAATATGTTGCTACAAGATAATAATGTGTTATTGTGGGGTCAAATCAATTAGCATATATATGTAAACATCAAATGATCAACACTAAAAAATATGATAATACATATAATAATGGATGACATCCTCCTCCACTTAATGAGGATCCATCCTGGTGACAATTCAAAACAATCATGGATAGTGTTATTTAAAACAACTACATATCTTTTCATGTAGCATTTATTCCATTCAACATGTCCCATTGTACCAAGACTTGTTGATTTTCTCTCTTTATTTTTAAGAGTTTGATCCACCATTTTCTAATTTTAATAGTATAACACTTTATAAAAAGTACAATAATTAAGTGAAAATTTTGAATCCTTCAAACATGAGATTCATTAGTTCATATTTATTTAAATAAAAGTTCACAAATTTCTATAACCAATGGAAAAAATATCAAAACAAATAATCCAATAACAATTATACTACAACCTTTTTGAATTTGTAACCTCATATGAGTAATATCATATTTTAGAGCACTCATACATATTTAAATTTTTGCATTCTCTCACAAAATTTTAATATGATTCCAAAAATCAAAATCAAAATTTTTGAAACTAAAATATTTTCATGTTAGAATTTATATCATAAAATAGATATAATATATAAGAAAGTAGAAATTTCATAGTTAAAATTGAAATAGCTTGAATATTTTTGCTCAATTACCAACCAATAATTTATAAAAGCAGTTGATTTAGCATAAAAATAGTCAAATATGAGGAATTTTACACAAAATTAGTTATGTTCCAAGCATAAATTTGTAATATTCATCATAAAATATAAATCATCATAGTAATTATCCTTGTTATGTGGTCCTTCCACTAATTTAGATTATACTTAACATATAATTTCTTGTCATTCATCTCAAAATGAAATTAACAACCAATCAACCATGCTATTATGGTTACCAAAATTTACATCATTCATGGGTTATTTCAACATCTTGCACCAACCACATCGAATATTAGAGAGGCTATCCCAGTCACTCATATGTAACCCTCAATGTTTTTAGAATGATCTCCATTGATTTTATGAGCTCATATGATGGGTACAAGGATCCCAATCCCACCATCATTTTACAAATATTTCTTGGCTGCACCCAAAAATTTCTAAACTACCTGATCAAGTCATAAATTACTCCTTTAAAGCATAGGCATACATGCTAGTCATGTCTTTAAATAGATAAGAATATCCTTTTCAAGAATATTCTCTCATAAAAAAATCCATGTCATAACATAACACACTTGCATTTACAAGCTAATATGTGCCTACATTATAACAAATACAACCTTGCTATAATGCATAAGAATCTAACATGAAGGACCAATTAGTGCTTCAAAAGGATATATCAAGGAATTTCACACATAGGTTATTTTTACAACCTTAAAGATGTGGGTAAGGTAACACTTAATCCATAAGGTGACCATTATGTATGAAGATTCCATGGCCAACTTGTGGCACACATGGTGCACCACCTAAATAAATCAAACAATTACCTCATAAAAATGGGGAAAAGTAGATTTTCAACCTATGAGAGACTACACTTCCTTACCCATACCCAGTCTAAATCAATGTGGATATAATTTTTCTTTACCCTCAACCTCACACTTGCATAATCACTCATTACTAGAGAAATAATGTGAGATTACACCACATAATACAACACTATACATCGGTAGATTTAATTAATAGATGTTATTTTTGAAATGAAAAACTTAGATCAAAAAGTAGTTCATGATCACATTGCTTCATATAAAGAGTTAACAACACAAGATCACACTTGTTCTATGGCATATACATAAAATACTTATGAAATAATGTTTGATAACATAAACAAACTACAAAGTTACATGGTATAACATAATCACATATAACATAGAAGTTTACACAACATACAACAATTTTACATGTAATGAAGAAACCACATGGAATAAGATATACATGTTTACTCAGTTGTTTTGATAATTTATGCTAATAATATTTTCACATCATAACACACAAGAATACTTACAATTGAAACAAAAGGGTCCATGAATCTTATTGGATCACCCGATGTTTAGATGTCATCTAAATGACACCAATTATCCATCATAAATATCACATAATCAATCTAGATGCCATCTAAATGAAATTAAATATCCATCATCAGTACCACATAATCAGTCCCAAAGATTTCAAATTTAACATCGCCTTCCTTCAAAGAAGGGTATTCCAATATAGCCCAAAATCTATATTAATAAGTCTCAAAAAGTTACCAACAAGGTTTATGTCTCATGGATTAGAGATCACATAATTTAAAAATAATAAGAGATCTCCAAACCTCTCTAACTTACCTAAGCAAATTAGTCACATTCACCCTCATTTGGCCCTCCAAGCTTGAGTCACACCCTTGATCCTCCCAAGGTTTTCATACCCTGAGTATTATATGAGAGCTCATCTAAACAATCTATCATTAGACACTAGGTATTTATCTTTTTATTCTAATTGCAAACTTTTATCAATAGTCCCCTGATTAGATTGCTCAAACAAGTGAAAGGTCGACTAGTGTTGCTTATCCTACATAGTTTGGCCTTAGGAAGGGTGGACTCAACCAAGGCTCAAGGTGAAGGTTATATCATGAAAATTAAAGCTTTCATAATCATTAATTTCAATTGAAATTCATAAATTCTAGCACTTTAATATAATAAAACATAGTACTTATTCATGTTCATATGATGGTTGCAATCAACCAACTATAATAACATTTCGACCAAAAAACCTTCCTATTTTTGCTTATAAGTCCACCACTTTGGAACCAATAGTGCTACCCAAGCACCAATCATAATGTTCTTTAATTTTTTTTTTACATAGTTGTAACCAGTCACTTATAGTGACATATAAATGCAAGAAAAACATATAATTACTTGTCATAGTTGTTTAAAAAATATCCATATAAAATAAATAAGTAATTATTCTTTTAGAACAATTTTTTCTTGATTTATCCAAGATACATCAGCCATAATAGTAATATATTATTTTATAATCATTACTGGAAATTCTAATAAAACCTCATAAGGCTTTATTAATAATTTTTTTCATCTAATGTTTAATTACACCACCTTCAGAGGGTAGATTTGCCTTGGAATAACCTTACTCAACCATGAACATCTTATTCATGTTGAGTCATCTTACTCAACAAAATGTCACTCATCATAAGAGTGTTATATCAGCTCAATAATTCATGTATTTGAACATATATTACACCTAAATATTTAATCCATATGAATATAATATTATAAAAATTTTACCCATAACAGTCATTAATTATATTGGGCACATCAAGCCCCAATATTGTTATAATTTTCTAGATATTTAAAAGAACCCATCATTTATGATATCAACCAATATCAAAATTTGATCATTTTTTTTATCTTGATTATAAATACACTACCTTGGACAAAACAATGTTTCACAAACATTAATCATGAAACAAAGCTCTTTCTTAGCTTATACTTGTGCCATACAAGTCCCAATAATGAGTTGGAATACCATTCCAACCTCACTTATACTACTGAACCTTAATTCATATTTTATTCCTTTGTTATCTACAAATATTATATTCAACAACAAAGATATCAATTTAAGACAATCTTGATTCAAAAATCAATTTATTAGTTCAAGGTAAATATAGTTAACATGTCAAGAATTATAATAGTTCAACTTTACCAAGTTGCCAATTAGGTCTTTAAATTAAAGATAAGGCCTATTAATTCCTTTTAAGACTTCAATTAAAAAGAGAGTAAAGACAACCACATAAATCACATAAAAGATATGAAATAACTCAAGGTATAACTTAGTCCAATATAGGACTTGAGAGAGTAATTCCCAACTTAACAAACCATTCAAAACTAAGTTAATATTTATACAACTCACCAAATGGTCTTGATAATCAAAAATTCATTTCAAGGTCCTTCTCTTCCAACTCTTATTATTTAGTTGGCTTAATTCATATCGAATGAAATGATAATGGTAATCAACAACCATTCAATTCTATCAACCCAAAAATCTCAAATCAGTCCCCAACCAACAAAGATTTTAAAAACAAATAATTTACTCAAGTAAATCAAGTATAATCTCTTCCCAACTAGCCTTCCAAGCATAAGTCATCTCTTAACATTTTAAAGACTTAATGTCCTAAGAAAATAAACAATAATTATCAAATAATTATTCTAAATTCTAATAATGGTCTTTTATCACCTTAACTCATATTGGCCCACATATACAAGTCAACCAATAGTCAAACAAGACCCATATTAATGCAATTCAAAATTGGAAAAGGGTGACTTTAGCCAAGGCTATGGACATAAACATATTTTGGTTAGAGAATCATTAAGATCTCATAGGGTTATAATATTACTTGTATAAATTTTACTGATTTTTGCATACACATACATATATACACTCTATAATACATGAACTTTTAATATTTTAAGCTTGCATAAACAAAGCACTAATCAACTTGTCTAAGAGGTTAAGTGACTTTTTAAGGGTTACACATGACATTTTAAAGAATATAAGACATGTATTAGTTTATATAAGACATAAATCTAGCCTTGGTTTATTATGCACACTAGCATAAAAGGTTTCATTTCAGTCTTAGAAAAATAACAAAGACATACAGGTGGTATTCATCTACCACAAGGGATACACTTAAAAGTTATAAAAATAATCTTTCATAAGGATATGTACATCCAAACTAGGTGTATCTATAGCCAATTAAATTACATTGTGCAACACAGTCGTTTTGTAATGGTATGCATAATCATAAAAAATCTCAATCAAAATTTTAAGCACATGTTAAAATAAGTTTAATGAATCAAGAATCAACAAAAATATTTAAGCACAAGCTCTCATACCAAGTGAAATGACCCCAACAAATTTTTTTTCTTGTCTTTTGAGCATCAATTTATTCAAAGTGCAAGTAGAATTGAGAACATAGTTCATTATACATGATTGAGATTTATATAATGCACCCATAACCCATAACCAAAGTTATTCATGCATGATTTCATTCATACACCATTTCAATTATTCAAGCAATCAAAACATATATCACTACAATTAAAATTCAGGACTCTTAATGCCAAAGAATCATTACATAAATAAGATCATGTCTTAACCATAATTGGATCGGCCAAGAGAAAGCATGCTCACATCATTATATAAGAATATATAAGCTTCCAAGGATGTCCTTGCTTATTTAACCTTTGTACATATAAGATATATGCAATGATACTATCTTATACAGATATTTATACCAAGATCTCATAATTTAAGGATCATTGCACCATGTTTAATCATATACTCATGTTCTAGTATCACATTATATCTACCTCATAAGGCCACTTTCCAATACTAAAGACAATGTAATAAACATGAATAAACATTTATTACATCCATATAAAGTAGATGAAAACTCTTACTATAGCCATAAAATTAGTAAAGTCAATAATTTACATAGCACAAGAATTAATTCCTATCACTCTCAAAATTCTACTATAAGAAGAGCATTTAATTGTTACAGGAATTCTCTTTTCAAATAGTAGAATATAGTCATATTAGAACTCAAATTTATTCCTTAATATTCAATAAAAAAATACTTCAAATATGCATTTTGAATGTTAAATTGAGGGAAAAAAACCCAAAAGTCATTCTTGATGAAAATCTATGAGTTATGATCAACAATAGCATCAAATATCAGGTTTATATAAAAAATTAAAGCATATTCTTTACATTGAAAAAATTTGCTACAACCATCATACAAAGGAAAAGTAAATTTTAAACATGCTACAACAAGTATTTAATCACTATAAAAAGGTAAGAAAAGCTCCCAAAATGTCATGAAATTCCATAATGAGAGAGTAGCCACCAAATGATCCACACATTGCCCTGACCCATCCTATGAGCCCTCTAATCGGTGGCCCTCACCACACCAACCATCAATTGAGTGGTGGAATTAGGCATTTGGGTTTTAGAAAAAAGTGTGAGCAAGATATTTTTAGCCATTACTGAAGATTTTTCAGCCATTATAGAACATAATCAAACATAATAACATCAACATTATGTACCAATAAAGCCAAAAATACTACAACAAAAAATTCACAAGATGTTCATACCAAAAATGAGCCTATAAAATCTATAAAGCACCAATCATAAAATAGAACACCCAGATCCATATATTTTTCAAGAGCAAAGTAATGGGATCAATCATATTTTAATCTCAACAAGAATAATGCAAGAAGTAAAATAAGGGTAGTGATACCTTTACACCAATACTTCAACATGCTCCTAAAACCCAGACAAAATAAACCAAAATATAAACATACAACTTGGGTATCATAAAGACCCATAAAGACCAACATAGTCAAATAAAAATAGAATAATAAAAAGCCATCAACTGTTAAATAAATACAATAGAAGAAAAACATCTAGATTTTTACATTAGATAATTATAACATAATAAAGAAAACACCCAACACACCATTTTTAAGGCAACACTTCCAACCATGAATAAAATGAGAGTCTAGGGTTTTAATACCTTATCATCCAAGGTATTTCAACAATAAATCTAATTTTTAAACCTTATATACTAGGTAAAATATTTAACCCAACATTATATATGTATATTTAATTGAATCCTACATAGCCTTGAAATACAAACTCTAGTAAGAAATTTAAAAAAGATCACTTACATGGCACAAATCTATCATAAGGAGAAGAAACAATTTTTTTTCTTGGTTATCCTTCATAAAAACAAAACTATTGCTTAGATCCATCCTTTTTTTGTCATGGCTTGCTCTCTTTCCTTTTTATCTACCCAGGTATGAATTTTCCCAAGCCATTAAAACCTATTGGGATGAATTTCTAACCTCCATTACTCTCCATGACTGCCATTTCTTTCTAGGGTTTTTCCCCCAAAAAACAACACAACAAAAAGACATTCTTTCCAAGTGAAAATAATCGATCCCCTTTTTGGGTGAAGAGTCAACCCCTAAAATCCTTCATTTCCTTAAAGATTAAACTTTTTATTTTATTTATTTATTTTCTTTTATTTATTTATTATTATTATTTTTATTTTAACTTTAATTCATGGCCAAAGTCTACAACTTATTTATGGTCATTATGACCTAACACAAATTTTTATTTAATAAAAAATTAAGCACGGGTTACTTTTTACCCATGGATTTATTAAATCAAGGTCATCATGGAGTCATGCTCCATTATAATTCATGGCATTAATTTTCTTAAGGCCTCTTGGTAATAAAACCAAGATAAGAGTACTTAGATTAATTTTTTTTAATTATAATATGATCCATAGTGGGAAACAGGTTAACAGGCTCAAAATGATAAAGTATTTGAGTCCCTTAATAGCCAAAATAAGAAAATGATAGCTGAGATAAAAAGACAACTTAACACCAAGCCAACACACACAAGTCACTAACCAAAGAAAATAATAAAAACTAAAAGCAGACACAACCATAATCAAGTGAGATAAAAAGATGAAAATATCAATCAAAATTAAATGAATAAAACAAGACAAAAAGAGAGACATAAGACATGTTACAACTCCTAAAGGACTAGATGGTTCATTACCATTCTATTTATTATCAAGTTCTAGTGTTACTTTTGCTCACTACTTCCACCATTATTATCCCAACTATCTAAATCTACCACTAGCCTAGCTCATATACCTATGAGCCCTACATCCACCAAAACATGGCATCAATAATATATTCTCTACATGAATAAAAACATATATACATATAAATGTAGGATTTATAATCATCACAATATAAAATTATATTGATAGCATCATTAATATGCAATACCAAAGTATATTGTTGTAAGATCAAAGTATGTTGCTATAAGATTGTTATTGTAGGATAAAATTATATTAATGTAGGATAAAAATATATCATTATAGGATAATAGTATATGGCTATAGGATAATAGTGTGTTGTAATAAGATAATAGTATATTATTGTAGGATAACAATATGTCGATATAAGATAATAATATGTCACTATAGGATAATAGTGTGTTGTTGTAGGATAATAATGTGTTATTGTAGGATCAAATTAGTCAACATCTATATGTAAACATCATATGGTCAGCACTAAAAAATATTATAATACATATAATAATGTCTATAAAAAAAGAGTCAAATAGTAGGTCATGATAGCTAAAGCCTAGTTGAGTCGGTACTTAGCTAGTTGGGTTTGGTTCTCCATGTGAAGTGGGTGATTCACTAAAGTTAATGTTTATCTTATAATACTATAGTCCATTTGTAGATATCAATGTGTTTTCATCCCCTTGAGGGTTTACCACATATATGGTCTGTTGAATTATGTAATCTTGTTTCATGTTGTATAGTTGATTGTTTTTGCATTGCTTGATCTATATGTTGATGATTGCTTAAGTGGAATTGATAATAAAGTTTTGAAGACTGATTCACCCCCCCTCTCAGTAATTTTTCTTCCAATAGTGTCATAACCCATCCTTGCACTAGATTGGGGGAATAATACCTTCCAATATCCCTCTTTAGATCTTCAAGGTTTAGGTCTGAACCTTATCCATATCCAATGCTTAATAAGGAAGCATATTTACTAAGTCAAATCATCAAGAGGAAACATTATTTTATTAACACATATGTACTCCCTCATTGATTTATTTATTTTCAAGAATTGACATTATTTCAAATTTTATACTATATACACTGATTTATACTCTAACATGCTCTTGGTTATAAGTCTTACACAAACAAAAAACTCAAATTGGGCTCAAGTAAAGACAAGATGTGTTATACACACCCATGTACACATATCTTTATTTTAACCTAGTAATTTCATCCTTATGTATTAATAGATTAAAGAGGGGAAATGTAGATATTAAAATTGAATATTAATTTCATCTCAGTTTTATACATTTAAAAATATCAATCAGGGCTCTACCCTTTAGTTCTATACCTTCATGCTACTAAAGAGGCTTGCATTCACCATATCATTGTATCTAAATTCTTCTATTTATTTGATCCATATCATTATGATGACCTAGGTAACTTATAGTACACATAAATATTAAAACATGATAAACATCATTCATTATCAATTTCATATTCATACCTATTTTCTATCCCTCTAGACATTATTGGATATAGAGGGACACTACCACCAACAATAGTATCCATAGCCTTATCTATTTTTTTATAGCCAAAAGTCATCCAAATTACAAAATTATTGAAACCTATGGGTTGGTTTATTTGTCTTATTTAACCATAACATGATATATTTTAAAAATGTGTGGTAAGAAATACAAGGCTAAGCATTCTCATTCATTATCTAAAAAATAACAAATAAACATTATTAAAGGATAAATCAATCAACTATAAAAAAACACTGTATTCTGCCCTATTTTCATATCAAACATATAATTATTCATATTACATGTCTTAATAATTTAAATAACAAGCCATAAATGATATTTATCAAATTAAAAGCTAGATCATTGCATGCATATTCATATAGTATATTTCACCCTTGTGCACACACTTTACCACACATAGAGGAGAACCACATAAGTCTAAAGTTATCCTTGGAGTGTTAACTATGTAGGAAACACCCATTGATAGAGTGGTGTTTGGGGTATCTTGACACTATGAGCACATTAATCCATTTTTCAATAAACTCATTTCAAGGGTGAAGAGTTAGGGTTTGATCAATCAATGAAGAATAATAACATGTATCCTAGATCTGAATAAATTAGCATAAAGGTCAAAAAACCTTAAATGGTAAATTTGGTCTTATCCTAATCTGGTCATTATTCCATACTCGACACCTGCATCAAAGTCATATACTAACATCAATGATAATGCCTAAATCTGATGGTAGTATTTGCAACTACAAAAGTATAATTTTTAGAATTTGATGACTAATCTAAAACACTGATATTACATATTTACACCTATTTATAGTATAGATCTATCTGGACATAGTAAAATAACTAAGTACCATTATTTTTAATTTATTGTAATATCTTTAATAGTTATACTTTACTATTTTTAGCAATGGCAATTGTATAAATTTAGAATATTATGTATCTAAGTTTTCTATTAATTAGTTTTATATAGATTAGTTTATCACCCTTTTTTTATAATTACTTACATATTTTTAAAGCTTAGATCCCCCATGTATCTAAATTTATGGTTAAACACCCATATGTGAATTGGTTGATGTGTTTCCATTTATCAAAATATGTAAGTAATTACATGTTTGTTTATATCACATGTGTGATGTTTCCTTTCCATTTGTCTTTAATAAAGGTTGAATGTTAGGAATATTAAGTTACTTCATCATATTTAGAGTATTATTATTCTTGTTAGTATTATTATAAGTAATTATATTAGGTGTGAGTGAGTTTTATGGGTTGTTTAAACAACTAACCTAGATTGGTTCGAGTGGTTTTTTGAGATAGATGTAGACTCCTGTTTTATAAGATAAAAAAATTATATAAGAACATCTCCATTCATTGAATAAAATAATTATTTTTCATCTTTTTTATCATGAAAGCAAAGGGTTGTTCTAAACCTTCATCATTGTTTTTTTGAAAAAAGTGTTAATATGATGATATGAAAAATAAAAAAATTGAAACTCTTTGATGAGTTTTTCAAAACATTCAAAAAAACTTATAATTAAGTTAATTTGTCCAAAATAAATTAGATTCCATTTATGTTTTGGAATTTGAAATGAAAAAATAGATGTAACTCTTTCTAGATCATATCTTATTTGTTATTCAAATAAAATGTGACAAAAAAATTTCATTGAGTAACTCCAAAAAATGATTTTTTTTAGATTAAGAGTAATACTGCATTTTTTGTATAATTCTAATACCTATTTTAGAGGTTTTGGATATTGATATGATATTCAATAGAAAATTATTAATTCATCAAGGTGGATGATGTTAAACTATGTATTAACATTGAAATTTTTTTAATCTATGGATGTTTGAAAGGTGGTTTTGAGTTTAATCAAGTGAATGACATTTTTACATATGTGAAATCACCCTAAGGAGTTGTTTTTTTTTTTGTGATGATCCTATTGATTCATCAATACTTGAATATATATTGATAACCCTTCAAGCATAGAAAGAATTTCACATCCATATAAATTTTAGAGGAGTTGATCCATTTTAGGAAATGGATAGTTTTACTTCAAGGAGTATTTATTAAAGTTATTGAAATTAACAAAAAAATATAATGTTTGAATTTTTATTATAGGGTTAGAAGCATGTTAGTTACCATTTTATGGTATCTTACTAGTATGATGATATGTAAACCCAAAATTTTATCTAATCATTTTTACATCATTAGTGGGATGATGAGATTGACTATTAAAAGATTTTGATATAAGGGATTGATGTTAGGTGTCAATTTATTTCATGTGTTATCACACTAGTATCTTATAAAATAGGTTTGAGGAATATTTTTATAACTCCATCATTTTCATAGAATAACTTCTCTAAAAGGACCAACCATTTAGGTATGATGTTTTTCATAAGTTTAATTAACTTGTATCCTTCCCATTTTTCTTGAGACTAAGATTATCCATTAGGAGGATCTAAAGATACTAGATCTAGTTCTTCATCATAGTCATATTCAAAGTTTCAAATTCATCAATCCCATGAAAAAATATTTCTATTTTTTTATCATCATAAAAAACTTGCCAATGATTAATATTATCATGTATATTAGGTAGATATCTTGGATTATATTGATTATTACTAATTTATTATGCCTTCAATATCTTTCATTACAGTGTTTTATGCCTCTTTGGTTATACTTATTTTCACTATTTTTAACACCACATCAATTTTATCTAGTTTATTTTTCCACCTCTTAGATTTTAGTTTGTGAGTGGCATGGTAAGATATTTGAGAATATAAATATTCCATCCTCACAAGCACATAATGTATACACCTCATATTTTTTACTTATGACTAATTTATCTTATAGGAGTCATTGACTCATCAATCTCCCTAAGTGCATGTCCTAAGGAGTGCACCATAACTAGGGTGGGTAGGCTAGTGCTGATTTGGGGTAGACCCCAAATATTATCTATGTTACCTTATTATACATATTATCATGCTATTAAATTATTCTATCCTCCTTTGGTTCTATTTCCCCTCTTTTTTCTTTTTTTATTAGTTTTGTGTCTTTTTCCTATTAACTAGGCTATGTTGAGTCAATTAGATAGTGTACCCTATTTTTATATTATATTAGCCATGTTTGACACATTATTATTCTTGTTATGGTATTAGCTTAAATAAATTGATCCCAATTATACCATTTTATGATTTCCACCACCTTTTGTATTGTATGGTCATAATCGATGCAATTCTATTTTTAACCTTCTTCATTATATTGTAATGATTTGGGTCGATTCCCTTAAAAAAGTTTATTATTTAATTTTATGAGTTTTAATAGTATGTATAGGGTTATAAAATGTCATTTTTATATAATTACAACATTTTTATGCTACTTTCACATAATAGACCTTTAGTATAAGAAGAGGAATAAATGTATAGGAGCTTATACTTGTGGATGTCTATGTTTGCACTAGGTATTTTAAGGTCATAAGAAGAGACATTGCCAAAATATAACACACCTTATATACACCTAATATTTTCATCTTTATCATTTAATGGAATTTATTTTTCAAGAGATTGTCAGTGCATCAATCTCCTTAAGTGCATGCCTTAAAGGTTGCATCGAGAATGGGGTGGGATTGAATCATGGAAATTTATGAGAGATATTTGCATACCATTTAGTTATACCTTCATTATTATCATTCTAATCTCCTCTGACTATATTTATATCTTACCACTATGTTAAATTTTTATTCAATCTTGATAGCTATCATGTATTCATACAATATCAACCATGCCAATATAATATGTTTTATACCTATCTCTCACTATATTATAACACCTTGGATGATACAATTTTGAGTATATTTTCTATCATTATTATATCGACCAACTGACATCTTTCCAACTATATCAACCTAGCCTAAAATTTCATCTTAGAGTTTAGGGTATTAGAGTCATATATAAATGGGTCATATTTCACTCAAAAACCATATAACACATTTTCTCCACTTGCACTCACATTTATGTTCTTAAGTAGTAAAAGTAGGAATTATAGGTTTAGAGTCTTATATTATAGGTACTTATTGTAATGGTATTTAAAACTCAATAAGAGTTGTGTTAAGGATGTGTCATAGTTTTGAAGTCCCAAAATAAGGATATCTAGGTCTTTTTATTTCCATTTGAGGTATTAAACTTTAAACATCTCTTACAAATTTTGAATTAAGCCAAAGAGGGATATTGCTATGATGATGAGTCCACCCAAAGGTAAGTATTTTTATCCCTAATCTCTTTCCTTTATTTACTTATGAGATTAAATAGTGTTATATTCATTACTATTGTATATGTGTTTATTATCACTTCTTATTATCCTCATTATAATAAATAAGATGTTATATATAGGGTTCCTTAGGCTTGTCATTTATAACCTTACATTAAACCATTGGTTGACCATTTCACCACTTATATTTTTATTAGTTCAATGCTTTTAAATATCTTGGATCTAGGTTACCCTTGTTTTTCATATCCTTGCATTTGGTATCCTTATTATATATTTGATACACCCATTTAAAATCATTATAATAACTCTCTCTCTCTCTCTCTCTCTCTCACTCACACACACACACACACACACACACACACACACACACACACACACACACACACACACACACACACACACACACACACACACACACACACACACACACACACACACACACACACACACACACACACACACACACACACACACACACACACACACACACACACACACAAAAAAAAAAAAAAAAAAAAAAAAAAAAAAAAAAAAAAAAACACATACACACACACACACACACACACACACACACACACACACACACACACACACCCCTTGTGAGAGATATACCCCATCTCATAATATTTAGATTTAGAATCCTTTCATCTTAAAATCTAAGTGTATATTAACCTCTATTAGGTATATATATATATATTATATATCCTTATCCCCTCTTCCAAGTATGTGTAATTATATTTTTATGACTTTGTTTGTATCCTAGTCTATTGAGAGAAATATAATTATTATAAGTCATCCTGGCATGTGCATATATTCTGGTAAACCCAACATGAGTATTATCCCATCTTTGGTTGAATCACTTTCATATTATTCCTTTTTAATACTAAGAATAATATTCCCTATCATCATATAGTTTAGTGAATCTTTTAGCCCAACTTTATTGACCAACTTGATACAATTTTTATTTTTTTCAACTATATTAACCAACTCAATTTAGTTATACATATTTTCCAACTATATCAATAAGTATGATACAATTTAGTTATCTAATTTCACTATATTAACTTTACTAATACATTTTTATATTTTTTAGCTTAGTTTCCTACTATGTCAACCATCTTGATATTGTCTATTTATACATACACATATTTATAACTATGTTAGCCAAGTTGACACTATCTTATAAATTTTTATATTATCCTTTCTTTTTCATATTTTTATTTTAATTTTTTACAATGTTGTATCCTCTTAAGATCTTTCAATTAATTCTCAAGCCTTTTATATTCTACATGGGTTTATCTTTCATTCCTACCTTGTCCACCATTGATGTAAATTTCTTGTGGTGTAACTTATCTCAATCTCAGTCTAGATCTATTGAATGTGACATTGTCAAAATAAATATAATTCATATATAGTAGATCTTAAATATATTTTTAATAATATTGATGACAAAACCATTTATACCTCAAATAAGAATGAGTCTTAGAAAACTTCTCCCACCTACCACATCATTTAGGAAAACCATCAACAACATTAGGGATTATCCACCTAATACCAATGAAAACCTTACAAATAATCAAAATCATTGTCTTGATATCTCAAAATTACTTGCATAAATGGTTTAATAAATGGACCTTATGAAATCTTTTAGTAGTAGAAAATCCTTCAAATGTAAAATAACATATTACAATTTACTATTCAAACTCCTTAAGTGATCATGAACAAACCAAATCAAAATCATTTTCCTCCTCCTATTAGAGATGCCAATGGAAATATTATTTATCAACCTCTAATTCAAAATAAGATACTTCAAAACCTTAAAAATGAACCTTTATCTCCCTTCATCATGTCTAGATATATTGGAAGCATTTTTCCAACCATCACATATGAGATGACTATGATCCTACCTTACATCTTAAATAATTTAGAAACCTCTATAAGGAAATGGTCAAAAATAACACTTATTATACTATCAAACTTGTAAATAATTTTTTTATAGGAGATGCATTATAATGGTAAAACAAACTTCCTAGACATACCCTTACGCAAATAATAGATTTAGTGTATGCTTTAGTAAAGTAATTCCAACATAATGAACTCATTAATAATAACCTTAGAAAATTCCTAATGAATATTCCCATGATTTTATAACAATATGGAAATATTTATCACATAGAGTGGACCATAATATGAGTGATTAAAATATCTTCAAACTCTTTGTTATGACTCTTAAGGTCCCTCTTCAATACAAAGTTAGGATATTATCTCAAAATTTATAAGAGGCCTTTGATCAAACAAAAAGATAATATTTACTTATGATTCAATCTAAACCATTTCAAAACACTAAAAATGAATCTTTCCAAACCTTAACTAATGTAGTCAATGTTATTTCCTTTCAAAATAAGCCTCCGTAGTGTAACATGAGAGCCTCCATTCAAAACAATCAAATTCTCACCTATCCTATCTCAAGTTTACAATAACTTAGGAAGTTATTATAACCATCTATATCTTACATTCATGATTCTTCCCCAACCCCATGGCATGATCCCAATAATTATTTTTGATTCCATGATGGCATTGGACATTCTCATGAGAGATGTTGTGCCCTCCTAAAATTTGATGTGAATCTCATGTTGGGGGAAAAATTCAATTATGATATTATCACTAAAGAAAATCTTCAATAATATATAAAATCTTATAAAACCAATATAAATATCACACAAAATATAAAAAACTTCCTCAAACCTATAAACCTATTATACAACATCATAATGACCATGTTTCTAGTATCAATACAAACTATGATCATTATTACACTAATTATTAATATGTTGATTCAGCCAAGGCTAATGAGATATGTAAGCCTTGTCATAAATATCTAATTACCAAGCCTAATAATCATTCCCATGACAAACTATTTCTTAAGGATACCACTACCACTTGTCCCAAATTACCACCTAGTGATGATCCTAATCCACTTCTAAAGCCTCAAACTAGCACATCATATTTCCCTCTTATCTTACCATGGAAATTGAACCTTCCAAATAAACCTATGTATCATTATGGTTTTATAATAAAATCATAGTGGAACTTCCTAAATGAGTGTAACTCCATACCTTTTAATATTAATTTAATGGAACTCATGAGGAAATCACCATATTATAAAAAAATTCCCATGTAACAATTTTGAGATAAAGGAATCTACATCTAGTAAGCCAAAACCACCTCAAAATACCAAAGGTCTTACACTTACGAAAGTTAATGCCATTGAAACCATCTCTCTTCCTAAACCTTCTAAGAAACTTTATACATAGTTTATTGAGGATGAAATTATTAATGATGAATTTAATTTTTTTGATATGGTAAATGTTATAGGTTTTGAAGATCCTAAAAATTTAAACAAAGGAGAGATATATGAATTATTTATGCATAAAAAGTATGCCTCTACTAGTGGAAATGGGGAAATAAAAAAAAAAACATGCCAAAAATAACAAACAAGATAAAACAAATAGTTGTTCTACCTAACCACTTTTGGTGAATTAGTAGTGATCTTTTACTTTCTTTTTACCTTTAACAACTATCTTCTATGGTTATGTTTTGAGTTCCTCTGAGCCATTAGTTTCTACCTAGATTCCCCCTAAGGGGAGGGTCATACATAAAGGTTGTAACACTATGTTAGTACCTTTTTATACTTTTTTAAAACTTTATCTAGCATCATCTTCAAAAACAACATAGGATTGGGATTTAGCATCCATTACTATGTCCTCAAAAGTTTTTGACATAGATAATTCCAAGCCTAGGAATTCATTAAAGGAGGAGACTAGTTTGGATGGGACTACCATGTTCATGCCATTCCTTAGAGAGATTAGGTATTTAAATAGAACATCTTGAGATTGAGGAGGAATTTTAAGGTCCTCATTTGGAACAAAGGGTTTTGGATCTTCCAAAGGTGACTTGCTACTAGAACCATCTAGATATTTTTTAGCATCCACCTATAGAAGGTTAATGTTGCAGTATTTCCACCAAGAGGATTCCTTCTTCTTTTTCCTTGAGGGAAATGAAATTTTTGGTAAAGTGGCATGTATTAAAATAACTATGACAATGAAATAATAAACCTTTATGGTCCAGGGGTTGGAAACAAGAGCGATCCCCAACTTGTAAAGTGATATTTTCAATCAAATTCTAGGAGGTGTCCATATTCACTAAAAGTCTAAAAAAAGTAGTGTGATAAAAATGGTCAGTATCATGATGCATTTGCAAGTAATCACCTATTGAATTACCAATATCCTTTAGACTAGATTCAATATAGAATAGGAGAGGAAGATGGGGTATATAGACCCAAATGGGTTTTTCATTAAGTGGTTTTGTGAGGGGTTTAAAGGTAAGGGACCATGGTTTAATGACAAGGGGGTGGTGATTCAAACACCATATACTTTTTTGAATCTATTTCTTCTCTTCAATAATGCAAAAGACAATAATAAAGAATTTTTTTAAACAAGGATAAATATCAAGAGTACCTAATAGGAGGGGTTTCAAATGCTTCAAGATCTAGGCATGAACTCTTGAAGTTTTGGAAATTAATATACAAATATATAGATGAGACCTTTAGCTGAGAAGAATTATTTTGATTTGATCACTGTTTGATCTCCTCCTCATCAAATATCACAACATGGTTAGAAGATGTAGGTTTGAGAGGCATGGGATCTATTTTTGGAGTTTTATTATGAGATATTACCTTAGTCAAGAATATATGCTTTAGAGGGTCTATCTTAACTTCCATTTCCATGACTTTCATGACTCTATTGGTAGCAGGGGAGCTTCTATCATGAATAATAATGGGAAGATCATCGGTCTTCTACCTAGTGATGGCCTTCTACTCAAAATCACCAAACATAAAAGGTATTTTACCATGAATATGAAGGAAAATAACATCAATCTTCCACTTAGTGATGAACCTCTACTAAGAGTCTCTAGACATAGGAATACTTCTACCATGAGCATGAGGGGAAGTAATGGTGGTCTTCTGCATAGTAACAACCATCTACCCAAAATTTATAGACATAGAAGGGATTCTACCATGAACATGAAGGGAAGAAGCATCAGTCTTTTTCAAAGTGATAACCATTTACCCAAAATTTATAGACACTATGGATCTTCCTCCATGAGTGTGGGGGGAAGCAGTGATGGTCTTTTATGTAATAATGACCTTCTACCTATAATTTATAGATCATAATGGATCTTATGCCATGAGCATGAAGAGAAGTAGTGATGGTTTTCTACATAATGATTTCCTTATACTTAGAATTGCCAAATACAAGAGAGATTCTACCAAGAATATGAAAGTAATTAGTGAGGGTCTTTTGTATAGTGATGACCTTCTGTCCAAAATCATCAGACACAACAGAACCCATGTCTAGATTATGTTTTAGTTTTTTCACTTAGATTGAAATTCAAAATACTAAGGGTC
The DNA here is from genome assembly GCA_037957365.1 of Torreya grandis. Lineage (NCBI taxonomy): Eukaryota > Viridiplantae > Streptophyta > Pinopsida > Cupressales > Taxaceae > Torreya > Torreya grandis. Next base: position 1,038,798 of record JARHVA010004590.1, read on the forward strand.
TTCAAAAATGGTTGGGAGTGAGATTTTACCTTATTAGAAACATAATCCAATTGAAATTAAAAATTATGAAGTTATTTTATAATCCAATGATCCACTTCTATTTATTAGAATCATAATCAATGACACTATCATAAGGAAAGTTTTCATAGATAAAGGTTCATGAATCAATATTACCTCCATTTGGTTAATAAAAAAATTGTATAGAATACCTTAAAAAAAAAAATTTATATGTTATGGATTTGACAAGACTAATAAAAATCATCTTGGATGCATTTGGGTCCCTCTTAACATTAGACCCAAAAAATGTTGCATCAAGATTATGTTCTTAGACCTTTTATGATATTATAATCTCATTTTAGGTCATCCTTGGAATAATTTCATGAGGGATATGAATTATTATCATATTTAATGCATTAAATTAAACCATAATGGTAAAAAATATAAAAATGAAGTTGATCCCAACCCATGGGATCTCAAATTTCCCAATCATAAGTCTCAATATTGCATTTCAACTATTTATCATATTAATAGTCCCAATCTTCTTGAGTTCATCTATATGCATCTTGACCTACATGACACTCTTGTTAATTTTGATGATGATGAAACCAATGAAATCCAAACCATTTGTAGCATTATTAGATTACCTTGTTACATAGTGTAATTTATTCCTCCATCTCTCATTCCATGAAATAGGATACTTCCATTGTTTTACGATGATACTAAGATCTAACCTCCTTGGAATGCTAATGAATCTTGCTATACAGAAAATGATTTCACACGTAATGAACTTAAGGTGGATAAAATTATTTAAGATCCCTTATCACTCTTTCTACATACCTTTAGTAAATTAGTATATCTTATATAGATACTTCCAAAAAAAATTAGTAATAGCTTTTCCATGCTTGTAATATTTCCCCATTCTATGATTCTAATTATATAATTTCCAAAGATTAGTCAATGAACTTAGGTATGTTTCATTATTGAAAATATCTTTCTCAGATTCATGTCTTTAATCTATATGCTCACTTAGTATAGATTTCTCCTTGAGATTATAGTGGTGATGATGATCAGTTTGAAATTGAAGACTATGTTCTCCCTTTCAACCCACCATTGACACACACTTTATGGCCCATTCAATAATTTTTGAGTATCCTATCACTTTTAAATGTATCCCGTGAAAATTATTCCCTTAATAATGATTCCTATCCTTCTAAATATATTAGAAAACCTAATTTATTTCAAAAAAATTATTGTCCTTATGATTATATCAACCAACCTGATACATTTCAAAATTGCTTAAATATTTTCAATTTTATTAACCATCATTAATTACAAAGTGTTGATATATTTCATATCCCATCTTAAAACTATACCAACTAACCATTATAGATTATCGATATAATTCATACATCACCTTAAAACAATACCAACCATCGAATAAAAACTATTGATGTAATTTTATTAGCATTCCCTAATTTTTCCAATAATACTAGCCACAATCCCATAAGTGTTGATACAATGTTAATTATTTTTTATTTGTATTCTAATTGTATCAACCTTTATACTTATAATTTATCTAATTATATCAACCAATCTGATATAGTCAAATTCATCCTTATTTACACTAACTATATCAGCTATCCCAACATAGTTTAGTTTAGATATATTATACTAGACTATATTATCTAGGTTGATACCATATAAAACAATTCAAACACATCTCCCAAAGATACCAAAATTACACTAGATTCTAAAGCCATTACTATCAGATAAATCCACTTAGGATTTGATAGAAAAGGTAATGTTTATTATTATGGCAAATTACCTATGTTTCCTAGTGACAAATCCATTTTAGAAATACTTCATGAAAGAAATCTCAAATTATACACCAACATCACAAGCTTGAACTGATATGAGCAAAATTTCAAGTGATAATTTGGGCGATGATTCTACCCCAATTGGTGGTAGAACTTCGGGGAGCCATAACTTTTGCACCATAGCTCCATTTGGCTCCCCATTTAAACCTTTGGAAAGATAATAATGAGGGGAAAACCATGAGATGGAACAATATTTTCTCTAGTGGGTTTTGGCCTCCAAAAACCAAATGAAAGTACCTAAAATTTCAATTTTAGTAGTGTAGTCTAAAAATAGTAAGTTTTAAAAAATAGTAATTCCTTGAATTCTGTATTGTTGTAAATCATGGAAGTTGAACCACTTAATCTCCATCAATATTGGTGACCTTAAAAATAATCCTCCTACCTTAAAAATGTGTATAGATGAAGATGTAACCTAAAAAGGAAAGAAAACATCTCTTCCCAGAGATAGGCATATGTTGTATCTACAATTTTGAGAAATAAAACATCTCTTCTCAGAGATAGCATTATTATTTGTGTTTTCTTGAAATATTATTCAACCAAGACTTTAGAGTTTTTGATCAAGCACACTTTGAGAAAACTTCTCCTTGCATTAGTAACTTAATTGTTAGTGTTGATCCTAATCCCAATACACTTTATATGATTCCCCCCATGCCATATCATTTCCATGATGAAAATGAAATTCTTATTGTATAAACTCAATTAATCAACTTATTTACAACTAAAAACCCCCAATACATCCTTATCTCTAAGGATCTATACCCTAAATATAAGGATAAATCTAGCTTATTTTTTGAAAAATACCATGAAACATTTTCTTGGTCATATGTGAATATGCATAAAGTTTACCTTATCATTGTGGATCATAACATAGTTACATATATAGATTAAAAAACCATTCATCAAAAGAAAAAAGAGTTCTCTCATGAGTTTTATACCTTTTGTCATAAATAAGTAATTAATATCCTTGATTCTAAGTTTATCAAAACCATATATTACTTTGAATAAGTCTCCAACATAGTACCCATTTTCAAGAAAGTCACTATGGTTATCTGCATTTGTATTGACTTTCAATCTCAACTTAGTATGTACTAAGGATAATTTTACTCTAGCTTCCATAGATGCCATTGTTAATTTCAAAATTTACTATGAGATGCTTTACTTCATGGATGGTTTCTTAGGGTACAATAAAATTCACATCTCCTATAAATATCAAAATAACATTACCTTTACTACCAAGTTGGATATATATTTTTACATGAAGATGAATTTTGGCCCTAAAAATGTCAGGGAAACTTAATGTACAACAAACCACATATTTTATGATATCATTACCAAAATATTTGAAACTGATGTGGATGATATTATAGATACATCCAAACATTCTAAAAATCATATTCATGATTTATCCATCATCTACGATTGTATTATTAAAAAAAAATGTAAGCTTAATCCTAATAAGTGTGTCTTTGATGTTATCTCTAGAAAAATTTTAGGATTTTTGGTTTTAGTCAAGGGATTTATGTGCATCCTTCAAATATAAAAATGTTATTGACATGCATATACCTCAATCCATTCATGATATCCACACTTATATTGTGAAACTTGGGGAAATCTACATATTTATTCTTGATTAGGCTTATCATGCATATTTGGTAAATTTGCTTCTCAAAAAAGGTTTTAAAATTGAGTGGAATAAAGCTTGTCAACAAACCTTTGATAACATGAATAAATAATTTCATCTTCCTCTTAATTTATGACCACATTATATAAAACATCATCTCATATTATACACATCATATAACCCTATATCCAGTATGGAAATGTTTACAAAACAAGATGAGTCCAATAAGGCATATGTTATTTATTCGTTACTCATACTTTGATATATTATGAGATCCACTACACCAAGGTGGATTGTGAGTACCTCATAATATAATTTTATGCAAAAAAATTCATCACTACATGGTTTATCAGAATACATATGTAATAGTACATTCTAATTCCATTTCATATATCTTCTCTAGTTATTTCTTGCATGGATATCAAATTAGAAAATGAATGGCACCCTTGGTGGAATTGTATCTTAGGATTATTAATAAAAAATCTATCAAAGACCAAGTGATCACTAATGGAATTATGAATGAACCTATATTAGCTTAGTGACACCTTGAGTACACTCTATGTAATGAAAATGTCATCTTGATCAAAGGCATTGATCAAGCTATTTCCCTTAAACACTACTTCTATAATTTCATGATTGATCTCAAGGATGAGTTCCTTGAGAAAATTTAATTTTTAGCCTCTGAGTATAAAACATTTTTAAAATATACCTTATAATAATTACCCAAGGTCACCATTGATATGCACGAGGATACTTGGATACTCCATTTTGATGGAACCAAGTGGATTTAGGGAGCCAAAGTAGGATGTGTCCTCATCGATCCTTATGGAAAATAATTAATTTTTAATTTTTATTGACCTTAGATGTTACTAATAACATGGATAAAATTAAGGCTTTCATCCTTAGGATGAAAATAACCATCAATATAAACATTTCTTACTTACATGATTTAGGTGATTCATAGCTTACTTGTCACAAAATTAGTGGAAATTATCAATTCAAAGGTGAAAAACTCATAGCATATCATGAGTTTCATATTACCCTTACTAAATAGTTTGTATTTTTCCATTGAACCAATAAAACATGAGAACAACACCATATAAAAATCTCTTTTCTCTTTAACTTCCCTCTTTCACCCTCATCATACACTACATGATACACAATTCATCATCTATATGAGGAAGTATCTATGTACATTATCACCTAATGATGGTTATATTATCTACCATATTAAATCTATTACTACTCAACAAATCTTGTGGTATAAATAAATAATCCAATTTATCTAACATCATACTTATTCTCCTAAGGAAGATTCTCATGAAAATGTTAAACTCCAAAACAAGCCTTTAAATTAATTCCTAGACATAACATCCTTTAATATCATAATTTCAAAGGCACCCTAATTTATTGTGTTATTGAAGATTAAGTTCCTTATATTATTGAGCAAGCACACATGGGAATTTATGATTGCCATTTTAGTATGCATGCTAAAATTTCAAATGCCTATGTATGGGTTACTACTGACCTACTCTTGAAAAGAGACCATCACATTAATGAGGAAGTGAAAGTCTTGATAGTTCCATGATGATATTATTCATTCTCCTCTAGATGAGATTCAAAATATTGAATCTCTTTGGCCATCTTCTATGTAAAGATTATCTCATTATCAATTTACCTTGATTTCAAGATGGACATATCTTAATTATTACTACCATTGAGTATTTTACCAAGTGGGTAGAAGCTATGCCTCTTGTTAGTATTACTGGCATCACTATTTAAAACTTCATCCTTATTCAGAGCATATGCCATTTTTGGGTTATTCACACCATCATATCTAAAAAATGTGGTAATTTAAAAAATAATGACATAAATCAACTTTATGCAAATTTCAAAATTAGGCACAATTTTTCCATACCTTATCACTCTCAGTGTAATGGTCTTGTTGAATCTATAAAAAACATAGTTAAAAATATCTTACAAAATACTAATAGGTATTCTCATCACATTGGCATCTTCAAATTTACACTTTACTTTGGGATTATCATACTTGTATTTATACTGATATTTGAAAAAATAAACTTTCTCTAGCCTATGACATTGATGTTGTCTTCCCACTAAAAGTAGAGTTACCTTATTTACACATTTCTCTTCATGGCATAATTCCTAATGAATATCTCTATGAAGTACACCTTCACACTTTAGAATTAGTTTGATGATACATTATATCTCTTCAACATAATCATTAGTTCAAAAGTCACATTGATAAACAAAATTATAAACAAATAAAAGTTCATACTTTCAATGTCAAAGAACTAGTGTTGAAACTAGACTACACCCACAATAAAGAGGGAAAGTAGGCATAAAAGTGGTGGGGTTATTAACTTATGAAGTAAATACTTGGAACTAAAACTTATAGATTACACATGAATAAAATACATATCTTCAAAGAACCAGACAATGTTCAATTCTTGACTAATTATTTTACTTGACATATGTTATTCTTAGTTTACTTTTGTTTATGCTTTCCCATTTACTATTACATATTACTTGAATTTTTTTAGTTTGTTTATATTATGTTGAAATAATATTCCTTTTAGGTTCTACTTTGACTCATCTAGTTTCAACTTAGCCTCACTTTATCTACACACCTCTAGGTTTCTTTTGTATTATACATATAATATATACTTGGTCCTTATATCTTTTATCATTTTTACACCTCTTGGTTTTTAAGTTTGTAAGTTTCATGGTAAGACTTGGGGAATCAACAAATACCTCCTCATAAATACCCATCCTCTTTATCTTTCTTTCTACAGTCATTTGATTTCTTTTGTCAACTAATGTTTCCTTTATGATTATTTGGCATATTCTATCATAATGTGCATCCTCTATGTTTTTTCTTCACAACTCTCTATTAATTATGACTCTTGTATTTTAATTTTTTGAGTTACATAATAAGACTTGGAGAGTAAACTATATCCTCTTCACAAACTCCCTTCATTATTCATCTTACTTTATAGATTTCTTTCACTTCCAACCTTAGCTAGGTGTCTTCTTAGAAAGATAAGGAAATGGTTAAGAGTAGTGTTTTTTCTTACTTAGAGTTAGACATATTTTCTTTTGGTAAAAATATAACAATATATCTACATGTCCTCACCCATATTCTACCCTCTCTTATGATGATGTCTCAATCTACCTATCATTATACCATAATCCCTCATACATGTTTTGTGATTGGGTCAATTTATGCTCATTTCCATGAATTCCTTATTTTTCATCTCTTTTTTGGTTCATCTAGGTCAGTGTCAATCTTTCACTCTTTTCTAAGGTGATAGTCTAGAAGTGTTTAGGAACCATGGTATTAAACTTATTCTCTCTAGTGGATAGGTGTATGCTCTCTTCTGATAATAATTTTTAACACTGATTTTTTATTTCTATGAATCCACATAGAGGAAAATAAAAAAATAAAAAAAGTTAAAATCCATATCATAAGAAAAGGCAATGCTAAAATGAAAATTATATCTTAAAAAGGCATATCATACTAAATACATGAGTTTTTTGGCACATATCCTTTCATATTCTAATCTCAAACTCCACAGTTGGCCTCATTATAGAGTTGAGGTCCATTGGTGTGTTATAGGTTAATAGACTGGGGTAGGAGGTCTAATTATATCATTACTTAGTTATATCTTACATTTTATTACCACCTAATTTCTCATGTGAGTACCTAATCTTCATAGTAGACTGATAGCTCTATAAGGGATCTTGAGGAGTAGGGAACATGTAATTGGAAGATAGGATCCTTTTATTTTTCATGTATGATAGCCTTCATGGGATGATATTTAGATTTCACTAGTTATCCTAAGCTTATGTTTGCTACGTAGAGTTCTTTAGGGCCATTGATGTTGAAAACCTCTAAGACTTGCCAAATTGATTTGAGTGTCTTGTTTCTAGTAAATACCATTTTTTCAAATTTGTGATGTCTGATTTTACTTCCCTCTAATTTTTCCCCTTGAAAAGAAAGTTTGTTTCTAAAACTCCCCAATATTTTTTATTTCCTATTCTTCATCCACTTTCAGACATATAACATTATGATAATTTTAGATTTTATCATATTTAGAATATAAGCCACATCTTTGAGTAGTTGTGCAATGATCTCTTAGTCATTACCTTATATTTTTAGGATTTATCTTAAATATGTTTGGGAGAATGAATTTTCTATTCTCTTTTTACAGACAATCTGGTCCCATTTCTCCATTTCATGCTTTCATGTTTCACCTTTTCTATAAAACATTCAGTTCCATTTTTTCCTTTTTGACATCTTTGTTTGAGTTTGATTTCTCTTACTTTAATATTTTTACTAGCATTAAACATTTATTTGTGTCCTTTTCTTGATTTTATTTTTCACTTATCTTAATTTGGAAGCATTTGTTTAGTTTTTTGGTCCTAGGGTAACCCTGCTTGATGGTCACCAATTTTATATTATGAATTATTTTCCTCCTTGGATATTTTGGTTCTAACCTAACCTAATTGATCTCATCTTGCCATTTTTCCAATTTTTTCAATCATTTCTCAATTTTTTTCATTTTACATACAATTATTGATGATATTACATGTGCACAATGATTTTACCTATTTTAAGACTTGTATCCTTAGGTTTTCTAAAATTTAGTTACTACACCCTCCATTATTGACACTAATATATTTACATGCAACGTTTATTATAATGGTAATTCAAGGTATGTATATGATAAATTTAGTTATTCATTTATCAATAATTCATTCAACATTTTCTTTCAGTTAATCTCTTTTATGTTACTATGTGTCTATAGTATCCCAAAGCACCATCCCACATTAAACTATTATGACATGTGATGAAATTTGTGTGGGGAATATGCATCAACATGATAATTTAATATTTATAATTTATTGATATTTTTTTTCCAAGGGTCTATTGGTGTACCAATCTCCTTGAGTACATGCCTTAAAGGGTGAACTAGGAATGGGTGGGATTAGATCATATAAATTTATGAGATATGTTTGTATACTATTAAATAATACCCTAATTAATATAATTTGACCTATTTTGAGTCTATTTCTATCTTATATCTCTATTTACTTTCCATTCAATCTTGCTAGCCACCCTGTATTCATACTATATTGGCCATACTAATATGATATATTTTGTACTTATCTCTATCTATATTGTATCTACTTGGGAGATATATTTCTAAGTATATATTTTATAATTTTTAATATATCAAATTGGATGATATAGTACCATGTCAGTTGACATATTTTTAATTATATTAGCCTATATGATACAATCAGCTTAGAGTTCAGGGATAGTTTTGGCTAGTGAAACCGTATATATAAGGGTAAAATTCCATTCCAAAACTATATAACACACTCATATTATTTTCTTGAAATTATATTTATGATATTAATTAGTAAAAATGAGTAAAAATCCATTTAAATTCTTATCTTGGAGGCCTATTCTTGGTTATGGCATTTAAATCTCAATGGGAGGAGTCATGTCGATGATGTGCCACAATATTTTAATCCCCTAATTAAGGATGTATAGGTTTTATTCTTTCCATTTTAGTTCTTCAACCTATCCCATCTCTTTCAAAGTTCCATTTGATCTCAAGGGGGGGGGATTTATGCACTGACCAGTCCACCCAAAGGTAAGTATATCTATCCCCACTCTCTTTCATTTATTTAATTAGTATATTAGATATTACTTTGTTCATTTATATTGTAAAATTCTTATTTATACTTGCTTATGTTCCTCTTTATAATGAATAATCTAGTATAACTACATGGTTACTTAGCCTTATCATTTATCACCTTATATGGCATAAATTACCCATTTTTTGACCATTGCATAAATTATCTTATTATTATTTAGTAATTTTATCTATATTGGATCTAGGTTACCCTATTTCACTAGTTCCTTGCATGTAGTATACTATTATATCCTTGATATACCCCTATCTAATCATTAAAATGATCATTTATCTATATTAATCCATAGTGAGAGTTATAATCCATGTCATAGGCTTAGGATCTATAATCCTTTCCTCTTTAAATTTGAGTGTAAGTTACCCTATGCTAATTTTATAGTTATTCTAGGTGTTTACCTACTCTTCCAAGTATATGTAGTCTCTATTTTTATGACCTTATTTGTATCCTAGTATATCAAGAGAAAGAGTATTGTTATAGGTTGTCATATCCCATGCATACACACTTAATATTTAGAGTCCCCAATGAAGGATACTTAGTAATTAATACTTACATTTTAATCTTTACCTACAACATCTCACATAAAGTGCCACTTGAGCTAAGGGAGAGATTGATGCACTAAAAATTCAACCCAAGGTAAGTATTCATATCCTTAAATTCTTTATTTTATTTACTTTAGTAGATATATATGAATTTGCTATATTAGTACATTTTTGTCTTAAATTCTAGATTAGTTTATGCTTGTTAGTGTATTTTATCTTTGCATGGTGTTATAACCTTAGTTAGATACCTTTTGGTCATAATAAGTAATTTAGATACCTCTTGGTTACCACCTAATGAAATTTATATCTATTTAACTTACCCATTTCATCTCAAATCAAGGTTATATTTGTTCATCAGTTCCTTGCATAAAATTCCTAATTAAACCCTTGACATATTTAGTATGAGATTCTAAATTTTCCTATATTTAATGACATTTATACTAGTGACCATATATTCCCTACATACATTCTAGTGAACTTGACATTAGAATGTACGTATGAGATGGTCAATGGCTAATTTGCCTCAATAATGTATTTGGTCAATGGGTAGATTATTTGGTAATGTTCTCATACTGAAATGGTCGATGGCTAAATGATCTCAAAAATTTATTTGGAATCAACCCAAATAACATTACACACATCCTCCTCTTAACGATGCTAAAAAAAATCTTATTTTCCAACCTCATATTCACAACAAGATGATTTAAACTTTCCAAAACAAATATATAGATACTTGTATTATATATATGGACATTAGAGGTGTGTCATTAGAATACATAATACATTAATTCTACTCATTTAATATTTTCAAATGTTTAAATGAAGCATGAATAATTTATGATCTACACCCAAGACCTCATGAGCATATAAAGATTAGCTAACAAATGTTAAGATTAAAACAACATGATGTAAACCTTCATTAGAAACCTGATATTTGCATATGATTGGGATTATATTTAGTGATAATAGGTCATTATAAATGATAATTTATGTTGAAACATCTCCTTTATAGCTATAAACTAGTTGAATTTGATCAAGAATAGAAAAAGTGATGCACAAGAAGACTCTAGAATTTGTCAGCACTTGCTTGTCTAATTTGAGCATGTTAATTGTAATATAATGGGGTATATTTATTGTAATGTAATATCAATGAGAAACCTCCATATTGAAACCAAGATGAATAGTTGTAAATGAGCCCTCAATAGTTCACATGGATTACTAATGTGAGCCCTTAATCTTACATAATATAAAAGGTGGAGGATTCTCCCCATAATATCTTTATGAGAGTCATTATGGGCCCTTAATATTTTTTCCAAGATGATGGGTGAAGAATAATTCTCAATAAGACACATGGATAACCAATGTGGTCCCTTCATTTTATTTCCAAGATGAAGGGTTGAGAATACTCTATAAAATATCTCAAAAGATTCATTGTGGGCCCTTCATCTTATCTCCAAGATTAAGGGTGGAGAATAATATTTCATATTAATTAATTTAGTAATTAACTTGGCTCAAAAAATAATATTCCATAGGATCTCAAGATTATTTCTTGAATGAACATTCCTTTTGAAAGTAAAAGAAGGAATTAATAATTGAAAGGAAATTATAATTCCATTTGAATAGAACTATAATTAGAAGAATGGTTAATTAAATTCATCAAAGATTAATTTAATTAATACAATATGGGGAATTTTATTGTAAGAATGATTTAGAGAAGGGTAATTGATTTTATCAATTGATCACTGAAGGGGAATTAGTTGTATTAATTGATTAGCAAGGGGAAATTAGTGAATTGACAAGAATAAAATAATTGATTAGGGAAATTAGATAGAATAATAATTAAACATATCGAATATGGTGAATTATCCCACGTAAAGATTCCCCAAGGTGAATTAAAACTCATACATTAGATGAATATGAGAATTTTTGCTAAATACATGAATTCAAACCAGTTTGTGTGCAATTACAAGAAGTCATTCCATTTTGAAATTTTTACATAGAAGTGATAAAAATGGAGTGTCTACATTTTACCTTAATTGAGAAGGCATTGTGAGGGACTAGATGAAGCAATGAATTTTCAAAGAATGAAAAATTCAAAAGGAGGATGAAAAATTAGATGAAAAAATAATGGATGTTATAATTTCATTGTTCCCAACTGTCAAGTGTAAGAGATTGAATGGAAAGATAAAGACATGATTTTAGTGAAATTAATAAGGATGATGCACCTTGAGATGGCATGTGGTGATGAAAAATGTGGATGGGATCTTGAAAAAGAGATGAATAATCTAGAATAAAAGAGAAGATTAGCCTATGGACAAGATTAATCTACTTGATCTAACACTTTCACATATTGAATTATGATGATGATGAATTGATTTTCCCTAAGTTGGAAAAATTGGGAAGGATACATTCCAAAAATAAGCTACACACTTTGAATTTACCCAAATAGGATGGAATTTTCAAACATGGAATTATAATTTCCCCCAAATAAGGTGGAATTAATTTGATGAATTGATAGAGTGATCATGTTGTTTGTTAGTCGTATGTTTGGATCAAATAGACAGAGAAGTATTTGATTTATGGAATTGACATGTAAAAATTTCTGAAAATTAATTTTTAATTTTTCACATGATTATATACATCATGATATAAAACACCATGAAGATCTATCCATAATGTGAATAAGGACTAACCCCCAATCCAATAGGATTTAATATACAAACACACCAAGAAATTAAAACGTTAGAATGCATAATATCTTTAGGTTTTGAGTAAAATATAGTAATTCATTTAAAATTAACCCATTCAAGCATGTGAAATACATAAAAAAAAGACTAAGAATATAATTGACATTAATTCACCAATGATAAAAACCATGATAACAATGCTAATGTATGCCTATGGATGGGATCAAGTATAAGTGCATGGAAAGGGACACCATAATGATGACCTTATTGTCACAATGGACTGAGTCAAAGTAAAAATAAAAAACAAACAAACAAGCAAATAAGAAAACACATAAATAGGAAAAAAAAGCAATAAAAAATAATCTTGTCTTTGATCAAATCAAAATACACGTGTGAAGGCTTATGAAGAGTGATGGTTTGAATGGATTCCCCAAATAAAGGATACATGAAAGGGGAAAGGAGTGAGAATTATACATCTAAAAATAAGTTACATAATTAAACTTATCCTAAATAGGGTGGAAGTGATGGGCTTTAATTAGAGAGATTTGATTTGACTTTGACCTAAATAGGATGGATTTGGGAAGGACACATCCCAATGATAGCTTATTCAATTGGATTAAGACTGATCAAGGGTTTAGGACAATAAAGATATTTTTGGATTTTATGGCTCTATATATATTTTTAGTGATTTTGGCCTATATTTTTTAGGATGTTTTAATGTTATGAATTTTTATACCTTTTAAATGTTTTTGAGGTTTTGACATCTTAACTCAATGGAGAATTATGATATGCAGAATGACTTAAATTATAAAATAATGAGATCAGGGAACTAACTTACAAATTGGTGAAAGCATGGAATGGGAATGTAATAACAAATGGCATGATTGGGATGATCAAATTGGATAATAATGGATGATAAGTGGATGAGTAATATCAAAGGACCATGTCACATGAGAACCATCATATCTATTCATCAGTGTTTCACTAAGAGGATATGCCAAGAGATTTTCTAAAATAGGGCTCAAAACAACTTCCACTTTCTTATTAAGACCAAGATAGGAGGGAAAAGTGGACCAGGGTAGGATGAATAGAAATGTGGTTCAAGATAAGATAATATGATGGGAATGGAATGGATTTAAATAAAGACAAAAATGCCACCAAGTGTTAAGGTACTTGTAAAAAACAAATTATTTACATGACACTAGAAACATGTTTTCATTATGGTACTTGCCCAAGGTGCCATAAGCATGGTTTTCACTATTGGATGAATTATTTATCTTTTTTTTTTTTTTTTTTTTTTTAAATTTTTTATCATCTCAACTCAAATGAGGATGACAAGATGAATAATGTCTAATGTGTGATCTCTAACCCATACCAATTATGAATAGATTCTCTATTATAATTTTGTTGTTGATGTGGGATGTATTGATGTTGTTATGATTTTTGATGGCCATTGATTCTTATTCCTCCAAACCTATAGTAAGGTGTCTTCTTAGTCTCTTTAGAAGAGGGTGATACCAAGGAGTGTATATATGGATAGGCATTAGGTAAATGATATGATTGGATAATGGAATATAGGTCATAAATTAATAATGAGATCACTATAGAATGTATAATGGTTAGGGGATAAATGAAAGTTGGGACTTTTAATCATGCATAGTGTTAATTATAGATTCAAATTGATTTTGGTTATGGTGGGCCCAATATTGAGTTTAATAATGTATTCATAAAGTAATGAGGAAATAATTAGCTCACCTATTGGTACCTTAAAGAATTTTTTACCAATAAAGTGTTCTTGATTGTTCTGATTTGGATTATCTAATAATTGATTTGAATAAGGTTTCACTAAGAGAGGTTGATAATTCATTTTAATTATACATTAATTTCTTAAGCAAGGTTTCACTAAAGGATTTTGATTTTTGATTCTATTTATCATCTACCTCTTTAAATAAGGTTTTATTAGAATATGTTCAATTTAGACTTTGACTATCCCCTAACATCTCAAATAAGGTTTCACTAGAAGATTGTTCTTCTATTTGAATGTTATCTTGGATCCCCAAATATTTTTCCATTAAAATGTCACCATGAAATAAGTTCAACAATGTGTGATTCTATTGTTCCCAATCAATGTTTGTGGGAGGTTAAATATCAATATAATGGATAGTATGGTTAATGGTAAAGACATGTATAATATTAATGGAAGGGTAAAAGGTAGCATAGTACTCATAGAGGCTACTACGATAACTTGCATTAGTGTCAAATTAAGCATCCTCAAAAATCATGGAAGGATCATGAATATATTCAATCTGATATATAAGAAGTGTGTAGCTGATGCCATAACATATACTAAGATATGATAATTATGAATTGATTTAAACTCAAGCAGATATAATAGAAGTGTATAACTAATTATATAATACCCATTAATGTATTCTAATTTTGAATTTGCAATGTTGATACTAATGTTGATTCTAATTCTGATGCTAAATATGATAGTGGTTATAGAATGGAATCCAATTCTATAATTAGTTCTAAAATAAAACCTAATCCTAATGTTAATATTGATCCTAATTATGATTTAAACTCATAGATGATATGTTAGATTGGGTTATCCACAAGTACCTTTTTCACTTCTTTTTAAGTAGTAGAGGTTTGGGGATATAAAGATTTATAGGAATGGGGAACCTTTGGCAATGGATGAAATATATATTACTAGTCAATAATGGGTTATTCAAAGGTGAGATCATCAAATAAAGGCTCATTAAATATGTGTTCATCAAAAATAGAAGGATGGTCAAAGGGTGACTCATCAAACATGGATGGTTTGATAAAAATGTTGAAGATGGGAGATTTGTATTGATCTTGACTTGGAAGTAGACTAGTCTGATTATGCTTGGGAAAATGATCTTGGCATATACCTAGTGAGTGATTCTTAGAACTAAATGTAATTAGATCCTTAGTAGATGATGGATCTTAGACTAGTAATGACAAGACATTATTGGATTATTAGATTTTTTGTGGTTCAAAATTTGAATGAGCATTAGATAAAGGTATCAAAATAGTTTCCCTTTTTTATAGCATGACCAAGATCAAGTGGGTAAATATTAAATAGGATGCTTGACATATATCACTATGAGACAGTGTGAGTAATCCTAATTAACATAGAATCTAGGTTTCCTATATCAAAATTTGTAAGTAGTCAAGCACTTATTTTAAAGAGTCATAAAAAGAGATTATCCCTATTTTCAAAAATGTATCATTCAAGGGCTTGACTTGGTGTGAACACCATAGAATTAAATATAAAGTTAATATAAAGATTATATAAAGATTCCCCTAAGAAAGGATACATGAAAGGTGAATTATTGGAATGGAATTGGCCCTAAGCATGGTGGAATTGATTGGATTACCCTAATCTCAAATTATAATTTGACATTAGATTAGATTCAAGTGGTAGAAAGGATGGATATCATGACTTCATCATTCCCAACCGATAGGTGCAAGAGATTGAATGGAAAGATAAGGACATGAATTTATTGAAAATGACAAGAGAAAATATTGTAATTGAACATGTTTTATTTGAACATGATAAAAAAATCACATAGAGACTAGAATTCAATCCTAGTTTTGAAATAGGATAGAATTAGACATTTGGGAAAATGACTAGAATGGGTCAAAATTCACATGGATAGTATAATGGTACACTTTCAAATAAGAAATGTATGTAGTTATTTTTTTTGGATGTATAAGGGAATAATTTTGACTAGGAACATGAATAGAATAATGCCTATTTGTAAAGGTGTAGTATAACAATATGGTGGACTTTTATTTTGAATTTGTTTGATGGGGTTGGTTTTTGAATAAAAACTAGTTGTTGACATGAAAATAAATCATAAACACACAAACATTATGATATAATTTAATAATTGAAGTGGGTGTACATCACATTCATTGAACCTTCAATATACATACATTGAGAGAAGATTAAAAGTTGAAGATTCATTAAAGAAATTATTGTAATTATTGGTGGTGTTTTAATCCCACCCTTCTCTAAAAAGGGTATATGAGAAAGATGATATTTAAGGGTGTTTTTAACATTTTCAACCCTAAATAAATGAATGATTTTCAAAAAAATAGGTATATAATAAGCAATCTAATATCAGGCTATTCATAAGAGGGTCTTGTCCCTTCACAACCACTTCAACTATAAGGGTCTTAGTGAAGTGCTACTAGATTTAGGGTTTGCTTACAATTTTAATTGAATTTATATATGGTATTTGTATAAAACCCATAATAGGTGATACTTGGGAATAAGTTCATCAATGAATAAGTTTAATCTTGTTTCCAATATTTATCCTTTTAAAGGTACCACACCTTGACATTAAGTATTGGAAAGAACTCCCTAGGGTTCTTTCCTCAAACAATAATGTGCTTACACAAAGTCAAGACTTCACAATATAAATTCTCCTTAATTTTTATACCCCATCAGATAAATGATTTTTGGTATGAATTTTAGGTAATGATGTTCCAATTACTACACCCTGAAGACTTGTGAGAAGGTGATGAAATCCAACTTGTATAATCTAAAAAATAATGTATTTTCATTCTGATTTGATCAATTCCCACTAGAAGTGATCAAAGAGCATAGTAGGAAAATATTTAGGATAAAACAAATAGGAACCTTAAATTTTTGGGTCACCTAAAATGGAAGAACATACATGTAAAATATCCTCACAAAACACTAAAGTAACAAGAAGCAAAAGAAAACTTGTACGAAATGAAGAATATTAAACAATAAGCAAGTTTCCTTATATCCCAAAATGAAATGTGAGTAGATAGTGTATGTTTTAATGAACCAACACACCCTTTTCTGGAACCTACAAACAAACAAGGTAAGTAGTTTTGCTTTATGGGTCTTTGGCATGTGTAAATATATAAATAAAATGATAAAAGTAGTAGTCAGTATTTTAATGATAAATTATAAATTATAAATTATTTTTGAACAAACTTTTAATAGGAAACATCCTCACACCCTTGTAAAATTTAGATTAAAAAATATAACAAATCAAAATTTATGATTATTTTATCAGCTATTTTTAACCAAAAAATAAAATAAAAATAAAAGGTGGTATTTAGTAATTTGACCATAAATCATAAAATATACATCAATTTTTAACATATTTTAGAGTTTTTTTATAGGAAAATTTAAAACACCCTTAAAAACATTAATATTAAAAATGATAATAGATTAAAAGTTATGAATATTTTACCAACCATTTCTTAGCTAAAAAATAAAATAAAAAATAAAAGGTGATAGTAATTTGAACATAAGTTATAAAATATACGTATGTTTTCAATAACACTTTAATAGGTTTTTAATAGGATAAATAAAAACATACCTAAAAAATTTTAGATTAAAAAATATAACAGATCAAAATTTATGAATATTTTACCATCCATTTTCTAGTAAAAATCAGAATAAGGTTTTTTAACTAGAAGACTGATAAAAGAGACTAGAAGAATTTGTGGGGTGAAACTTAGGTCCCAATGGGAGTACCATGTGTTTCATTTTAATATATAAAACATTAATTTTATTCATTTAATATTTTCAAATGTTTAAATGAATCATGAAGAATTAATGATCTATACCTAAGACCTTGCAGGCATATAAAGATTAGTTGACAAATATGATGAAAACCTTCATTGGAAACTTCATATTTGTGTATTATTAGGCTTATATGTCACATAAATATTCATTTTTAAATTCAAATTCATATTGAAGCATCTCCTTTTAATCTATGGATTAATTTAATTTGATCAATAATAGAAAATGTGATGCACAAGAAGACTACAGAATTTGTCAGCACTTCCTTGTCTAATTTGAGCATGTTAATTACAATTTAATGAGGTATGTTTAATATAAATGAGTACCCTTAATATTAAATTAAATATGAATATTTGAAAATTATTCCTCAATAGTTCACATGGATCAATATATGGATTAGTAATGTGAGCTCTTCATCTTACTCAAGATAAAGGGTGGAGGATGGTATTTGAAAATATAAAAAGAGGATTAATATAAGTCTTTTATATTGTTTCCAATATGAAGCATGGAGGATTATCCTCATAATATATTTATGAGATTCATTTTGGGACCTTCATATTTTTTCCAAGATCAAGGGTGGAGAATCATTTTGAATAAATCACATGAATAATTAGTGTGGGCCTTTCATCTTATTTTCAAGATGAAGGGTTGAGAATACTCCATAAAATTTCTCACAAGATTAACTATGGGGCATTCATCTTGTTTTCAAGATGAAGGGTGGATAATAGTATTACATATTATTTACTTTAGTAATTATATTAGTTTAAAAAATAATATTGAATAGGATCTCAAGATTCTTTCTTTAATGAAGATGCCTTTTGGAAGGAAAAGGAAGAATTAATAATTGAAAGGAAATTATAATCCCATTTTCATAGAATTATATTTATAATAATGATTAATTAAATTTATAAAAGATTAATTTAATTAATACAGTGTGGGGAATTTGATTGTATCAATTTATCAACAAAGAGGAATTAGTGAAATGACCAAAATAAAATAATTGACCAGAGTAACTAACTCTTATATTAATTAAATAGATATAATATGGTGAATCATCCCATATAGATATGCTCCAAGCTGAATTCAAACTCATACATTAGATTAATAAGAGAAGTTGGGTTGAATAGATGAATTTGAACTAGTTTGTGTGCAATTGTAAGAAGTAGTTCTATTTTGTAAGTTTGACATGGAAGTGATAATGTTTACAAGAGGTACCTTCAAACCATAACATATGATGGGAATCCTGATCATACTTTACATCTTAGAACATTTGGAAACTTATACAAAGAATAGATTAAAACCAATACTTATGAAAATATGAAGCTTCTAGTTAAAAATCTAGTTGGGGGTGCATTCAAATGTCACAATAAGCTTCAAACCCATTAAATTAAAAATATAGAGAACAAAGTTAATGTTATAGTCAAATAATTTGAATATCATGATATTAATAGAAGTAGTATTGGTAACTTTGTCAATACTAATAAATTAACTAAATAATCCACCCATGATTTCATCAAATGATGGAATTCTTTGGCACATAAATCAAATGATGACATAAGTGAAGAAAATATTTTTAAAATCTTAATCATCACTTAAAATACTTTACTTCAATAAAATTAAGGTGCTTCTCTCCTAAGACCTTGGAATAATTATTTGATCAAGCTAAAATACAATATTATCTTATGAACTAATTTGAACCTTTTCAAAATTCTAGTAGGGAATCTTTCCAAATATCAACTAATGTGATTAGTACCAACACATAACAAATAAAACATCCCTGACACAAGTTGGGAGTATATTCTATAAATAATTAAAAAAATTAATGTCCAAAGGATGCCACCTTCTAGTCCCTTGATATCTAACTCATACAATCCTTTTTTACCATAGTACAATTTCAATTTTGTTTTTTGGTGGCATGCTAGTGTTGTTAATTCTCATTAAAATTGTTGTGAAATCAAGAAATTTTCTTGTGACCTCATGCTATTTAAAAAATTCAATCATGAATCTATTTATAAGAGTGTTATAAAGAATATATCAAAGATTCTAAAGTTCAACATTCCAATGAATCACATCACTATAGTAAAAAATATCAACACAAACCTCAATAGACTTCCAATCCTAATACTACTCTTATGAACAAAATTTTAGGTGATATTGATGCCAATTATGATAAATATGACATTGAATTCTGATATGATAATATGGAAAAGGTAAACTATAAACATAAATCTTCTCATAAATATACTATTACCAAACCTAAAAAACTTCTCAATGAGATATGCTTGTCAAAGATACAACCTATAATAAAAATACTAACACACCATATAATGGTTCATGAACTTCACTAAAAAAAACCTCAATCTAATGACAAACCTCCTAAAATTACCAAATCAAAAAAAAAAAAATGATAGTTATCCGCATAAGTATCATTATGGTTCTTAACAAAAATCAAGTCAATGTAATTTCATATAAGATGTTAACACTATGCCTTGAAATATTCCTCTAATGGAACTCATGAGAACATCACCCTATCATCATAATTTTTTCATGAAATAATTGAAATATATAGAAGAGATACCTTCTTCAATTGAAATTAAGTCATTATTCAAGATCATGAAGGCCAAAAACTTATTGAAGTCCATACCATTGAAACCAAATCCCATCTTCAACCAACTAAAAAACCCTATTGAGTTTCCCAAGGATGACATGATCAAAGATAAAATTATATTTCAATCCAATGACATATATTTTTATTAATACCATGCTTAATGATGTTAAAATAATAAAAGTACTCATGGATTAAGGTTTTGGCATTAATTACACGTATATACAATTACTCAATAAATTAGGCCATTATACCAAATATTTTATGAGAAAAAAACTTACTTTACATGTATTTGATAAAGACAACCAAAAGCCTCTTGGATGAATTTAGCTTCCACTAACTATAGGACCCAAAATTGTATGCAAAAATCTTACTTTTATTTATCTCCCACTTTATCATAGCCTTGTCTTAGTCTATCCTTGGACTCACTGCATGACAAAAATCAATTAATCTAGTAGCCAATTCTTAAAGTTTATTCATGATGGATTTTATTACAAACATCAAGATGATCCTAATAGATGGGGTCTAAAATTACCAAATGCTAACATACAATTTCATATTTCTGCTACCAAAACTATCAATAGTACTCTTTTTCATGACTTTGTTAACATGCATGTCAATATTCAAGTCATAATTATTGAATTTTATGATGATGCACCCAATTATATTTAAAACATTTGTAATATAAAAAAGTTACAACCATATATCTCATAAAGACTCCCCATATCTTCTACCAAGAGATAGATCCCTTCCTTTGATTGAAAACTATAGTGAAAACCCACCTCCTACTAATGCTATTGAATTTTCCTATGATTAAGACTCTTTTGAATGCAATGAATATGTGGTGGATTTTTTTTTCAAGAACCACTATTACTCTCTTCTATATATTTTAGTAAACTTGGTATATCTGCCAATGATACTTTAATGAAACACCTCAAAACTTTAACAAAACATGCATCATGTCACCATCTTATGATGAGGCTTATATTGTTTACCAATCTCAATAAAGGCATTTGAATGTGCTTCATTAACAAAATACCCTCACTAAATGCATAATTTCAACTAGAATGTCAACCTAGTGTAACTTTCTTATGACTTTGATTCTCACTCTGATTCAAGTGACTAAAAGAATAAAATATGGACATAGAAGGTTATGCACCTTATGTTAATCCACCATTATAAAATAATAACTATGTGTTGTAATAAATCTAATATTTTTCTTCAAATACTCATCAATGGTTACTTCTAGAAATTATTTCCAAAAAATTAATTTTTTCACTACCTCACTTAGGTCAATATAGTTCAAAAAACCTAAAAATAATTACACTATATTGGTTGGGATGATACCATTTAGGAAAACCAATTATATAAACCTAACTACCTCAACCATCATGTCACTATAATCCCATATACTTATAATTATAACAACTCAACTGATATAGTTAAAGAAAACCAAAAACATCTAATTGTATTGGCCATGATAGAGCCTAGAAAACTTTAGATAATTCCAACTATATCACTATAATATCCCTGATAGATCCAATTGTATGACTATGATATAGTTTAAATAAATTCATGAAAAACAACTAAGAAAATTAACCCAAAAATAACTATATTGACCATGATATAGTTCAAAAACATTCTCCTAGAAACAACTATATTGAGAGTGATATAGTCTAAGAACATTTGACCAGAACCAAATGTATCAACCATGATATATATCAAATGGATTCATGTAAAACCAAATGTTTTATCTATACCAATATAATCAAAACAAACATATAAAATTAAAACTACCTCAGAATGGTGAATACCATCGAGAAAGATTCAAAAACACTTCATGTAGATACAAAAATTACCTAAATTCCAAAGCCACTACTATGAGATAGTTTCACATTGAATATGACATCAAAGGTAATAAATATGTAAATCTTGAAGTTGATATTGGTAATCATGATCCATTAACTCTCTTTAAATCACAAATGGGAAAATATTATGAAGCCATCCTTTCCTCAATTAATACATTGGAGAATCTTATAATTGGGAAAATATTGTTAGCAATATAAATATCCTCTTATATATAGGAAAGAGATAAGACCATACTAGAAGAAACTAAATACAATTGGCCTTAACAAAAAGTAGAGGTTAAAATAAAGAGATTTTTGTAAGAGGGATATCAAGGATATACTAAGGAAACACCATGCAATGAAATATAAAATAAGGGAAACCTATATCCAAGATGGTAAAAACTAAGCTAAAAATAATAAATTCTATTAGGCAGTTAACTTAGCTAAATAATAAAGTGACATCTGATATAATGAAGGTTTATAACCAAGAGGTATCTAACTTAGGATACACTATTATGAAAAGATAAAAAATAATAATAATAAGCTAAGATAAGCATGGATAAGAATACAAAAACATACTACTATCTCCAAAAATAAACTACTCTAGTGTATGTATATAAGCCAAATAAAAGAAAAAGGTTTAGAGATATGGATACTTACCTTGGGTTGATTTATGAATGCTTAAATATGCCCCTTAGATTAGATGTCACTTTATGATAAATGTTTTAGGTGAAGACTTAAATTATAAGGATGAATGCCTATATATCCTTAATTGGATAATCCAATGAAATATTCCTTATATTGAACTTCAAAAACCTTAAGCAAGGCTAAAACTCCACAAGAATAAGCTCCTAGACTGTGGCTCCTCTTATTATAATATAGGTAGGATTTCATACATAACTAAATCAAAATGGTGTGTGTTTTTTATAAAAATGTGACTTTGGAGCCTTATATATAGATACAAATCTAGAAAGTAACCTATCAAATATGTTGATGTACTAGATCTAAATTGATACAATATACAGTTCTTGACACAAAATATTACTACATCAACCATGTCGATATAGTAAATAAAGGAAAATAACTATATTGACTAGAACCAATATAATTATAAATTATGTAGATAGGAAAACTAATAGTGTTAGCCATGGATGATATAGTTGTAAACCTAGGGGCAAAAAGAGAACTAACCTGATCCTGATCAAGTTAGTCAGAAGAAAACTTGAATCTAGGTAGAGGAGGAAGAAAGTAGAGAAAATAACACTAGACAAAGATAACTTGATTGGAAAAAAATATAATGAGTGTAAAAATTTGTAATAGGTAATCATAAGACACCAATTTATTATGAATTACCACAAGACAACACAACCTAGATCTTGATGCACTCTTTATGATGTGCACTTAGAGAGAAAGGTCTACTGATGAGTCTTTTAATAAAAATCACCAAAGACTAAAATATATAGGTTTATACATATTCCCCACTCAAATATCATCATGTGTTAAAATAAGGTAACATGAGATAATGATTAAGAAAAAAACATAGAAATGTAACATATAAAATGAAATTTGTTAATATATTTTGATAAAATGAGGTAATGAAAGGAACATAGATAAAATATACATACATTCACTTACCTGGTTGGTTGAAAATTAATGGTATACTATGTGAGATTGCTAAAAGGATGACTTTGGAAGGTCGATATCATAAAAATGATGATGTACAGTGCCAAATCTATCTTACAACTATTCAAGTAGGCTGGAAAAATAAATTAAAAAAGACATTTATGGAAAAATATTCCTTTAGTACCACAAAATTTTGAGATGCCATGATTATAGTGCTTTTTTTAGTTCTTCAAATGGACCTATGGAAATAAATATCTGATCAAAAAAAAAATCCAAAGGATAAATTTTGACAGGTTCATTTTTTTTTCAAATTTTACCAGAAATAGGTAAAAATAAAATCATTCAAACATTTGATATTTTGAGTGCTCTGAGAGACCATTTATGATGTATAAATAGATGATGGCTAGATGATGGAGAGGTGGATGTTTTGAAATATGTGATGGGCTTATTGAAACAACTATAAAATTAAGATATGTCATTAATGTTGGGATGGGTAGATATGCTAGATCTAGAAAAATGAAAGTTGATGTAAATGCATATGATAGAATTTGCCCCAACAAGCCTAAAATAAAATATCAAAATTCAAAGGTTAATGGGTAGGTACTACATTAGTGAAAAATTAAAAAATCATTTATTGGGGGAAAATTAAGAAATCATCACGACAAAAAAACTAAATCATCCATGTTGATATAGTTTGGAAGAGGGGAAATCACAAAAAGGTCGATATAGTTTGAAACCTTATATAATAGAGTACATGTAAACTAGTCAATATAATTATGTATCGAGAAACTAGCCAAAAAAGATATAAACAAAAAAGATAATATCCATGACATAGTTAATAATTGATTTAAATAGACCATTGTAGTCAAATAGATGATTGAGGTAATAAAATATGGACTATGTGGTTAGTATAATAGAAATAATAATGGTTGATAGAGATAGAAAATTAGTACATAGCCAATATAGATAGGTAAAATGGTTGATATAGTATAAAAAATATTATATGGCTGATATAGTTAAGTAATATGTTCAATATATTAGGATTTTAACCACATGGATGATATAGTGAAAATTTCTAATTTTATATAAATTTTAAAATTTTACTTATGTTTTGACTGATATTTTTTTGATTAAAAATTAATTGAGATTTGTTGTTTGGAAATTTTCAGGTGTAGAGATGTCCACAACTATGCCATATGTAGATTCATATTGGTTTCTCAATGCGCTAACTATGTTTTATATTAGGAGAAATCATTTTGATTAGTATAGTATTTGGATGGATTATGGAGATGTGTCGAGTGTCATTGGATGGAAACATGATCATGATGTTCTTATAACATTGGTAGAGGAGTAATGATACCTTAATATTAGAGGTGGATGGGGATAAAGTGAAAATTATGATCACACTAGAGGATTGGTATGCAATTCACCATAGGTAGTGGTGAAGAGACATAAGTTGGATCGATGGATGACAATGTTAGATAGATATAACTAGTAGTCATTTATCATTCAAAATTTTAATATATATATGTCAAACATTCAATATATCCATAAATTGATTCTAAGATTGATTATTATATGAGATCTATGTCATAATTTGGATGGAGGAGTCCTAAAATTTAAAAATTTCATGTGCTACGCTTATTTAGAGTAGGTAATAGTCTATAATATGGGTCTTAGTATCTAAATGTAACTAGTGCATGATTTTTATGGGATTTTAAGCATGTGATAATAGATGATGGGGCCTATCCTACTATTTTCATGTTGTATCTCAAAAATATTTACCATCTACTTTCCTTTAGAGTTTACACACTAGATAGAAAAATTAAATTCCTTGAGGGAGATGATGGGCATAAGTGCCATCATCTATATGTGTGATTTGGTATCCTAAACTAGATACCATCTATAGGTAACATGTGATATGGAAAATTTATGAGGTTATTATGAATATATGGACATGACCACCTAGTAACACAATGTTATGCTTCTGCATTATAGGGTGAGGCATGATAGTGAGCTGAGGGGGATGAGAGGACAAGATCCACCATCAAAGATACCAATGTTCAGGTCATAATGCACTCCATAATATTGGATGAAGATAAAATGATGAAGGGTGTTGGTTTAGGTATTAAGAGGATTAAAGAGGCAAAGGACTCATGCATAATATTTCCTATATGTGATGATGATAGATGTAACATAGGTAGCTCCTTAGACATGGTTAGTAAGACAATTACAATGGAAACATGTTCAAATATTCATTATATTGTAGCATGAGATATGTGGGAAACATTTTAAGATTGGAAGATAGGGGATAGATTCAAGGATGAGGGTGTCCTTGATAGTTGTAGTGATAGAATAAACATCTATGTTGGGGCTGCACATCCATGTATAGAATTATAGTTTGTAATTTTATCACTACATTTTATAAATAGATAGACATACTAAATGATAGTGATAGTTATATTTAAATTTTGAATTTTATATATCATAATCTAATGTTTAATTTGGTTTTGTTATGTAGATGTGAAGGAGATGGTGTGGTGGGGATTAATGCTATAGGATACACATCATGAGATCCTAGATTTTATGTTATTAGAGACTAATTTGACAACTATGTTGAATATCATAGCACTATTTTTGGTTAATCATGTGAGTTGGTTCAAATTAGTTGGTACTAATGCATGGGATTTATAGATACCAGTCTAGGATCCTCATTTATATATAAATACAATAGTAGCATAAATAAGAGGGCATGATGCATCATGGTAGTGGGTAGTAATGACATAGTAGTAGGTATATATAGCTCAATAAATCTTGGTGATTTAGAGAGTAACCCACATGGTCATGACCTTAATGGCTATGGTTCGAGAGTAGGCATTGACTGATTAGATAAATATGATATAGACATGGGAAAATTGTGAAAAGAGAGAGGATACATGTTGATGGTTGAGGACCACCATATTATAAAGATATCCCTAAGAGGATATATATATATAATATCTTAGTAAAGTGTAGTCACTCCCCCACCTAAGAATTAAGGAAACCAATAAACTTATACACACATGTTTTATTTTTTATTATATATGGGATGCATAAAAAATAATATATATGTATGTATTTAAGTATATATGTACATTATCATATTTTTTTTTGAAAATAATGGAACATATGACACAAAACATTAAAATATGATATCACATACAACCATGCTATAATTCTATATTGATCTAAGTAATCAAAGCAACATATTCCCATGTAGAGATTGTGTGTGTGTGTGTGTGTGTGTGTGTGTGTGTGTGTGTGTGTGTGTGTGTGTGTGTGTGTGAAGTAAATAGATGGAAAAATCATACAAACAAAATATGCACAAAAATATTATAAGACACCAAATGTAGATAGATACAAAAAATCTGAGGCAAATGTAAGATGTGCAAAAAATTTATTCAACAAGAATATCTAATGTAAATAAATAAAATATATATAAGTAAAAAAAATGATGAAATGACATTAGTTAAAAATTAAATTATATATATATATATATATATATATATATATATATATATATATATATATATATATATATATATATATATATATATATATATATATATATATATAGAGAGAGAGAGAGAGAGAGAGAGAGAGAGCCTAAGCATAAAAATGACATTTAAAGTAAATATATAGAAAAATCATACAAATAAAATATGCACACAAATATTATAAGAAAGACACCAAATGTAGATGTATATAACAAATCTAAGGCAAATCTAAGATGTGCAAAAAATTTAATCGATAAGAATAACATAAATAGATAAATATAATATAAGTAAAAAAAATGATGAAAAAACATTAGTGAAAAATTAAATAAAAATGATCCAATCAATAAATGATGTGACAACATGATAAAATATCCTAAAGAAAATTATAGATCAAAATTCAACTCAAATTAAATAAATGACATATAATCATGAAAAGGTCAAAAGACTGATTGTAAAACATCCAATGAATGTAGATAAGAAAATAATAATTCAAACAAAGGAAATTAAATATAATCAATTATTGAAAAATATCAAATGTTAGTAGATAAAACAAAATCTATTTCAAACATAAAATTTGAAATACTAGAAGGAAGGAAAGGAGTAACCACTAAGTCAATGCTTACACTGGAAAGTTTTGTAAGAAGACAATCCCATCTAAATCCATAAATAAAATGATAGATATGATATGGATGTGAAGGTGATGGATATTTATCAGAAGGTACTAGTTGTATTCATTGAGGTCTTAACATGAAATAAAAAAATTGAGAAGCTAAGATGAATAATACTAATACTTATGAAAGTCAAATATAAAGGAAATAGATAGAAAATGGGGAAACAAAGAAGAGGGAGGTGATAAAATAACATTAATATTTGTAAATTGGATATTTATAATGATAAAATGAATATATAAGGAGGCTAGGAACTATAAAGGTGATGTGGAAATCCTTAATGAAGATAAGACACTTTAATCACGTGGATAAGGCTCATAACTTTCTAGGAAAGTCAACTAATCTTTTAAAGAATTGTATGCATATAATTAACCTAAGTATGATGTATAAGTGATTATATAGTATGAGTATTGATAAGTGTGGGAACTATCTCTATATCATAACCCTAAATAAGTATACTAAGTGAGTGTATAAAATGATCTTGAATAGTTATAACAACTAACTATAGTGGTTGTACGAGTGGAGGAGAAAATGCTTATGGATACATAGGGTACCCATATGAAATCAATTAATTTTTCACCAACCTATTTAAATGTATATACTTGATGCATAAATGTTTAAAAAATGGTACTATGCAGATCTTGTGTATCCAAGGGATTCCCAATAATGTGTTAAATATGGATGTGCTCAATAAGACTAGGAATGAATTAGAAACCATTAGAAGGCCTAACTTAATAGGTATAAAAATGTATCCTAAGTAGTTACGTATCTTTTCATTAATTATGGAATCAAACTGCATAACATATGACATAAACAATGCTTACAAAAACACCTTTTGCAACATCATTCTTATGCATAGTTACTATTTCATTGATACATGTGAAGTTATGACATTTACTGACACCTCCATATTAGGTCCCTAGTAAATCTTGATTCTTATCATGGGTATATATAAATAATTTAATTTTTATCAACAACCAAAAAAATAAAATTATATTAAAATTAATTAAAATACTTTAATTTAAAAAATAAAACTAAAAATTAGAAAGAGTGACAAATTTCAAGTCAAAGGTAAATCTAAAGAGGTCAAAGATCAAAATAAGTAATTTTCTGAGGAACACATCAATTTATTAAAATAATAATTGGAGGCAACTATGATTCTTAATAAATTCAATCTTCCATAGTTTTGTAATTTTATATCACTACGTTGTCTATTTTGTTTGTGCTATCAGTTCCTATCTTTCAACAATTTTTTTTAATTGGGATTCCTTTTCACTAATTTTCTCCAAATTATATCTACTTTAATGTTTATGTATTTTTCCTGTATTTTACTATGTAAAAGATATGGGGCCCTATAAAAAAAACTAGTTTACCTATAAATAAAAATAAAAACTATCTTATACCTATGTGTTGGGTCTGTAGTAAGAGAGAAAGGATGTTGACTCATTATAACTCCCTCATCCCTCTCACCCTCATCTATGTCATAAATACCTAATATTTGTATAAATAATATATATATATATATATATATATATATATATATATATATATATATATATATATATATATATATATATATATATATAATTTGATAAGGTAAACCTAAGTTTTACAGGGACCTAAAACCACCAAAGTACATTATAATAGTTTTAATAGGCTAACCATGGCTGAGAGATCAAAATAGAAAAACAAGTACTTAGAACAAAAATAGGAAACATAAAACTAAAATTGATCTAGTAGGAGGGACCTTACTAAGTGTATTTAGTATTAGTGTTGTCCTTAGTTGGGATGAGGGTTTGTCTTTTGAAACCTTGGCATATGTATGGTTCTCGGGCCCTTTAGCCACCTCCTCAGGGAAGATCATCATAGGTCACTTCTTACCTTTAACTTTCAGAAGGGTCTATTTAGGGGGGAAACCCCTAGGGGATCCTATGGGGGATTTAAGGACCTAGGGAGATTTCATAATAGGGGATTGGTGGGGTAGGGTATAGTGGACAAAAGTCTGGATAATAGCCTCAGCCACCTAGTGAAGTTCATTCTAGTCATGTAGCAACTTTACCAGGCCAAGCCCTACCTATTAAACCCTCAATTTGAAATTTTATATAAATTGTTTAATATTTTATAATTCTTCTATCACTATGGCCTTACCTTTCCAATATGAGGTCATAGGAGTTTGATTTTTTAATGGGTTGAGGCTTGGGGATAAATAATAGTTTGAGAGGTAGGTTATCAAAGGGACTGGGATAAACTAGTTTCAGAGGAGCATATATGGGGTAAGTGGGATCCCTTGGTAAGATCCTCCACTTGGGATTCCTCCTTGGAAGAGGATCCCTCTAGGGGGACCTTCTAACCGACAAGGGTTTGATCATGTTTAACAAGTAGGAAGATAAGACCTTAATAGAGGATGGAGTTTGTATCGTTAACATAGCGGAGTAGAACATTAATTTATAGTGAATTGAGAATGGAATAAGGGATACTAATTTTTAAACCTAATGAAGTGATTTAGGAGAAATAAATGGTGTGAAAAAATTAAAGTGTACATACCTTCTAGAGTCATGTACCTCATGATCTGAAGGTAGATATCTGGCTAGTATCTCAGGAGGTCATCTTGAGGGAACCCTTTCTTGTTTGTTTGGATGAAGTAATTAATTATAAAAAATTATTGTAGGGATTATTACTTCTTAAAATCATCTTTAAATTCTTTTGTGCATACACAGGACATGCCCATGGCATCACTAATGAATTCCTCTGAGATGTTTATGGTGATTCCTCACATGGTGATGTTTTGTTTAGTCTATGCTACAATAAAGTGTCAGGAAACTATGGCATTATGTTCAATAATACATTCCATAAACTCTATAAGGCCTCCCTTCTTGATTTTCTTTTAGACCTTATTTTGATTGTGAACCTCTTTACATGATGTGGGTTCTAAATGGTCTCTACCGCTTCCCATGGTTGTTGAAAACACAAAGATGGAGTGGGAGAGGGGAAATTTTTGGATGTAGGCACAATATCTAGGGATAAAATGGGAGGGAATGCCTACCAAAGACATGTAAAAACAATTAATCTACCTCTCTTTAAAATGAACTGGATCTGCCAAATTGTGATTTGCCCCATTGAGTTGAAGGGATGCACATGTAATGGGATAATTATATTAAGTTATAATAGTACTTTCAGCTAAGATGACATTGTACACGTTTGGGGGTATGATTCTTTCATCATAAACAAAATAATTTAAATTAAAAATCACAAAAGTAATTGAAAATGAAAGTTTAAAAATTGTTATACTAATGGTAAGACCTTTAAGGTGCTTGAGGGGTGTGGTAATCCTCATCAATATCACATTGTGTACCTTCATGAATGTTGAACCTCTAAAACTTACATTGTGAAATTCCATCCTAATTATTTTTCCATGACATGGCCTAATAGCCTCCATACATGCTTGATATTTAAAAAATTCATTCATCTTGTTAAACAATAAGATAACTAATCCTATTTTTAAGTCTAATTTTTTAATGCTATTTACAAGGTCATAATTTCATTTTATTATTTTCAATATATATATATATTTTAGTTTAATTGTTTAGTATATTGTAAAGAAATCAATTTTTTTTGGAATGAAATATGAATGCTAGAAGGTTTGAATAATGACTAGAGATAGTGAGGAAAGTTAAAAATTAGACTATAATTAAACCAAGATATAATTTAGAAATTTTTCAAACAATTTACATGTAACCTAAATAATAAAATAGAAGAAATAAAATTCATAATTTAATGACAAAATTTTCATGCAACGTAAAAAATAAAAGAGAGTAAAATAAAATAGAAAAAAATTCAAACAATTTATTATTCCAAAGTTTTAGCAATAGTTTAGGTTAATGTGTTTGTAATAAATTAAAGGGGCATGCTTATTATATAATATACCCCCTTTATACATTTTTTAAGTTAGATTATAATGAATTTGTAATGTTGTTTTACAGGTAAAAAATCCTATATAGAGTTAGGTTTTTAGTTATTACCTACTTAGTTGTTTTACTGATTTCTTGGTAGAGTTATAAATATGCCTCCTCTTGGTCATTCATTGTTAACAACATATCAAGACCATTTTTATCTATGTACTTGATTTTTATATATTAATAAAATTCTTTTCAACTTGTCATAATTAATAAAATATTCAAACTAAAGTGATTTTTGTTCTATCAGTGGTAATAGAGCTAAATGCTGATTATGTTGGTGAAAACTATTGGTGAAAGATAACATGGTGAATCTTAGTGAAAATGGAGATTCATGTAAAAGTCAACATGTAATAAAAATTTAATAAGGTAAATAAGGAAAATATTGTGATGAACAAATACACGTATGTAAGTTTTGAAATTTACTTCATTTACCATGAATAAAACATTGAAAAGTATTGAATAATTATATTTTTAATATATTTATTTAAATATATAGAGCCTAGGATTAAAAATAAATAAATAAAAAGGCCTAAAAAATCGGGATGTATATCCATTTTCTTGAAACCTTAGACATATTAAAGTTAAATGCAATCCAAATCTATGTATAAGACTCGATTATTCAAAACCTCTGTAGAAGACTATTGATTGTCCCCATTACTTAAATATTTGTCTGAAAGATAAAATTAATCACTTATACAACATTTTTAAATTTTGAAACTTGATTTTATGAAATGGTATGAAATTTCAACCTCACTAAAATTTACCATGGTGTTTGGATGTGTTCTTAGAACTTTTACCTATATTAAAAATGATCTGTAGTCATTTTAAAACCCTTATTTGATCTGTATGGCATCCTCTTGAATTTTTCCAAATTGCCCATACAATAATGACATCCCATATAGTCAAAAATTGATTTGTATTCTTTGTTTTTACTTATATAAAACTAAAAAAATCCTACTTATATGACCTTGTATGGCCTTAATCCTTTGTTGTGGTATGTGTATGGATTCATAGGAGTTTTTGGAGTGGATATGGGCATGTTTGTAGTAGAAGTATGGTGCGTAAATATTGAATATGGAATTGAAAGGATTTAATTTTTTTTTAATTATTCTAAAGAGTTTGGAAAATATTAGGATTTCTTGGGCCCACATAACTTTAAATGAGACACTTTTACCAAAACATTTTCATAGGTGAATAAATTATTACATGCAAGTAATTTTTAAAAAAAAATCCACAAAGAAAAGCTCTAGTTTAAATATCAAATATTATTTTTTAGACTTATAAATTCTTATATAGAAATTTGTAAAACATATTTTGTGAGACCCTTAGAAGTTGGAAAGGTCCAGGGTTCAAATCTACTATTTTTATCAGACTTCTTTTTGATCAATTTTTTGGTACATGTTTTTTTAGAATATTCATTTGTAACTATCTTTGATATGTGATTTTTAAATTTTCCATAAAGTGAATAATAATGTAAAATATCAATAAAGGTGATATGTTGCAAGTGGATATAAATGAGTGACAAGTGTGTCCTTTTTTTGTGATAAGGGTGTAATTTTTGGTGAAATAAGGTTGTATTTTTAGTGAAATAAGGGTGTAATTTGATAGTTTTGGTATGGTTGAGTGTAAAACCCACCAAAAATATTTCATATGCTCTATGTTAAGGTTAAGTTCAAAACCCTATAGACACATTTTTATGCCATGTGTTGTTGTGGGTGTGTTGTAACTTTCATTTTTTACATTTAGTTTCATTTCAAGATGCCAAAAATTTAGAATTTGATTTAATATACTAATCATTTAATTATTTATAATGACATTGATTGAAAATTATTAATGGAAGCATCATTAGTATTCAGTGAATTATGGAGTGTTGTGAAGGATAGACATCTTATGTTAACCACAACACATGATAAACTTGATTTTTTTATTATGCATGATTATAATTATTTAGATTTAATCAAGTGTTGTTACACTAGAGATATTTAAATTCATATTGAAAAGTCTCCTCATAATTAAAATTAATGGAATAATTTGTGTGATTTGTATGATAAAAATCCCAAGAATAAAAATATAGACATACATATGTAGTTGTTTACTTTGTTATTAGAGGAAAATGGGGGCATGAGAGAGTACATGTCTAAGTTGAAGAACATTTATATTAAATATACTAAGGTTGGTTTTGGTAAATTTGATGATGGTGTCATTATAACTATTTCATTAAAAGGACTCCCTAGGTTTTATATAAACTTTTTAAAAATGCTTCATGTATTTGATAAGATCAAAAACATAAATTTTGATAAATGTTTCATGTCTTTGATAATATCACATGCATAAATTTTGATAAAATCAATAAATTTATTATTCATAGTGACATATCTCTACCTAATAAATCAAATAAAGTAGAGGAATCCAATGTTTTATAGTCTAATCCTAGTTATTTATCTTTTGTTCAACACAAATATAGAGGGAAAATTATAGAGGGGATACAGGCTATAGAGGAGGAAGATTTCAAAATAGGGGTTGAATATATCATCAAAATAATTATTCAAATAAATACATACATTATCATTCAACCAAGATAAGTGACAGAGGACATGATCAAAATTCACATAGAGGTAGAGACAATGGTAGCTTAGACATTTAATATCATAGATGAGGAAAATTTGGTCATATTACTTCACAGTGTAGGATTTCATTTGAAAAAATTTAGATGCCACAAAATGTGACTAAATCTAATTTTGATCAATATATAGAACATGAATATGATAAATCTAGAAATTTTTATCATGAATCTACATTTACAACTTTAAGAAACATTGCTTATAGGGAATATGAGTCTAGAGATGATTTCATAAATGTTTATCTTTTAGATATAGGTGTAACCAAGCACATTATATTCAAGTGATACTTATTTTTGAATTTCAAATAAACATCTCTCACTCCAATATCCTTGGTGAGTAAATATATACATATTCCATATGGACTTGGATCTATTTATATTTTTCCTCTTAATTGTTATAAAATTGTTCTAAAAAATGGGTTCATTTACATTAACTCTATCAAATAAGGATACAAAACAATGTATACAAGTAATGAGTATGGGAACTTGGTTCATTTGTAATACAAAGTAATTCCTCCTATAGTGGAACTTATAAAAGTAGTTGAAATATTTACATGCATAATGTCTATGTAGCATTTATGAAATCTATGTTATGGACATTTAAATGTTTACTCTTTGGTAAAATTATAGATATATAATATAGTTAATGACTTTCACACTTTTCAAAAAGATAACATTCTTTGTGAATCATGTGTTTTAGGAAAATAAAATAGGGAAAAAATTATTAAGGATTCTTCTTAGCGAGCTACCATATTTTTTTAGTTAGTTCAAAATGATGTTTGTGATATGAAAAAGGTCACCTATTAGAGGTTGCATGCATTTTTTCAATTTATTGATGATTTTTATAAAATGAATTGGGTATTTTTATGAAAAAAAATCAAAGGTTTTTACCAATTTTGTTGAGTGGTCAAATTAGTTGTGTGATCATAGGAAATCAAGAAGGGAGGTTAGTAATATGTTAGTTCATGCAAAAAAAACTCAAATAAACATACTAACACTAACACTTACAAGCCTAGATCTTAGGGGTAAGATTATTTAACAAAATTCAAATGAAATCACAAATAAAATGTAAAATACAACAAATATTTTACCTTCTTAAGAGATACAAATGCATTGTTGAGTGGCTTGCTCGGCTTGTACATCAAAGAGTCTTTGGAAAATGAAGCTTTTTGGCTCTTTCTCTCCTTGGAACCATGGATTGTGTTGTGGCTTGGATTAATATTTTATAATTATAACACTATTTACAAGGCAATTTTTGCATTATGACATTACTCTTCTCAAAGCTTTAAAGTCATTTATGCATGATAACTTGGACCAAAATAGCTTAAAGTTAAATAGGCAAGGCATTGTATTTATAGGGTTAGGAACTAACCTCAACACAAGGTGAGTCAAGGTGGAGTTTAAACATGGAATGAGTTCAAACCTATTGATGATCAACATTCCCCTATTCCTAAAATGGGGAACCTCCTTTCTTTAATTTTCTAAAGTGCCCAAGATGCTAAACATAATAAATCACTTGACTACATGGAGAATTAATTTGATACTTCTAAATTTATTGGTTAATAATTCATTTATAATAATTATAGATGCATAGAACATATTAAAATTATTGAAATTTTTCTTCAAGTTTTTATTTGATAATGTATTATTAACCATGAATGGTTCAATGATGTGCAAACATGCTTTTATTAAGGGAGTGTAACCTATCCCTTAAAATGGCATAAACATAGAGAGCTTTGCTAGATCTTATTGAATTAACACTATATTTTGTTTAAGGCATTTACTTGTAAAATTTTAGATTTAAACTTGTTTAAATTGGCCTAATATGGCATAATGACATTTTTAGAAAGCTAACATAGTTTCTCACTTAACCTTGTAAGATGCCAAATTAAAGTTGTGGTTTATGATGCCTCATGGGATGTCAAAGTTTAGAATATGGATTAAAGGGATAGGTGTCCACCTCAGTG
Organism: Torreya grandis; assembly: GCA_037957365.1. NCBI lineage: Eukaryota > Viridiplantae > Streptophyta > Pinopsida > Cupressales > Taxaceae > Torreya > Torreya grandis. The sequence goes on from JARHVA010004590.1 coordinate 1,075,694, forward strand.
AGCTTCAAAATGATTTAGGGATTCATTACATCCCCACAAAAGACACCTGGAGTAAATCTACCAAGTCTGTAAGCTATGTGGCATCATCTAGAGGGCTCATAAAGAAACTAGACATTAGAATTCAAATCCTAGGGCTACGTGTCAAGATATTATCCCCCATGAGAAATAAAATTTAATATAAGCTACCATGCATCCCTATATAGTGCAAAATATCATGAGATGCTACTACATGTCTCATTGATGACCAGCCAAACCTAATCAATCTTTTGAGGTGATACATGTTCCCCTTGGGTTCATCCAAGGTCACAACATATTGGCATCACATTTCGTCCATAAAAATCTCATAAGATATCACAAGGAAAACATCTAGGTTACACCTGATCCATATGATCAAGGGTTGATGGTATATAACTATTTGAGGAACCATCCAAGAATGAAACTTGGTAGAAGAATAAATAAAAGACTATGAAAATGATGCATGTATTCTAAGGTCCTATGAGATGACTTTGTGTTCAATTTCCACATTATTTATATTTGAGATTCACAAGATCACCTCTGAGATGGATGCCTGTCTCCACCCAAGCCACCCAATTAGTGCCAAGTTGTTGATAGTTGTCTATAAGCCTTTTGAGGGAGATACTTGGCAAGAAAAGCCATGATTACCTTCTGAGAGAGACACATGGTAAAGGAAAGATATGATTACCCATGAGAGTGATGCATGGCACTCTCATGAACAATAAAAACTAAAAATCACCACCCGAGAACTCAATATAAATTAAAAGATGCCATGTGTTAGGATACATATGAGTCATCACAAAAAGATGCATTCCAAGAATCCACGAGGTAATCAAAAGGGGCCACATGTCTAGACTTTAGAATAATTAAGTATCTTAGTCATATTTAGGCTCTACAAGTACTTAGTTAGATTTGAGGTAGCATTCACAAGTCAAAAATTGGAAATATTTACCTTTAAATCTAAAATTGATGGTAAATCAAAGATGAATTAAAGCTAAATTTGAATCCTAGTGTGATTAAATACCAAAATAAATAGTTTGAAGTTGTTTCAAATATATGCAAAGTTGACAAGATTAAAATTAATACAACATGAATAAGGATCACCATCAACATTATATTAATTAGAGTGATGTTTCAAAAGGCTACTCAACTAGGCTATTTATATTTGAATTTCAAAGTTATACGCATTTGTTGTCTCTACTATCTGTGTTCTCGTAGTTCAACAAAGCTCAAGCCATTCAAAAATTACACCCCTAATTACCATTTTTAGAGCCCAAAAGTTGTATAAGGACACAAGGATGTTGATTTCTACCTAGAATAGTGAAATATATGTCATAAGTAGGGCCCTCTACTCTAAGTAAGAGTAGTTCTTTCAAAAATGATGATTTATTATTCTAATATGGTACTTCCATCATGTTTAAGGACATTGAATTAATTCTTAAAGCCATAGAATATAGTGTCATGAACTATAGTAGCATATATTTTAACATGGAAGTAACTAGGGATATGATCCAATTGGACCAAAAGGCCATAGCTAAGCCAAAGGTCATACCATGCACTGACCTAGTTTATGGTATTTTTGGGAGATCAAAATGTGAAGATGGGCTACTCAAATAAATGTCCCAAGGTTTCCCTATTGATTTTATAGTAGGGATAATATATGATAAGTATTATGACATTCCCTCCCCATAGATAGAGTATAACTAGCTCATCCTCAACAATTGGTATGAGGTGCACTCCATGGAGGTCATGGCTTCATGGGTGACTGATCTAATAGGATCTATTCTCATAGATGATCAAGGAAACTTTCCCATCCATAAATTTAGGAAAGGATTTAGGATTTTATTATACCTCCTAAACAAAGTATTTGGTAATCCACACATTTCCTATGTAGACATAAGGACTATTCCACTATTGTAGATCATCGTAGAAGACCAATAGATTCCCCCACTTAGGGAAATTGTTAGCAACAATTTGGTATATACAATTTAGGACACCTTCAATAATGGTAATCCATTTTTCATGATGAGTTAATAAATGTAGTCTATGCAACTATAAAAATGGGTTAAAATTCATGGTTCACTAAGTGATAGGAGGTTTTGCCTCATATCTTCTCTATAATGCACATTCACTAGTTCAGATACAATATAAGAGTAATTGTAGGAGAATTCTACACAGTGGTTTACAAGTCAATCACTAAATGTGAGATATAGAGGGTTCCCCCTGAAGTTAGGTAGACCTTGCGAGACATGGGTAACTATTAGTTGTACCCATATTACATAGTCATCTAAATAGAAGTGATGGTAGCCCCACTTAGACTATCGATGTATATGCTGATGAAGTTAGCTGAGGAAGAAATAGCCTATCAATTTATACATGGAGTTGATGGAGTATTTAATAAGAAGAAGAATATGACTCCCCACAAGGCTATTTAAAAACTAGGGAGGATTAGGATCACAAAATGGCATGATATTATTTTAGATGCTCGGCATATGGATTCATACCTATTTCCTAAGGATGACTTTAGACCATGGGATCCATACAATGTCATTTCCAAGCATCTCTTCAAGTTTAATAAGGATTTAAAAATGAAGTACAAGCATCAAGAAGAATTTCATGATTGGATATATAGAGATGCTATTAATGATGAGGTTGTACTCAAGAATGTTATAAGGAAGATTATAGAGTTGGATATGAGACTAGATAAAGAGAAGAAAAAAGAAAATATTGTTAGGTCTTAGCCACCACCAACCCATGGGAGCATGTTTTATTCTAATAATGAAAAATGGAAATATGAATAAGAAGAAGACAATGTTCCTCTTATTAAAAATAGGCCATGTAGACCTCTACTACTTGCCACTTCAAACAATCAGGACTTGCCTCTAAGTTTCAAGAAAGGGGGATCTATCAGTTAGCTAGGTCCCTCCCAAGGACCCATATTTATCTCTACATCTATGACGGGAGCCATTCTCTAAATCCTATATTAACTTGACCCTATTTCCATTGACCTTGAGGAATTGTAACAAGGCATTGATCTCTCTATGGAATAATTATAGGCATTGGATAGGAAGAACATCAAGAAGGTATACAAGAGGAAAAGGGATCCCAAGACTACTATGAGAGGAGAAATAATGCCTCCATCAGCTTCTCAAGTAATTATAGAGCCCACTAACACACCTTAGGCTCCCAATGTAATTACCTTCCCACTACCTTCTTTCCAAATTGCAAGTATATCTTCATTTGATTCTACATTTTCTTCTCCCACCATTATTTCCCCATTGGCTCCCCCACCAATAAGTATAATTGAAACCATCATAGCTCAGTCCTCAGTTGATACTAGTATGAGCCAAGATAGTAATTCCTTAGGATTCACCACCCCCACTTCATTTCCCATTCTATTATAAGTATTGCTTCTTCCTAGGCAACCACAACAAGTACATTACTTGTCATTGGTTCCCTGCATCCAAAAGGACATTAAGGCCCATATCAAAACATGTCTAAAAATGTGAGTGTGCCTCCTATATTACCTTCCTTTGTTCTTAATATGGGCCCTATAAAAACTCTATTCATAATACTTGGGAAAATAGACCCAATGAGATTGCCTCACATTCATGTTATAGCTTTGGCCTCTACCTCAACTCAAGTACCCCCATTATAGCCACCTCTAATAAATCTAACACCTAATGCTACCCCAAATTGTATTAAAGACATTATATAAGAAGCACAACAAGAGAGGCCTTAGGTGGTCCTCATTGCACTATAAATTAAGTTGAGATTTGATTCTACTATAGGTATAATGAAGAGAGTGGTGAGGAGGCAGGTTGAGCATCCCTAATCTAGCTCAGTTGTAGCTCATGAAAGTGAAGAGTCCCTCTTCACTTTGACAAGGAAGAGAAAATTTGGCCCTAGTGAGGTGGATGAATATGCAGAGGACCTTGTGTCCAATATCCAAGATAATGTAGAATCCATGGTGGCCTTGATAAAAGGCATGTAATAAGAGATGAATAGACTAAGGAAACACACATTGCCTATAGTTCTATATAATACCATAGTTTAGGTGATCAATGTAGTCATTAATGTCTTCAACCTATACAAGGTCATGAAGAGAAGGTAAGAATATGGGACTCTACAGTATAATGTGGTCATTAAATTTGACAAAAAACATGCACTTTATGATGCCAAATTAGAAAACTTGGCAAGAGTTGAAAAAATCAACAAGTTACCATGCCTTAAGGTATTTTCACTTGAGTATATCATCCTAACACAAACCATTTTGATGAACAAAAGAAGGATACTAAAAAGATTGTTGGATTAAGTTAAGGGTGTAAGTGCATCCTTAGAAAAGATAGAATTTAAGATTGACCTCTTATTGAAAGATGTCATGGTCACTAGGGTGACCAAACTTGATGGCACCTTCATGAATTACTAAGAATTTAGGGCTCAAATGAAGATATTTGTTGTTAATTTCTAGTAGGACATAGCTAGTGCCAAGACTACCACCAAGGTAATGAAAATTTTGGTCTTTTCCAAGCAAAGGCTAGAGAGAGTTGAGTCCACTAAAGAAGCACTAAGGCCTATATTTATAGAACACAATAATCTCATTCAAGAAACACATGACTTATTCTAGCCCATGATTATGTATTTTAGCCAAATTTATTAGGATTAATTATCCTATGTAGAAGTTTAAATAAAGGAAGAGGCAGAGAAGAAGAGGTGTCAACAACAACATGGTCAGCAACCTCTTATAAGATCTTGAGGAATATTTAGCTTAGTTTTATGAATTTAAATTTAGAATATTCCATTGTAATATTAGAATTTTAGCCATTTTTTTTTATTTAGGAACTTTATGAGGCCTACTTGAACTTGTGTAGGCAGTTTTAAGGCCTATATATAGGGGTATTCCCCCTCATTATAAAGAATGAATAGTTGTTATAGAACTAATACAAAAGAGCTAAGAAATTGAGAGATTATCTATATGCTTTATTATTTAAATCTATGGTTTCTTCTTCTCATGATTTTAAATAATTAATGGTCTCTTTTATACTAATTAATATAGTAATAACATCATTATATGCATATGTTAGTTTGAGTTTGACACTAGGCTAATAATTTTGCTAGTATACATGTTCTATTTTCATCTTACTTGTAGTTAGATGTGTTTATGCAATTTAATGTGAATGATTAACTTTTTTGCAATGTATGATTCTAGATATATGCATTTCTTTTCCTTTGAAGCTTCAACTATGTTCATTTGTCTTTCATTATTATGCTAGGGTTAGATAATGCTAGTTTTATATGTTTTTGTCATGGAAGTTGGAATAATTGACACTTTTGATCATCCGAAGTAAATTATCTTTTCTTACTTACTCTAGTTACCTTTGTATCTACCTCATGACTCACTTTAGTTTATTAAATTTTATAAATATTCATGGTTTGTCTATATTTGTGAAATAGTTGGCAAATTTAAAAGTAATTTCACAAAAAATAGTAGGAAATAAAGTGTCACTATGTAATATATGTTGTCCATACATCAAGGTCTATGTGAAAACTTACATGTGGTGACCATATCTCTATTATTGTGCTATTATTAGTAGTAGTTGTGTAAAAAACTCAAGCCCTGAGTCTTCCAAGACTTTAAATTGAGTTCATTACTTTCCTGCCATTCCCTAGTGACATAGGGAACACATTAAGTTCATCAACAAAACCTAACCTAGGTGAGTCAAATATAACCCCAGTAGAGTTAATAGTTGTCAATTAATAATTAATTATAGTGAATAGGAATGGGTCTCCAAAATGAGATATTTTAAGATATTTACAAATATCTTGACAACTCATATAGGTCATGATGAAAAGATAGGATATTTGCATTTTTGAATTTCCTTTTTTAGTTATTAATTGCACGTGGATTATTTAACTAGGCATTCAATTTAGTTTAGCTTGTTAATTAATTTTGATTATCCATTTATCTCTTTCAAGACTTGATATTTATTCATGTGCCCCACTTAATAGGTCCATAGGCCAAATTGACTATTGTAATGCCATATGATGATTAGGGATGAATCTATGAGAGGTTATGGTTACATATAATAGGATACCCAAATTAGGGATGCCTAAACATGATTCTAAGCTTTTATGAGTGATGCACAAGAAATTTTGGGATGTTCAGTGATTCTTAGGCTTAATTTATAATGGTTGGTAGTAATTGATCTAAAGTCTAGTTGAAATCTAGTTATGGTCAGTTTAAGGTGTCTATAATTTTCCCATATTTGGGAAGATATTGTAATCTATAGGAATAATAATGTCATTTAAAATAATGAAATAGGCCAAAATAGGACAATGATTGAAGAAGAAGATCCAAATAATATTTGGGAAGCTTATAATGATGCCCCCTCGATGGAGTGGCTGACACATATGTTGGATGGATGGTCCCTCAAAAAGAAGAAAGAAGAATGAAATTGACCCATGGGTGAGATTAATACAATTGAGAAAATGCTTGCATGCATTAATTTAAAAAGTATTGATTTTCCCAAAGGTAGTTATAATCAATAACAAAGGTTCAGATGCTGATTTACCCAAAAGTGGTTATAATTAGTGACACAAGCATATGCCTTAGTTAGGGATAATGAGTTGAAATAATTATTTTCCCATATGTATTTATAATCATTAATATGACTTAGATCAAAAAATGATATTTGATTGTGCCCTAGTATGGTAGATTGGAAAGCATAAGTCAAAGATATAACATGTAAAGATTAAAGATGAGAAGGCATAAAAATAAATGTGATGGTCTAATGACTGAAGAATCCATAAACAACCAGGCATATGAGGATACATAAAGTGATGAAAGAGCTGATTAGAAGAATAAAGGTTGATCAATGTGAATGATTAAGTTATACCTACCAAAGTAGAGATGATCATCCTTATTATCATTGATATAACTAGAATGGTTAATGAGTTGATTGGATTAATATGGGTGGGAGGATTTGCCAAGGGTAGCAAGGAGAAAATTCTATAGATCCATTGTTTATAACAATTCTTGAGCTGATTTTTTCTATAACACATGATGGTAAGCATCATGAGATAAAGCACCATGATAAACTAGTTGAAATATGCATAATGATTAACTCCCAATCTAATAAATAATTGAAAATAATGAACCAATGATAAAAACAATAACAAGAAATGTTAATGTAGGAATATAGAGAGACTCAAGAATAATGCACAAGGAATCACCCAGTGAACACATATAGACTGAGATGAGGCATAATACTAAAAGCAAAAAACAAACAATTAAGCAAACAAACACATAAAAAGCCTAAAAGTAAAAGCAAAAGAAATAATTGTAATAATGTATTTACCTTAGTATGGTAGATCAAGGATGACTAACTAGGCTTAAATAGGACAAATGTTTTTGGATTTTAAATTTTTTATTTATTTGTAATTTTTAGATATCTTAACTTGTTAGACATTGACAAGATACCACTCACAAAATGGCAAGAGCATTGTCTTAGGTTACTCCTAAATGGTGAGAACACTTGGAAAAGGGGGATTGAGCTAACCTTAACATGAATTGAGCATGACCTACATAATCCCATTAGGACCTTAAGTCATAATAATTCCATCCACATAAAAGGTAGGGAGAACTAACTAGGTCACAAGAAGTTTTAAAATTGAGGTAAATGGCCAAGAAAATGAGAATAATAATGATAAGGTGATGTAGTAATGCATGATAAAGGCATTATTCCTAAATTTACCATTTTTTAGTTATAATTAAGAATAATGACATAGGTCTATGATACTAATTTTCCCATAGGTGGTTATAATTAGTAACATAAGGTGGAATATTGATTTGCCCATAAATAATTATAATTAGTGGTACCAATCAATCTTAAATGAAAGATAACTTGCTAGATCCACTATGACATTACTTTCATAAAATGTCATTTAAAAATGGAATTCTAAAACTACTAAAACTAGATCAAAATCCCCTCATAGAAGGTGTGGGAAGAACCAAAGGAACCAAGATAAAAAATGGGTAGGTAGGATAGCTAAAAATAGGCTTTGGTCTAGTATAAATGACATGGTAGAATGGTATACAATATGGCCTTGTTTAAGATGAATATTGGATAGAATGGTAAGAGGGTTACAGCCAAGTGATAAGGAAAGGTAAATGATAGGGTATGAAAAAATGGCAAATGAAAATGACAAGGTAAATGGAAAATGGAAAAGGCAAGGTAAATGTTTTTATCTAAGGGGATGTTTTTGTTATTCTTGATCATATGGAGATGCACATCTTGATCGACATATGACACAACTGTAACAATAAATCATGTAAATTTCTAGCCCACACCTATTTTGAATAGCTACTCTATCAAAAACCTATTGTAGATTTGGATGGCAAGAATGTTATTGTTATATTTATTGGTCATTAATTCTCTTTCCTTCAAACGTCGAGATAAGATATCTTTGTATCCTATGTAAAGGAGAGTGTGGCTATGGATCATAAATACAAATAAATGTTGGATTATAGGTTTGATTTGTAAATGTAATGGTGGATGATAATGGAATGCATAATGGTTTGGCAACAAATGAAGATTAGGATTTTCAAGCATACACAATGTTGTTGATTTTAGATTTTACATAACTTTGGATGTGGTGGGGTCAAATAATTTTGAATATTCTCTCGATAGGACCACTAATTTTTGTTTTTATTTAGGCTTGAGAGTATCTACCATCTGATTTGTTATATATTAGAAGTTATATTGATTTTATTTTAAATAATGTCTTCATCAAGCAGTGAAGAACTATTATGCTCAGCTATTGGTGCCTCAATGAGGTTTTCACCAATGAATTATCTTGATTATCCCATAGTACCTCCAAGAAGGTTTCACTAAGGAATGTTGACTTTTGAATTTAATTATCTTCTAGTGCCTCTAAAAAGGTTTCACTAGAAGATGCTAAGTTTGGACTTTGATTATCCCCTAGTGCCTTTAAAAAGGTTTCATTAGGAGATTATTCTTTTTTTATATGAATGTCATCTTGGATTTCCTAATATTCTATAATTGATGTGTTTCCATGGATGCAGTTTAATAAGGTGTGATTATATTAGTCCTAATCGACACTTATGGGAGGTGGAAGGTCAATAAAATGGCTTGGTTAGTTGGTGTTAACGGCATGTGGAATGGTAATAGAATGGGGAGAGGCAACAAAATCCTTGTAGAAGATACTATGATAATTTGTGTCTATGATGAAGTAATCATTCTCAATGACCATAAAAGGACCACAAATTTATTCAAACTAATTTTCAAGGAATGCATAACTAGTTTTGTAATAGCCATGAACATATTCTGATTCTGAAGCTAATTTTAACTCAAGGGACTTTGAATCCAATGTTGAGACTGACTTTGATTCTAATTTTGATGCTAAGTATGATATTAATTTAGGAATAAAACCTCACTCCAATGATGATTCTTCATCTGGTATGGATGTTGCTACATTGATGTTTTGTTGAATGTTTGGTATTGGATAATTAATAGTCTGTGATGGCATAATGGCTCCACAGAGACTAGTTTGTCAAAGTAAGACTCTTCAATGATGGGAAAAAGATTAAGAAGAAACTCCATAAAGATTTATTTATCGAAGGGAGGCTCTTTAAAAATAGGCATATGGTCAAGGTAATGATTTTCCCAAAGGTAGTTATAATCATTAAGAAGTGACATAATAAAGACTAGATTATCAGTGTGAGACTCCTCAACCACAAGAACAATATCAAAAGGTGATTCATAATAGATTGAATAGTAATAAATAGGTTTTTTTTTAAAATATTGTATTGGTTGGTTCTCTTGGCCTTGGTTTATAATCAGCTATAAAATACTATTTTTGAATATATCTTTGTCCTTAAATGATTAGTTTGGTTGGAGAGGTACTAATTGGCTTAGTTTTGAATCAATGATTGGCATGGGTTTTATAAAGTGGGGAATGGTTGGAAATTGATGAATAATGGCTAGTGGTTAGATAATAATAGTCTTAACAAAGGTTAATTTATGGCCTAAGATAGTAACTATGACTCATTGAGTTGTTATTAGACAACTTGGTTGGGATAACGATCTACCATACTTATAATGGTAATGTTAGGGTATTATAGAGTTTGGTTACTCACACAAAATGAAGGATGAGGTCATAGTATAGAAATTGTGGGGAATTGTGGATCTTGGTTTCTCACATAAGCCAAAGGATGAGGTCTTGGAATAGAAATGATGGGGTGTTGTGGAGCTTGGTTACTCACACAAGCCAAAGGTCCTTGAATAAAAATGGCATGGAATTGTGGAGCTTGGTTACTTTCATAAGCCAAAGGATGAGGTATTATAATAGAAATGGTAGGGAATTATGGATCTTGATTTCTTACACAAGCTAAATCTTGAGGTCTTGGTATAGAAATGATAGGGCATTATAGAGATTGATTACTCGCACAAGCCAAAGGATAAGGTCCTAGTATAGAAATGGTAGGGCATTGTGGAGCTTGGTTTCTCACACAATTTAAAGGATGAGGTCCTAAAATGTAAATGGTAGGTCATTGTGGAGCTTGGTTGCTTGTACAAGCCAAAGGATGAGGTCTTAGAATATAAATGGTAAGGCATTATGAAGTGTGTTTTCTTGCACAAGCCAAAGGATGAGGTCCTAGTATAGAAATGTTAGGTCTTTGTGGAGATTGGTTGCTTTCACAAGTAAAAGGGAAAAGTCCTATAATGGTAATCCTTAGACATTGTGGAGCTTGGTAGATCACATAATCTGAAGGAGGGCTAATGGTATAGGTGGGGGATCATATGTCATGATTAATGAGATGTCAAACATCGTACATCAACTGAACCAAATAATGTACCACCGAACCTAGTTCTTGGCTTTGTTCCTTATATTGAGGATTATAAGGAGGATATAGATCTACCTCACAAGCCACTTCTTCACCATTAGGGTCTCAAAAAAAGTTAATTTATGAAACCATCTATCATAACTTGGATTTTACATGAATCCACCATAAGTGTAGTGAGACATATCCATATCAATGATAAACACTTTACAAAAGGCCTAGTTTTTTACAAACTCTTAGAAACATTGTCTAAAGAATAAAATGTTTCAAATTGGTCTAACTTGCTCTAGGGGAGTTGTACCTCCAAAATGGTTTGTGATAAAACTTGGTACAAAATAGTCTAACATCAAATGCCTAACATTAAATGTCTTAACCAAAAGGTCAAGTGGATGAATGAAAACTAACATACCAAACTCTAGGTCCAACATGTTCCATATAAGTCTAATCTAAGAAAAATAAAAGTTTCTAGGTCTATTAGTGAAATGTGGGAACAAAAGCTAGGCTCAAAATAGGCATGTGCTAGGACTTTTACAAAACAAGAACAAAAGCTAGACTTTTAAACAAAAGGGTATGATTTAATCTAACAAATCTAAAACACTTTGGCATAAACTTAACATTTAAATTTAGATATAAACTTGGTCAATTGGCATAAGGCATGAAATAAAAGGCATATGGAAGATAGGTTAATTATCCCAAATAAAGATACAAACAATAATTTTCAAATTGGGTAAAGAATTAACTTAAGTTGCACAACTTTAAAGAGAAAGATTGATGTTTAGGCCTAAATTACACAAAGCATAGAAGAAAATCAATTAAAGATCTAGATTGGAACTTATCAAGGTTAATTAAAAAATCAACTTAGGAAAATTAGGATTTTTTGAACAAATAACAAGCTAGACACAACTAAATGGCATAATGATACTAGACAAATATCCAAATGGCATACATGGCTTTGGTTTTGAAAATTGTCATTTAGCACAAAGCAAACAAGTATATGAAATAATTTGAGTAGTGTAACAACATTATCATACTATAAATATGTGATCTATGGTTTGTTTCAAGACTCTAAGGCATAAAAATTGAAATGGAATGGGCAACATGATATTACCCTTTCTAATAAAGTGACACACACAAAGATATGTCAAAAGACTAAGAAAAAGGTATGGTGTTAAATAGATAGTGTAAAACCTCATAAAACAACATAATGATGTACACAAAAATCATTTTGATGTGGAATAACAAACAAAATAGATAGTTTATACTCAACAACCATGTAATAAAGGATAAAAATGACACAAACACCTAAGTGTAATGCCCTAAATCCTAAAATTGATAAGGTTACATAAAACTATTCAATTCCATCAATATAATTTATCTTAGGAGAATTTTAAGTGTTAATACAAAAATAAAAGCACTTGAAAAGTAGGGTTTTTAGGCCCCCTCTTCTCCTAAGATTTTGTACTATGACATGAAACTTCAAGCTACTTACCCTGCATCAACAATATTTCCATGGTAAGTGGGGTTATTTTAAAATTAAAGTTTTGTGCATTTATAGATGATCCCAAGTATGGATAACACAAGGGATGCTGACATCATTTGTATCTACATCAATTGGCTTGTTTTGAAAAGGTCTTATCCTTTTCACATCCACCACATTCATAATTTTTTTAGTGTAGTGTGATATTTGAAGTAGTATCTTACTAATGAAGTTTACTTAAAAAATCAAGTAAAAATCCCAATAATTCAACCTGAATTTATATACCCCACTATGGAGTGGGTTTAAAATGATGCTGGGAGATGAATTCTCAATTCAATGCTTCCCTAGAGAACCCATGTGGAGTCTATGATCTCTCACTCACAAACCAAGATGAATGAAAATAAATGGCAATTGAAAAGACTTTAGGGTCACGTTTAGATCACCCAAATCATACGGATTTGAGGAGAGCCTTAATGATATTATTTTCACACCTTTGGACAAGGCACAAATTCAAATAAAGATCTCTTTTTGTCACCTAAGTTACCTAAAGGGGATGGGGGGAAACATACATGCATCAATAATTTTGCAAAAATAAATAACTTTGAAATAATGATCATAAAAATCAAACACTCTTAAGACTATGTAATCTAAGTGTGAGTATTTATTTTAATGCACCAAAATAAAATGTTTATGAAATTTAGCCCTTTGGCATTTTTTGTTGACAACTTGAAATAAAATGAAAATTATTTAAACAAAAAGACTCTTAAAACACCAATTTTAAATGTGAAAATTATAAGGTAGAAGTGTTTTAAATGTCTCCTTGTGGCCTTTGGGTCTTGCAAAAAGTGTTAGAGGTTTTTTGATATTTTGTGAAAAATTATTCAAATTGAAGGTAAACTAATAGCATATTCTAAAAATATGGTTTAAAAAAAGCATAAAAAATGGAATCTAGATGACCCTAAACAAAGATCTAAAAGATGGCTTATCAACCTATTGTTCTACATAGAGATCAACATCAGTTTTGGGTGATGTACATAGAGAACAACATTAATTCTAGGTGATGCACATAGAGGTCAACATTGGTTCTAGGTGAATCGATACTGGTCAGGCAAAATTGATGTCAGTTTTTTTTATAACTGATGTTGGTCTCTATGTAATCTATGTATCACTAAAAAATAGAATACATGAAAAATAATGTTAAAACTTGAATTTTGAATATTGCCAAGCACTTAATAGACAAAATAAGAGAAGAATTTTTATCTACTTTCTATATGGGATACCTTAAGGTCCTAGTGGGTGTGTCATTTATGATCATAAGAATATAATAAGGGAAGTTAGTAATATGTTAGTTCAAGCAACAAGAACTCATATAAACACACTAACACTAACACTTACAAGCCTAGATCTTAGGGGTAAGATTAGTTAAAAAAATGCAAATGAAAACATAACTAAAATGCAAAAGACAACAAATATTTTACCTTCCTTGAGAACTCCAAATGTATTTTTGAGTGGCTTGCTTAGCTTGTGCATCAAAGAGTCTTTGATAAATGAAGCTTGTTGGTTCCTTATCTCCTTAGTGTCATGGCTTGTGTTGTGGTTTGGCTTAATATTTTAGAATTATAACACTAATTTCAAGGCAATTTTTGCATTATAACATTACTCTTCTCAAATATTTGAAGTCATTGGTGCATGATAAATTTGCACCAAATAGCTTAAAAACCAATAGGTAAGGCATTTTATTTATAATATTAGGAACTAACCTCAACCCAAGGTGTTTAAAGGTGGATTTTAAATATGGAATGGGTTCAAACCTAACCTAGGTGAGTCAAATATAACCCCAATAGAGTTAATAGTTGTAAATTAATCAAGATATGCAATGAATAGGCATGGGTCTCCAAAATGAGATATTTTAAGATATTTCCAAAGAGCTTGAAAACTCACAATGGTCATGATGAAAGGTTAGGATATTTGCATTTTTAAATTTAATTTTTTAATTCATTAATTGCACATGGATGGTTAAAATAGGAATTTAATTTGGTTTAGCTTGTTAATAAATTTTGATAAGCCATTTAGCTCTTTTAAGCTTTGACATTTATTCATGTGCCCCAATTAATAGATCCATAGGCTAAATTGACTATTGTAATGCGGCAGGATGATTAGGGATGAATCCATGAGAGTTTATGGTTACATATAATAGGATGCACCAATTAGGGATGCCTCAACATGATTCTGAGATTTGACAAATGATGCAAAATAAAATTTGGGATGTTTAGTGATTCTTAGAATTAATTTGAAATGGTTGGTAGGAATTAGTTTGAAGTTTGATCGAAAGCCAGTTGTGGCTAGTTTTAGGTGTTTATAAGTTAAAAAATAAATAGGTTCAAGATTAGATAATCTTCATTTAGATAATGGTGGTAAATATAATTCAAATGAATTTTTAGATTATTGTCAGGAATATGGAATCAAATGAAAATACTATAATTCTTGTACTCCACAACATAATGGAGTTTTTAAATGAATAAATATAACTTTAAAAAAATAAAATCAATCTATGTTGTATTATAAATATCTCAATGATAAATTTTGGGTATAAGCCATTGGTGATACTATGTATTTGAGGAATAAATATCCTATAACTACACTTTTAAGTAAAACTCTAGAGAAGGCTTGGCATCAGTTTAAGCCAAAAGTTAAACACTTGAAGATTTTTGGATGTACTTGCTTTACTTTAATTCTTATTGAACATAAAACAAAGTTGGAACCGAAGTAGAAAAGGATTTTTTCTTGGGTATTCATAAACCAAATTTTATTGTATAGGAAACATGAAAATTCATAGTGAACAAGGATGCAATATGTGATGAATTTAGTAATATGAACACTATAGAGATAGACTCGTAATTTGACAGGTTAGAGAAGAAAATTCAAAAACATGATAAGGGATTGTATAATTAATCTACCTCTCATAGATAGTGGTATGAGATCAATATCCCTTCCATTTATTTTATTTCCTCAACTACTTTAGCAAATCATGACTTATAAAATGTTGACAATTCTCTAAGTATTCCTACAAATGATACACATGAAGGTAATTTTGGTATTCCTAGTCTTTATAATTTCCACAAGTATCCAAAATGGTATCAAATTATTTTTTTATCAATCTAAGGTGGATGAATTTGGTAAAATAAGTCATATTATTTTTATTAAACAAGTAAATTATGCAATGGTTGTTACTACTTCTTCCACAGATCCATCCAATTTTAAGGAAGCTTCTACAAATTAGGTTTGTCAAATTTCAATGTAGAATGAGTATGATGCCATTATTAATAATACTTGGGTTTTGGTTGATCATCCTCCACATGTTCAATGCATTACATACAAATGTGTTTACAATTTAAAGTAAAAATTAGATGGATCCATTGAAAAATATAAGGTAAGGCTTGTTGCAAAAGGTTATGCACAATAAGAATGAATTCATTATGAGGAAAATTTTTCACCAATTGATAAATGACATAGTATTCATATGGTTATCACCCTAAAAATAACACATAATGTTTGGAAAGTGCATCAAATAGATGTTAAAAGTACACTTTTGAATGGTTATTTATAGGAATAAGTTTATATGACACAACCCCAAGGTTTTGAGAAAGTGGGTGCATAACACATTGTGTGTAAATTAATAAAAACACTCTATATGATTAAATAATCATCCAAAGTTTTCTATAAAAAATGGATTCCCAATTGAAGAAAATAATTTTTATACATAGTGAATATGATGATGCTCTCTATATTCAAGTGCAGGGAAATAAGTTGGTAATTATAGTACTATATGTTGATGTCTTGTTTATCACAAGAAATGATGAACAATATAACATGTTCATGAAGAAAGAACTAAAAGGTGGGTTTTAGATGACAAATCTTGAAATTATTCACTATTATCTTGGCATAGAAGTCACTCAAAAAGATAAAAGCATTTTAATTTCACTTAGTAAATTTATGAGCTATTAAATAGGTTTAGTATGGATGGTTTCAAACCTATCGTCACTCTGATGGAGAGTAACTTAAAATTTTCTAAAGATGATGGTACTACATTTTTTATGGCACCAAATACATGAAATTAATGGGAGGCTTAATATACTTGATGACTACTAGGCTTGATATATCCTTTGTAGTGGGGATTTTATATAGGTTTATGAATGAGCCTAGATAAGTTCATTGGCATGAAACAAAAAGTGTACTTAATTACCTTTATGGAATGAAAACATATGGATTTGAGTACTACCACAACAAGAACTTCAAACTTGCTAAGTATTGTGATGTAGATTTTGGTGGATGTGTGGATGATAGATTGTCCAAAATATGGTGCATTATGAATATGAATTTAATTTCCATTGCATGGTGATTTAATAAATATGATACTATGGTAAATTCATTACTAGAATTAGAATACATCATAGCATGGGATTCTTCCAGAGAGATTATTTATTTATGTAGCATCCTTGAAGACTTCAATTCTATCAGATTGCTCCAAAATAATTATTAATTAATAATCAAAGTGCAATCAAGATGTCCAAAAATATAGTATTTCATGTCAAAATAGAACATATGGATTTCAAATATCATTATCTATGAATGATAGTTTCAAAGAAATCACTTGAACTAATATATTTCCTAATTTTAGATTAGACAATTGAAGTTTTCATAAAACCCCTTGAAAGAATCAAATTTTAATTTTTTAAAAAATGAATGGAATATGTCTAAAGTATTGAATTTGATTCATAGTGGGTTTGTTAGGATTTATTACAAAGTCTTAGCAATAGTTTAGGTTAACGTGTTTATAATAAATTAAATGAGCATGATTCTTATATAAGGAAACCTTTTAAACATTTTGCTAAGTTAGATTATAATAAAGTTGTAATGTTGTTTTGTAGGTAAACAATATTGTATAGAGTTAGGGTTTTAGTTATTACCTAATTGATTGTTTTATCGGTCTCTTAGTAAAGTTATAAATATGTCTTCTCTTGGTGATTTAGGTTTAATGGCATATTGAAACCATTTTTGGCTATGCAATTTATTTTTACATATTAGTAACATGCTTATGGACTTGCCATAGTGGGCAAAATATTCAACCTAAATTGGTTTTTATTCTATCATAATTCTCATGTAACCAAAAAAATAAAAGAAAGGAAAATGAAATTGTGAAAAGATAGGAGAGTGGGTTGACTATTAAGGGTTTGTGTAGGGTTTTAATATTTTTTAGGTTTTTTTTAAATTTTTATGTGTAAAAAGTGGGTTCATAAATTTTCACAAACCATTTTAAAAAGAGAATCATAGATAAAACATATACAAAATAGACATGATACTAAAAATATAATACAATATATGGAACCAAAATAAATAAAAAAGGTATAAAAATAACAAAAAACCAACAATAGAACTACCAGAATGACATTGCATTAGTAGGATTTGTTTGTTGGTAAAGAGATACCATTAAGATCAAATACAACATCCCATTCCTCCTTCAATTATTGTAGATGTCCTTATAAAAATTTGGATCATCTTGAATCTTCTTCTGGCTCCTTATTCTCTTACTAAGTACAACTTAAGTCAAAGTATTTTTGATTTTCCTTAACCCTTATTAGAAAATTTGGATAATATTAATACATTTTTTTATGATGGATTTACTTTTGTTTATTACCCTATCAATATTTTACTTTATAGTGCCAAATTCACCTTCTAGTTTCTTAGTTTTAGCCTTAAGGTTGGAGGAATCATCCTTCAGGTGGAATATCTCCTGAAATGTGTTCCATTATTTTGTACCAAAATTCATATCATCAGACAAGGGAAACAAATCTAATTAAATTTTATGATGAATGAAATAAATTTTGGACTTAAGCCTATTATTTTCATTAAAACCCCATTTCAATATCCTTAGTTTTAAGTTGGATTCATTTTCTAAAATTTTAACCCTATTTTGAAGGTCTAAAATAGAAGCTAAAATTGATTTTTTGAATTGGATAGCAGCTTTTGAGGGAGGGGAGTTGGGATTGACCTTATAGACATGAGAGGGATTTGATTAAAATTTAGAGTCTTTATCATCATACATAATTCTAATAATATTTTCATTGTCAAGAATGAGAGCATCTACTCCTAATTTGAGATTAATTTTAGTAAGGTTAGGCTTCAATTTTATAGGAGAGTCATAATTTAAAATTAGATTAGAGATAAGGGGATCCTCAATCCTAACCTTCTTCCCATTTTTTAACATAAACTCCATACCCTTAGCCTATTCTTTGTTACAAGCTAAAGTAATTTTAATTTTAATAGATCTTGGGTCCTACTAAGTCTTATTCTCTCCTAGGATGGTGGAGGGGGGGGAGTTGGGGTTAATAATCCACAAATTTTATTTAATAAATCCATTAAAAACATTTGACACAAGGTCTATCTTAATGAGATAAATATTGGGGAGAGATTCTTGGAATAAAAAAAAGAAAATGGCCTAGTGGATGGTGATTTTTCCCTTGCCAATATGAATGTCCATAAGATAGATTTAAAGATACATGAGTAATAAAAGATAATGCTTATCACTCGTTGACCAAATTTGATTTTTAAATCAAATTTGGGTCACCCTTAGTAAAAAAATTGGATTTTTAGGTGAATAAGGGGTATAATATATTATCATGAGGTGTTTTATGGGTTAACTAATGTAAATTGATATTATATTAGCTTTGATCAATTAGTTTTTATGTCCTTATATCATTTTTAGGTCATTTGAGGGGTCAAAAGGGTGATTTTAATGATTTTTAAATGTTTCTTGGGAAATTTCAAAGTTTTAAAACATGATGTAATGTCCCATTCATCATTATAAGTCTTAGATAATTTTTTGTAACTAAAATATGGTAGGTTGTTCAAAATAAAGTCATTTTTCTTAGAAAAGAAAGAGAAAGTGGCACTTGTACAACCTCCTTAGGAAATGTGCCATTTATAAAAATTATAAATGTGACTATTAAGATTACCCACACCCATATACATGTTTATTTTTGATCTATATATGTTATTTCTAAGCCAAAACTATTTTATTGCATTTACACCCTTCTTGGTAGACTAAAGTGATTCTCAAGTTTTTTATCGATATGAATAACACAAATAGTTTTAGGTAGAATGATTTTGGGAGGATATTATAAACTCAAATAAATTAATTTTCATATAAATAATATTTATAATTATCAACTATGATTTATGAATCATCCATTTGGAGTTGACTACGCAAACCTGCCTATCAATCTATGTACCCTTCAGGTTTCTCCTTGGTTTGAGCAATTTTATATGAACCGGTTGTTAAATATGATGTTATAGAATGTTTAATTAATTATAAAATTATCCACACACTTTGTTTCATGTTTCATTAGGTTTAGACATGCTAATCATCTTAGTTTGTAGGAAGATACAATTTTTTGAGTTATGGACAGTTTCACCATTTTCAAGAATTTTATGCTTTGTCAATGGATTTAGAGGGTTGTGTTAGTTTAATATACATGTTTTAAAAGTATAATTGACCCATTTTTTCACCTTTAATCAAAGTATCCTTTATTATCATGGTTTAAATCCTATCCATCACACCAACCAGTCATTTTAGAGACCCCTGCTTGCTCTTCCTAGGTTTATGCAAGAAACTTTCATGTTGATATAGTGTTCAGGAGATTGTCTAGGATCTCCTTGATAATTATTATGAATTTGAAATGTTTGAAAATTGGTTTGGATTTTTTTGAGACCATTCATATAACCTTGTTGTTCCACTTCATGCTCATTGTTCATATATATAGTCAAAAATCACCTACATGTGACATTAGTAGAGGTTGAAGACCCTTGTACAGAGAATGTTGGAAAAGGGGAAATATGTTTAAGGTCTTGGTGTTTAGGCCACTCCATGTAAAATAAAGTATTAAGGTTAAATCATTAATGAAGGATGAAGACCCTACCAATGATTCAAAGACAAATTCAGGGACTATGTCCCTAAAAGCTAAAAATATAGGCCCAACCATGCTTTAAAATTATCATATAACAAAGTTGCCTTTATATTTTAAGCATATAAATGACATTGTATTAAAGCCTGCAACATAGAGAGGAATTGTGAAAAATATGGAAATTATAAGATGAAAGGAGGATAAAAGTTTTAGGCCTAAAATATGTCATCAAACAAACTAAAATATCACATTGACATCTACAAGAAAAAGAAGGATTTATAGCTAAGTAGAGAGATAGAGTTATAGCTTGCCTCTAGGTGGTGCTTAGGGAAAATAGGGTAGATACAATATATAAAAATTCATTAGATAGACCTCAAATTTTAAGGAAGATTTTTTAAAATCATGAATAGCCTTAACTAAGGCCAATATGTACCTACATGGGTCATTAAAGTAGAGTCTCAGTCATAACTAAGTAAAACTCATTTATGAATCCAAGGTTCATGGGAGGAGCTAAGGAAGGTTGGGGTGAGATTTTTTTTTTGGATCACATTCATAAAATCCATTACCATTTTAATAATCTCTAAATAATTATCATGATGGCATATATATCCCCTTATAACTTAATGTGCGCATATAGTTAACTGATTGTGATGTGACAGTGGTCAAATATGAGAAGTTTGAGTATTGGGTGATCAATTTTAGTTGAGAAAAATAGTAATAATGGGAATAATACTATTGATATTAGTTTATTTATGAGGTTTTTAACACTATATAAACCTAAAAGGTCCCTCCATGTGGAATACACACCTAAAACCATTGTAAATGACTATGAGGGATAATATACTTACAGGAAGTGATTCAAAAGGTGTTTAGGCTTGGCCCAAGTATGAATAAAAGTAATAAAAATATAAAATGAAAATTGGTAATACCGAATAGGTTGTGATCATTACTGTTGATGTTTAAACATATAAGATACTCTATAGGCAAATCCCTAAAGTAGGGCATATCAATCAACAGGTAGACAATAAGCTAAGAGGTGAGGTATGAGGGTTGTAAAGGCATAGGTATGACCCTAAGTGTTTAAAAAAATCATTAAATGGTTATAATAATAACAAATAAGTTATAAAAACTACCTATATATATCCCTTTAACTGGAAATTGGCACCTACAACCAACTTTAAGGGATTGAGTCAAATAGTGAAGGGTAGAGAGCAGGAAGTTGATTTTATTGAGGTAAGTTGATATGAAGATGGTTATAAATGGCTATGAAAGGCATAAAATTATCATATATGAATATATTATGGTTTTATAAACTATTTAAAAACCTAAAACAAGCATAAAACACATACAAAGGCCTTTCCAAAAGAAGCATAGTCAATCATGCCAAAACTCACTTTTGAGAATTCAAAGATGAGAAGGATATGTAGAAGGTTTCATGTGATAAAAGGAACTAAGATAAATTAACCATAAACATGAAATAACATAAATTCTCTTGGAATATTAAAATAGGTAAATACAAGGCTCTTAATCTTGCATAGTCAGTTCACATGTCAAACCCTGCACACAGTTTATCTAAACAAGGTGTTGTTTTGGGGTTTTAAGGAAAACAAAGGACCAAATGACCTAATAAAGAGAAATTTTTTTGTTTAAGGAATTATGGAAAATTTATGAATCCTCAAAAACTGATGTTTTTATAAAACAAATAGGGGATGTACCCCTATTTTATCTAAAACAGGGTTACTTCCCCTCAAATAAAACTGGTAGGGCTAGAAGTCTAGGATAGAGATATGGATATATAAGATGGAAGAACCTTGAAAAAGGGTTTTTGAAGATGAGGGATACATATAATAATCATGAAAACAAATTATATGATTATGGAGATTGATAGGGTGGTCAAAACCCTTGGAGGTACAATCAAGCCTATTAGGCAAGGGGTCAAGCCTAAGGCCAAATGAGAGGTCAATTTCAATCTTAGAGTGATAGAAACTTTATGCCAGATTATAACATGTATATAGGTTAAATGTAGACATTTTTGAGATTTTTGAAATAAGGGATGACATCAAAAAGGTCATTTTGGGCCTAAACCTATATACATGCTTACTAGGCATGATGAACCTAGTTTCAAATGAGAAGCCATTCAAAATGTTAGCATGAGAAAAGAATTAAAAAAATATATAACATGTTATTTTGGATTATATAAAGGTTTTAAATCTGAAAAATTTAGAGGAAACCATCAATAAGTTCACTTTTGGCCCAGGAACCAACTTAAGCATGTAAAAGGGTAAGAACAAGCTCGAATTAGCAAGTTTGATCACTCATATCTCACCTGAGGTTTGGCATGGGATTCTAAGGGATTTGGATATGTTATCAGGGTCCTAAAACACTATTTTTTTTAATAAAGGTTAGACATCCAAACTTTATGAGCCAACCTTAAGACCAAAAATAAGCCTAAAACCCTATTAAACCCTTGCCAAGGACTAGTTTTGGGAAATGAAGTTGGATAGATGATAAAATGAAATAGTTTTTCTAGAATTATTATTGTATATTGTAGATGAATCCATTATTCTACTTCAAACCAAGATTAGTTTTATATAATTTTATGGATGGGGGGTAGAAATAAGGTTTTTCTCACTATTTTGTGTGTTGTGAAAGATACAAGAAGAATTATGAGATGAAAAAAGTTTATATGGAAGATTAATAATTAATATAAATATAAATTTTAAATATTATGTCATGAAACAACTTCTATTTTCCCCAACTAGGTAATTTAACTCACTTAGTCAAATCTAGCATATTGGACAAACTAGTGAAGAAGATGGAAACCTTAAAGTGAAATGAATATAAGGTGTCCTTGATGATTATAAGGACATGGAAGAAATTTAAAATTTTAATTAACTCCATCCCATGTATTTTCATGGAAAATTGATTCCAATTTTGAAGCCAAGTGTGTAGGGTGCATGGAAGGGTAGTTTTTTGGACAACAGATGATGATGGCTCACTTTTAAAGGTTTTTAGAGGACCAAGCATGAAACCAATGCATGAAGAGGAATGTATAATATCTTACCCTTACATTCAAATAATTTGGACTGATATTGATTAGTTATAGGACATTCAATTAGATCCAATCATGAAGGTAATTTTTTCTATGTAAAATGGGGAGTTTTATGCCACTTTTCATGAAATTTATGACTTGGATTGACACTTGTATCTATTGACCTTACATGGTTCATAAAATACCATATTAAAATGTGAAAGTAATTTATTATTTCAGCTTTAAAAGTGTCCTTGTGACCCTTGGACTTATTTTTTTCTCTCTCTCTCAGACTTTATAAGAGTTAGCCATTTTGGCATTGTATTGGATGCTCCACCTGAGTATGGTGAAACCCTTCTCATTTGTATACATTTTGATCAATTAAATTACTAATTTTTACCTCTTAATAAATATTAATAATTTTGTTCCACTTTAATGATGAATCTTATTTAGTGAAGACTATGGATTTCTAACATGTGGTCTCATTCTTCTACCTTGTTTGCAGTTAGAAAAAATTTCTTGCAGAGCATGTGAAGTGTTTTAGGAGATGTCAAATGTTGAGTGAGTAAGTATTTTAATTAGTGACATTAAATTCCTCTTGTATAGTCCTCCTATATTTACACATTCATCCATGACCTCACAATGTAACATTGATGTGAGAATATGAAGATTGAAGGAGTGTATGTTTTAGTTTGTTTCTTGGTTTCAAGTGTAAGATGTAATTGGTTAAAGTTATTAAATTAATTTGGTGTATCACCTCCTTAGTTCATATTTTATTTTATTTATCTATCTCCTTTTTCACCCCCTTAAATTTTAGTTTTAGGGTCAATCTTAAGTGGTACATCAAGGGAGCTAGCCCTATATAGAGACTCACATTATTCCTTAGGCTACCCATAAACCCAGAGGTGATTCCATTGTGCCACTTGGATGAGGAGAGATTTTCATCTCCTAAAAGGGTGAAAATCCAAGTGACAATATTTATTGTCACACTACACTCTTGTTTCAAGAGATTGAGATATTTTTTGTGTTGTCTCTCAACAATCATGCTTTAGAGGCATTTTTTTCAAGAATTAATGGTGAATCCAAAGACATATCAACTAGTCAAGTAGCATAGGTTATCCTTTTAATATTTATGGTAACATGTTTTCTTTGTGTTCTTTCTTTAAATGAAGATCTATGGCTGAATTTGGTGTTGAATTCTTGTTTACACAAGTTGGTGACACATTTCAAGCTTGTGCCATTCCCTATCAATATGAAAAATTCATTAGTCAATCTTGTCAAGACCCTTACCATCCCTAATATTAATTTTATCAACCTCAATATGATCATATATATCCCATACATGATCCTTACCAATATTTTAGTTAGCCTTCTCAATGTCTTGTTCCTAGTCAACCTAATCTTTTTTCTAATCATCCCATTTCCACCTTCAAACAAGCACTTTTGGGATATGAAAGGTATATATTAGAGCTTGATACTCTAAGGGGATGTGGTCAAGGGATTCATAATCATTACATCCATAAAGTGATAAATTCATTAGATTTAGTCAAGAAAGAGTGGGTACCTATTGAAATATCCAATTAGAAAAGGATCACAAGTGATATGCTAAATGTGAGTGGTTTGATTACATCTTTAGAAGAAAAGCTAAATATTCATGAGAGGCAGCCTTACCAAGTCTATCAACCTTCATAAACACTTCCCCAAGTTCCATATCAGCAATATATGACCCCTAATAATGAGCCAAATCAAGTCTATCAAAGTCATACTTTTCCCAATCAATTAGAGGAGAGAGTTGAAAAGATAAATCTTGTGTTTGAGGCAAATCTTGATAGGCAAATTTATTTAGCAAATATGAATATGCAATAGTCCATGTTGGAAAAAAAGGAAGTAGAGTTCAAACCCTCATTTCCCTCTCACATTGCATCCCCACCACCTTAAAAGGAGACTCATAATTATAATGTCCTACATTATAATAATATATTGGAGTCATGGTGAAATAAGGGGGAGAAAAGTCTTGATAAAGAGTGTGAAATTGGGAAGGCATATAATCCTAATATCCTAAGCTAGAAAAAAATAGTAGATTCATGGGGAAATAAAGAAGATGGAATCATTGTAAAAGAGTGTGAAGTGGAAAATGGAGTTGATATTTTTCAAGTCCCTCCCACACTTCCTCAAGAATCTTCTTGTGTTCCATGGTAGGCCTCATTCAATCCTTATCCTCATGATGATTCCTATGAGCTTTAAGAGAGACTTTTCCAAGATAACTTAGCTAAGAAAATAGAGGAGATAGAGACAAAAATGAAGCTACTAAGTCAAGGTTTCATGGAAGGTTTAGAATAAATAAAATATCCTATGCCTAAAAACATCCCATATCCCCTCCCTCAAGAGATTCCTAAAGGGTCTCTTACCTTGCATTATTAATTTGATTTAGAGTTCTATGTGGCACCTCCACCAACTAGTTCATCTTGTCCTTACCCCATCACCATTTACGTTGATGGACATATGGTATTGGAACCAAAGAAGGATCAGTTGGTTTATAAAGAAAGAGAACTCTTGCTTGAAGAAGACCTACCTCCTTGGCAGCCTCAATGGGCTAGATCACATGATTTCAAGATGCCTAGTCTTAGCATCACCATGAAGGAGGTTGAATATATTAAAACCCTAGATAAAAGAGATTAGATTATTATAACTAAAGTTAATTTTTAAATCCCTCAATAATTATTAAGTGATGAAGAGAAGGTAATTCCTTACGTTGAATCTCTTTGCTTGGTTGATGATGAAGAATGTTTTGTTTGTGATGAAGAACCTATCTTGAGAGAGGAAAATGAAGAGGAACATGCTCAATTAATGGTTGATAAAGAAGACCACATGAGTGTTTATGAGGAATAAATCACCATAGGGAATCCCTTTGGTAAACAAAAGGATAATTCACAAGATTTTGCCTCCATATTTGAAGTGGAGTTTGTTATCAAGAAGGGAGAATACTTTTAAGCCATCCCTCAAGAAGTGGAAGTCTTGAGAGAGTCTCATGAGATCAAGATAGAGGAATTATCACTTGAAGATGATCTGATCAAAGATGAAGAAAAGGAAATTTCTTGTATAGATATTTTAGATTGGGTTGATGAGGAAGGATGTCTTTCTTTTTCTAAAGAGGAAGAAATGATCATTCACTTTTTTCTCACTTTGCAATATACCATAGATGGGAAAGGATAATTTATTAATTAGATTTCATATGACTTGTTTTAAATCATTGAATTAGGCTATACTCCTATTAAAGGAGGCTATTATCTAGTCAAAGATGGAGAAGGCAACATTGTGCTCAAGTAATTATGCAAAGGAAAAAGATTCTTTCAAATCTATCCTTTCACGAAGCATATGCATTTGATGATGACATGTTTGAAGTCATAAAGATGGGCTATAATTATCTTGATAATTTGGGAGAAATGCATCAGATCTTTAAGGATGGGACAAGCTCCTATTAGCCTTAATCTTTTAAGGAAAAAGAAATCAATCCTCTTGGAGACATGCCTACTAAGGAGATATGATTTGACTATGAAATGAAGAGTGGGAAGCAACATGAAGTGTGTGAACATGTTCAAGAGGAGTATATATACAGTAGATAATTGTTTAAGGATGATCTACTTGAGATAAAATCAAGTGAAGTGCCAAGGAAGAGGTCTGATCCACAAAATATTCAATCCAAGGACAAGCATGCTTAAAAATATGTTTCATCTCACCATGAAGATGATTCAAGAATTTTTCCTTCTAATACATGAAAGGAGGTATGTTTAGTTACTAGTTATGCATAATATGTTGTTTACTAATTCCCATAAGTGCTTAAAGCACATGTGTGTGTATTGTGTGTTTGCTTTCTTTGTTGTGTGTGTCTTTTACTTTGTGTGGTAGAGGTAGTCACTAGTGTCCTATCTTGATCAAAAGTTTGTGGTCAATGGTCAAAATTTTATTATTTTCTCAATCCTTTAGATGACTCCTAAGCCTAATGGGCTAATAAGTCTACTATTATAGTTATTATAGCAGACATACTACCTCTATGAGTCACTAATTTATTGACCAAATTTATCTTTTAAGTCAAATTTACGGCACTCCTAGTAAAAAACATGGATTTTTAGGTATATAAGGGGGTGTAATATATTTTAATGAGGTATTTTAGGTGTTAATTGATGTCAACTAATGTTATATTAGCTTTGTTCAATTAGTTTTTATGTCCTTATATCATTTTTGGGTCAAAAGGGTGAATTCAATACTTTATATGGGTTTCTTGGGAAATGTGAAAGTGTAAAAATGTAATGTCATGTCCCATGTGTCATTATGAGTCTTAGATAACTATTTGTAATTGAAAGATGGTAGGTTATTTAGAAGAAAGTTAGTTTTCTTGGAAAAGAAAGAGAAAGTGGCACTTGTATGGCCACTTTGGGAAATGTGCCACTTGAAAAAAGTGTTAATGTGAATCTCTAGCTTCTCCACACCAATATCCATTTTTTTTTTGATTTTTATGTCATTTATAAGCCAAAACAATTCTACTAAATTTGCACCCTTCTTAGCAAAATAAAGTGACACTTAGGTTTTTGCTCAGTAAAAAAAATAAAAGTAGTTTCAGGTAGAATGATTTTGGGAGGATATTATAAACTTAGAGACATTAATTTTAATAGAAAAAAGTTTGATAATGAATAAATTTGCTTTATGAATCATCCCTTTGTATTTTACTGTACAAATCTACCTAACAATCTATGCACCCTTCAGGTTTCTCCTTAGTTTGAGTAATTCCATATTAACCAATTACTAAATATGATGTTAGAGCATGTTAAATTAATTTAAAAATTTTACACACACTTTGTTTCATGTTTCATGAGGTTTTTACATGCTAATCATCTTAGTTTGTAGGAAGATATAGTTTTTAGAGTTATGGGCAGTTTTCAACATTTTAAGAGTTTTGTGCTTTATCAATGGATTTAGAGAGTTCTTTTAGTTTCATATACATGTTTTAAAAGTATGGCTGACCCATTTTTTCACCTTTCATCCAAGTTTCCTTGATTCTCATGGTTGCAAGCTCATCCATCACACCAACCAGTCATTCTAGAGACCCCTGCCTACTCTTCCTAGGTGTTTACAAGAAACTTTCACATTGAAATAGTGTTAGGGAGTTTGTCTAAGATATCCTTGATAACACTTATGAATTTTAAAATTTTGAAAATTGGTTTGTATTTTTTTTAGACCATTCATATAACTTTGTTTTTCCACTTCATGCTCACTATTCATATATATGGTCAACAATCACCTACAGGTGACATCAACAGAGGTTGAAGACCCTTGTACAAATAATGTTGAAAAAGGGGAACTCTCTTTGAGGTCATAGTGTTCAGGCCACTCCATGGAAAATTAAGTTTAAATGTTAAATCATCAATGAAGGATGTAGACCATACCTAAGATTTAGAGATAAATTCAGGGACTATGTCCCTAAAAGCTAAAAATAGAGGCCCAACCATGCTTTGGAATTATCATATAACAAAGTTTATTTTCTCTTTTAAGCATATAAATAGAATTATCTTAAAGCCTCTAACATGGAGAGGAATTATAAAAAATATGGAAGTTAGAAGGTAAAAGGAGGATAAAAGTTGCAGGCCTAAAATATGTCATCAAACACATTGAAATATCACATTGACATCTATAGGAAAAAGAAGAATTTATAGCTAAGTAGAGAGATAAAGTTATAGCTTGCCTTTAGGTGGTGCTTAGGGCAGATAAGGTAGATAAAATATATGAAAAGGAATTATATATATGTCACATTTAAAGGAAGGTTTTTAAACATCATGAATAGTCTCAATTAAGGCCAGTATATACCTATAGGGGTCATTGAAGTAGAGTCTCAGTCAAAACTAGGGAAAACTCAGTTATGAATCCAAGGTTCATGGGAAGAGATAAGGAAGGTTGGGGTGAGGAAATTTTTTTTTGATCACCTTATTAAAATACATGACCATTTTAATAATCTCTAAATAATGACCATGATGGCATATATAACCACTTATAACCTTATGTGTACCTATAATTAGCTGACTATGATGTGACAGTGGTCAAATATGAGAAGTTTGAGTATTGGGTGATCAATTTTAGTTGAGGAGAAGAATATTAATGGGAATAATAATATTTATTATAGTTTATTTTAAAGGTTTTTAACCCTATATAAACCTATAGGGTCCTTCCATGTGGAATACACACCTACAACCATTGTAAATGACTGTGAGGGACAATAAGCTAAGAAGTGATTCAAAGGGTGTGTAGGCTTGGCCTGAGTATGAATACAAGTAATAAAAATATCAAGTGAATTTTTTTAATAATTAATAGATTGTTATAATTACTATTTATGTTTAAACATGCAATATACTCTATAGGCAAAGCCCTAAAGTAGGGCATATCAGTCAATAGATAGATGATGAGCTAAGAGGTGAGGTATGAGGGTTTTCAAGGAATAGATATGACCCTAAGTGGTTAAAACAAGAATTAAATGGTTATAATTAGACCAAATAATTTATAAAAACTACCTATATATATCCCTTAATCTATAAATTGGTACTTACAAACAACTTTAAGGGACTGAGTCAAATAGTGAAGGGCAGAGAGCAGGAAGTTGATTTTCTTGAGGTAGGTTGATATGAAGATAAATGGATATAACAAGAATAAAATGATCCTATATGACCATATTATGGTTTTGGACACTATTTAAAAACCTAAAACAAGCATAAATCACATATAGGGGCCTTTTTAATAGAATCACAATCTATCATGCCAAAACTTAGTTTTGAGAATTCAAAGATGAGAAGGATATGTAGAAGGTTGCATGTAATAAAAGGACCAGAGATAAATTATACATGAGTATTAAATAAATTAAATTATATTTTAAGATAAAAATAGGAAAAGATAAGGCTCTTAATCATGCACAGTCACTCCACATGTTAAACCCTATACATAGTTTGTCTAAACAAGGTGTTGTTTTCAATTTTTTAGGGAAACAAAGGGAAAAATGACATAATAAAGATATAATTTTATATGGAGGTAATAATTTAAACTTTATAAATCCTACATAAGTGTTTTTTTAATAAAAAAATAGGGGAAGTACCCCTATTTTTTCTCAGAGAGGGGGTAGTTCCCCTCATATAAAACTGGCAAGGCTAGAAGTATAGGATAGAGATATGGATGTAGAAGATGGAAGGATATTTAAAAATGGTTTTTTAAGTTTAGGGATACCTATACCAATAATTAAAACTAGTAAAAATATTATGGATATTGATAGGGTGGTCAAAACCCTTGGAGGTACAGTCAAGCCTGTTAGGCAAGGGGTTAAGCCTAAGGCCAAATGAGAGGTCAATTTCAATCTTAGCATGATAGTAACTTTATAAAATATTTTAAAATGTATATGGGGTAGATATATATGTTTTTGAGATATTTTAAATAAGGGAGGAAATCATAAAGGTCATTTTAGCCTAAACCTACAAACATGCTTATTAGGCATGATGAACCTAGTTTCAAATGAGAAGCCATTCAAACTTTTAGCATGAGGCAAGACTTAAAAATGGTTGTAAAATGTTATTTGGGTTTATATATAGGTTTTAAATCTTATAAATGTATATTAAACCATCAATAAGGTCACTTTTGACCTAGGAACCAACCTAAGCATGCAAAAGGGCAAAAACAAGCTCAAATTGGCAAGTTTGATCACTCACATCTCACCTGAGGTCTTTCATGGGATTAAAAGGTATTTGGAGATGTTATAAGGGCCCTAAAAAACATTTTTGTGATTTTTTAAAAAATTTTGGACGTTCAAACTTTATGAACCAACCTTAATATCAAAAATAGGCATAAAACCCCACTAAACCCTTGCCAAGGACTTGTTTTGGTAAATGGAGTTGGATAACTGATAAAATAAAATATTCCATCCATAATTATGATTTTATATTTTATAGGACTCCCTCATAATACTGTACACCAAGATGATTTGTACGGAATTGTATGGATGGGGGAAAAAATAGGGTTTTTCTCATTGTTTTGTGTGTTGTGCATGATACAAGAAGATTTAAGAGATAAACAAAGTTTATATGGAATATTAAGACTTATTATAACTCAAAATATAAATTTATTTCCATGAAATAACTTATAGTTTCTCTAACTTGGTGACTCAACTTAGCTAGTCAAATCTAGCATATCAGACAAGCTAGTGAAGAAGATGGAAAACATCAAGTGAAATGAATTCTAGTGAAGAAGATGGAAAACATCAAGTGAAATGAATTTAATGTGTACCTAATGATTATAATGCCATTTATGGACTTTTTAATTGTCATAATATCCCTCCCATGTATCTTCATGGACAAATAATGTCAATTTTGAGTTCAAGTGTGCAGGGTGTATGGAAGGACAATTTTTTGGATAACAGATGATGATGACTCACTTTCAGAGGTTTATAAAGGACCAGGTATGTAACCAATGAATTAAAAGGTATGTATGATATCATACCATTAAATTATAATAATTTTAAATTCTCTTCATTATATATAGGATGTTCAAACAACTCCAATCATGAACGCATATTTTATGTACAAAATGGAGAGTTTTATGCCACTTTTCATTAAGTTTGTGACTTGGATTAACACTTATAGCTCTTGAAATTACATGGTTCATCTAAAAAAATATCCATATGCACAATTAAATAATTATTTCATCTTTACAAGTGTCCTTGTGACCCGTGGACTTCTCTTCTCTCTCTCTCTCTCTCAAACTCTATAAGAGTTAGCCATTTTGGCATTGTATTGGATGCTCCACTTGAGTATGGTGAAGCCCTTATCATTTGTATACATTTTTATAAATGAAATTACTAAGTTATACATCTTCATAACTTTTCATAATTGTGTTCCACTTTAATGATTAATCTTGTTTAGTGAAGACTATGGATTCCTAGCATGTGGTCTCATTCTTCCACCTTGTTTGCAGTTAGAAAACTTTTCTTGCAAGTCATATGAAGTGTTTTAGGAGATTTAAAATGTTTAATGAGTTATTATTTTCATCATTTATATTCAATACCTATTTTATAGTCCTTCTATCTTTTCACATTCATTCATGACCTCATAATGTAACATTGATTGAGAAGTTGAAGATTGAAGGAGTGTATGTTTTAGTTTTTTTCTTGGTCCCAAGTTTATAATGAAATTGGTTGGAATTAACAAAATTTATTTGGTGTATCACCTCCTTAGTTTATATTTTATTTCAATTATCTATTTACCTTTTCTCCCCCTCAAATAATAGTTTTAGGTTTAATCTTAAGTGGTACATCAAGGGAGATAGCCCTATCTAGAGACTCACCTCATTCCTTATGCTACCCACAAGCCTAGAGATGATTCCATTGATCCACTTCGATGATGAGAGCTTTGCATCTCCTCAAAAGGTGAAAATCCAAGTGAAAACATCAATATGTTATGTCATAATTGATTTAGCATGTATAAATGGTACTCAAATAGTATTTTATACTAATATTATAGAGTACTTCACTTCATTATTTTCAAGCTAACTTCACCCTAGGGGTCTAGTAGAAAAACTATGAGAACATTATCCTAAAATTTCAAATTTTTTATTTGTCTTTAAAAAACAAATTGATGTATTAATTATTTCTCTTTATATTGTTAAAAATATTTAATCATTATATATACATACCCTTTGTCTATGATATCTTCATTAAAATCTAGAGATAAACCTCTCATAAAAACCTTTCTTTCTTTCCATGCATTGGTGAAGGATGCAAACAACACTAGATCATATCCATGTAATTTCACAACCCTCCTTTCCTTAAAATATTCCATATTATAGTGTTTCTATTTTATTCTTCATAATATAGAGGTTTTGTTTTGAATCTATCACCTTCCATGAGATCAAGACTTTAAAGGAACTAGAAGAGCAATCTAGAATGCTGATAAATTCTCTTCTAGAGATAGTAGGGATGACTATGGGGAATGAAAGTGGGTTGGAGGGGGATTAAAATTATAAATGTGTGAATATATTTAATTGAATAAATAAAAAATAACTTGAAGTAAAATAAACAATTTATAGTAATAAGCTAATTTCTCATCACATGGTGTGAAATCCCATGTGTTTGATTGCATCCAAACTTATAATGAATTCCAATAATGATTTGAAATATAAGACACTTAAAATGTGATAGAGCCCCTAAGAAGGTGGTCATAATTACCAAAGGATATAAGTTATTTTTTAAAAATAACTTTGGAAACTTGAAATTGAAAAATAACCTTACTAAAAAAGTAATTAAAAAAAGGTTAAGCAAAGGGGAGATGATAAACACTAAGGCTAATATCTTATTTAACAATATCCTCATTGAGGATAAGGGTGATGGATTGAGTAAATCATTGGGATATCCCAACTTAACAAAAAATCTAATTGGAGACACCGAAATTAGTAAACCAATAAAAAATCATATTTTCTTCCTTATAGGCATGACAAAGGTAAACCTCTTCAAAGGAACGTAAAATACTTAGAGCATCAAGCATCAAGTTTTTTATTGTCTAACTAGGGAGTTTATCCTTTGAAAAAAAGTTATTTGTATAGTTTTATTCATATGGTTTTCCTAGGGGTTTTTATAAGGTTTTTAATGTTTTTTTACTATTTCTCCTAATATTATTTCTAGGAATTACATAAACATAAATTAAATTCACCTATAAATTTAAAAAAGCTACGTAACTCTAATCTTAAATATCATATGGTGGCATATATTATTCCTATTCTTCATTTTTAAGTGGATATTTTATTTTTCTCGCCACATTACTTTCATTTTCTATTAGTTTTACTATAAATCTCTATTGGTAGGTAGGAATTTCATTGTCCTTTTCTTCTTCCTTTTCATTATTGTTTATTTATTCTTTCTTGTTACTCCTTTCTCCCACCTTGTTGTCCCTTTTTTCTCTCTCTATCATGGTATGTTTTTAAAATCTAGTTGTATGTTATCCATTTCTTCTTTTTATCTTAAATGGCTAAGAATAAAATGATGTGGGAAGACCTGTAACCCCTCCCACTTTGTTTTTATTTTAGAGTTTTTTGGTATAAACCAACTACAACTTGCATTATGTTTACACTGTTATGTTACATTTTAACTTTATTTGGGTTACATTAGGGTTATGTTAATTTTTCACCAAAAATATATGTTGTGGAAAAATATATTGGTAGTGAAATTTTAGATCAAATTAAGGTGTGAATTACATTAAATCTAGTAGTGATTTTTTTTATTAAATCATCTTGGATTGTTCCTTCTTTAGTTCCTAGTGATATACTTATTTGATCTAATGGAAACTCAAACCCTTTATAAACATTGTGATAATTTATAATAGTTTCCATGCACGTTCATGTAATAGTTGTATATTTTTCTCTATAAAACCTTGATTGATTCTCATCCTCTATGTTTTAACTAATATATAAATGAGTCATTGGCTTGGGGCTATACAACACTAGTGTTTTCAAACTTTTTAAAAAATCCTTAACTCATACATGTGTAGCAATTTTCATTACAATTTTATTTTTCTAACTAAATGAAGTTCCTTTTATGTTGTCTCTAGGTATTGTTTCTATGTTTCCCCCTATAACTCTTATCTTTTTGTCTCTTATGTTTCTATATGCACAATATTATCAACTTATTCTTAAGTTGTCTCACGAACATATTCATATGATATTTATGGTGTTTTTCCTTATGTGGGTCTTTAACTTGTACCCAATTATGTATGATATTAATATGACCTGAAATCATACTCTTATATGCATAATTATTTGGGACTTTTTGATCATCCACATTTTCATCCTAACACCCTTCAAGATCAATGGTTGCTTCTAATTTTTCATGTGAAAGTTTTTACTAAATTAATCCCTTAACATTTTGCATTTAATCCTTAAAATTTTGCATTTTATTTGGTGTCTTATTATTCCTTAGTCATACCTCAAATGACACTGAATGGAATTCTTCCTCATTGAAAAAAATGTTTGTATTTTTCAATTCCCATGTGTCCTATTTTTAGATTTCCCTTATTTCTATCCTAATCCATTTATAGTGAGTATTAAAAGTGATCATTTTGTAGGTATCGTCATTTTGTTCTTCTTTTATAGCTTCAATATGCAAGGTAGTTTGGATTTATTTCCCAATCCCATTAATATTTGTGTGGGGATCAATGGTTGCATTTTCATCAAAAACCCATCCATCATTTAATGTAGTGGTCTTATCCATGATATTTAATTTATTTTGATTATCTATTATTTATTAATGTACTTCCTCCATACTTAATTTTATACATGGAAGACCTATTATCCTATTCAACATGATATACATTGATTATGTTAATATACCATATGATTACTTGTATTTCCATCCTTGCCCATTGTAATTTCCAATATAGTGTGCCATCACATATAACCATGTAAACCTATCATATTATTATAAAATTTTATTTGGAAATTTCCTCTCAATCTAAACATGACAAGCATGTTATCATACCACTTCTTAATTTTATTTCTATATGTGAAAGTCATCTCAATCTCACATTTTTTCTAACATAAATCATTTATAATGAGTATTATAATTATAATGGTGTTATTAAAACTCCCACAAAAGGCTCTATTTATTTACTAGTTTAATATTCCTTTTGGAAAATAGTCTAGTTTGAGCTTTAAATACTTATCTATTTATAAAATGAGTTTTATTTAAATAAAATGTTCAATCACTATTTAAATAAAAAAAAATGATTTCGAAAGGTGAAGCTAGCTAAAAATGAAAATATGCTATGGATGTATGATTTAAAAAGATTTTATTTTATTTAAAAGAAATCATATAAGCTAGTTAGTTTAATAAATATGGAACCCATAAAATGTTTATTAGAATCAAAGTCATATATAAATAAGTACATAAGGAAATATGGGTATCATTTTGAAATTGTGAAGTATTTTTTGAGCCATTAAATATGGATAGAATTGGATAGTAGGGGGCAACTTATAAATTTTAATTCAATTTTTCTTTACTTTGGAAATGGGAAGATATATATTAAATATTTTTCTTTCTTTTTTATCTTCTTTTCTACATATAAAATTTTCAAATTTGAGCAAAGAATTAATTTCCTAGACTTTCTAAGCTTACTAAATTTCCATAATTTAGATTTGAGTCTCTGTTACTTTTATATGTAATAATATCTTGAGACTTCATCTAAATATAATTCAATTTTACATATTTATATAATTCATAAAAGTACTATGGTTCTTGTTTGTATGTCACGTGTCTCTTATATTTTTGTTCTAACTCCATGATCATATATGGGTTGCATCTTTACCATTTCATTTATTTATGTTGTGTTTATTACCTTCTTTTATAGTGATAGATCTATATTCATATAGATATGACATCAACCCACTTCCTTTTGATGTATAAATTTTTTTACTTTAATTAATTTTATAACTCTTTTCCCTTAAAAAATTCCTTTTATGCACTTGGCTTGGGAAGAACAAAATTATATTAGGAAATAGAACCAGTTAGCCATGAAGGTTCTCTACAAAGAGTAGTCCCACATTAATTAGAGATTCCATTGTTGTGTTTAAAATGTGGGATGAAATAATCAAACATTTAAATTCATTAAAATGTGTTATAAATTAAGCTATTTTATGGAACCCATAAGCACTATAAGGATAATTCCCATATAAACATTCCTCCTTTGTTATGGGCTTCACCCACTACTAGGTTTATGTCTTCAGTACATAATTGAATTTAAATTTATTAATTCCAAATTTATGCATGACATACACAATATAATTTGACATTACATTAAAACACAACATCATAGTCAAATTTACACTAATTAGAAATGAATTTACCCATATGGAATTATTATTAACTTCATCAAGTATTAAAGTGTACTATCATCTTCTTAATTTTGAGTTTTCAAGAAAATTTTATGCCTCATTCATCCTTCTCATAATGATGTTTATTTTTTTTCAATTCTTCCCTTTTTAATCCTATAATCATGTTGTATATAGGATAAATTTTCCTCCTTCAACCTATGAAGTACATCTAGTGCTTATGGGTTAATTACAATTGGAACTTAACCAATGTATCTAATTTCTAAAGTAAGGTAAATAATACTATTGTAACACTCATATATATGAAAATTACTCACCAACAATTTTTTATACAACCTTTACCTAATTGGTTTGTCTTACCTCCTTATATATTTATGAGTACTTTGTCTTCCTATGATTGAAATATTCAACTACATAAGACCATGACCTTGTAACCAAATTCTATAAATTTGAAACTATCACATGGTGTGTCATCATGAGAACTATAAAATAAATCCTCAATTTTTTATCTTTAGTCTTTGTAGGTGCATTTTTTCCCCTATTTATGGGGGTTTATACTTGTTCATAATAATCCTCACT
Source organism: Torreya grandis (assembly GCA_037957365.1). Lineage (NCBI taxonomy): Eukaryota > Viridiplantae > Streptophyta > Pinopsida > Cupressales > Taxaceae > Torreya > Torreya grandis. The sequence goes on from JARHVA010004590.1 coordinate 1,113,517, forward strand.
ACCCAAGTTACTAAACTGTAAATTATCTCAAAATCTATCAGATACTCTAGATTCATACATTACTAGTTAATATATAAATACTCATATGGATATCCTCAAACCATGACCTAGCTTGTAATAGGGTTCCCTAATTCATGTTTCAACTATAATTGACTAGTTGAGTTTATTCACTTTTCAATTCCGTCTTCACATAAGGTTTGAATGTAATGTAATCATTTAAAATGACACATAACTTGTTGCTAGAAATTTATATTTATTTACGTATTTTAAATATCTTAAGGTAAATTTTATTTGTGAATTTTTAATTCACATAATTTAGATAATATGAAGTAGCATGTAGTCTTCACCTCTTTTTAATCATTAAATATATTTATTAATATGAAAAATACTATAGATACATTTTATATGTAAATTATTTACCACTTTTCACCCACTTTTCCCTAACTATATGGGAAATAGGGATACTAGACACACACTTGAAGTTGTCTACTATAATGATTTGAGTTACTTTGTAACTCCTTTTCTACTCCTTGCTATATTTAAAGAGTGCATATATATCTTATTCACATGCTTAGATATTTTATTGTGTGTATTATATGCTCTTATGAATTTTATTATCTTCTCTATTATTCTTTCTTGTAATATTATTTATGCACATTATGTTATTTTTTATTTTTTGGGCCCTTTTTCAATAAAATGAGAAATTTTATCTTGATATACTAGTTTTTATATTGAGAAAATTTGTGTCTCAAATATTTCATGGTTTGGATTTATGGTGAATATTAATTTAATTACATATATTAACTTATGATTCATTGTTTTAGTATCTAGTATTAAAATTATTTCTTTAATGGTATTAGAGCTATATTATTAAATCTTGTATTGAAGTGTGTAAGTGGTTTGGTGGAAAGGCGAGATAAATATTGCATTGAAATCCATCAATTTTGACATAATTTGTTTGAAAAAGATATCACTCTTAAAAAAAAATTAATATTTTTGAAATTTTTTACTAACTAAATAATTTTTATATTTTTTTAAATTGTATTTTTCTTACATGATATTTGTTTGTAGGTTTTAGGGAAGAACATACATTTTTTTCCTCTTGAAGAGTGCAAACTTTGTTTTCATAAAATTTTCTTACAATATTTTAAAATCATGTTTGGTTAATTTTTTAATTGGTTTAGAAGAATTTCATACCTTAATTGAATTTTGTTTATTTAAAATAAATATATTCCAAAACTATAAGTTTCTTAACACAAAGAATTAATTGTTTTTTAGCTTATTTGTTATTTTTTATGATACTACTAAAAATATTTTGCATTAAATTTGATGGTCCCATTAATGTTGTAACATACTTAAAATAGTTAAAATTATGATTGTTTGAAAATAAAATTTAAGGTATAAACATATCATACAATTGGTTTTCAATTATACACAATTCTTATTTCATGGTGATTTTGGTTAATCTTATATGCGAGCTATTATATTTTATAGTTAAATTATTTTTTACAAGTAAAAGATTAACCTTTTAATTTAATATTTTTTTCAAATAATTTTTATTTAAATTTTTTTTATCCATTGAAAATTATCAAGTAAAATTTTGATACATTTTTTTCATCTTGTAATTTAAAAGACAATTCAACCTTTACTTATCACAGTTGTTTTGTGTGTGGGATTTTAGATAACTTTATTTTGAGAGAGGTGATTTTTTATAACTAAGTTTTTAAAAAAGTCTCTTTTCTAAGTATATTCTAATAGAATATATATTTTTTATTTTATATTTATGAACACATTTTGGATACACATGAAGTTATTAAAGCATTTTTTAAACAATTTTTATTTTTTATTAAATATTTTTGTGTTGATTTTAGATTAATAATTTTATTAATTAATATTTTCCATTTTTTGGAATGGATATTAATGCATAATGGTTTAGGGAAAAAAAATGATTTGGTTAACTATATCAAGAAAAAAAAGTTTGAAAAATATATCTAAATTGTTGCTCTTAAATGTCAAAATATGACTATTCATTTATTGAAAAATTGGCATCATGAAAAAATTGGTAAAATTAAAATATATTTGACACCCTTATTTTTAAAGTTGCATCTTTCAAAAATCATTCAAAGTCTCTAATGTGATTTTTGTTTTCTTTCATAAATAATGTGTCCATTTTTAAATCAAATATATAACTCTAGATTAAAAATTATGAAATTGAGGGTTTAATGGAGGTAGTATTTTAATGATGAGAACCTATTTATTATAAATGTATATCCAAAATTAAAGGGATTGGTTTTAATGAATCCATTTTTTTGTTTTGTATAAAAAATCTCAAGAGAGATGTCACATTTGGGTAATACCCAAGGAGGCATGGGTATCTATTCCCCTAAAATCACCTAGGGCTTGCACCTAGCCTAACCCCTTCATCATGATAAAATATCATGCCTAACCAAAAGATAAATAATCACTGAGTCGTACATGTAATAGATAATAAAAGTAATAAGATTGGAACCTTATTGCTCATGCAAAAAACTAAGGTAAATAAGAAGATCCAACATAATTCCAATCAAGACTAGAATTGGAAGAACACTCCACAACCTTATAAACTAATGGAGAGGAATCCAATGACCAATCTAGGAGAACAAAAAATAACAACATTAGCCAACTAAGGAAGAAAGTTTAGTATTACAAAGATTCTAACAATAAATTCTATATTATCCAAGGCTAACATGTGTAAGAGATCATTCCTTTTCTTTGATGGCAACCATAATGGTGGAAGACCAAATTATTTCACTTAAAATTGGTTAAGAGTGAATTATCAAGTGCATCTACAATTATATTAAAACCCCAAGGAGTATGGGAATAAATAAACCTATAAAATATCTCTTGAAGCAATTAAATTTTGTGGAGAATTTTATAAATTCTCCAATATTTAGAACTATTAGAGATGGGATAAAAAAGAAGCACAATCCAAAACATAGAGTCAAAAACCAACTAGATATTCATCCACCCAACTTGCCAGGTAGTCTTAAGAACTTACACAATATCTTTCCCTTCAACTAAATTGTTGGTGGTAATACCAATTTTGGCAAAAAAATAAATTAATATAATTATCCAGATCCCTACCAATGCCTTAAATGCTAACATACCTAGGATTTCCCCTTGAAGCACCATTGATATGTATTTTATTAAAGTTATGGAGTTGAATAAAAGAACAACCCTTACCATTAGAATATACTTGGGAGTGAGGGGGAGAAGGAACAATGTGAATATATTGTAGAATAAACATCCCCTAATGGGAAGGTGTTATAGGGTGTTTCATCAAGTGTATGACTAATTATTTAATATTATTAATAGTGTGATTTCAAATCTAAACACTATTAGTAGCTCTCTACTTGAAAATTTTAGCATTTATCTCTTTACACATGTTTTATATGATGAAAGAAAACCCAACCCAAAGAATATAATTATAAAATACATTGAACTAAAAAATGTGGCTCTAATCCTAAAAGGGTTTAATCAAAGATGAAATACCTATCCATGAGATGCCCAAAAGAGACTCAACAAGAACTACCATTATTTAGTATGAAGGGACACAAAAAGAACAAATGATAAAGAGTTTCCTCATGATCCATACATAAGACACATATAAAGGGGATAATAAATCCCCTTTTCATAATTTGATCTCCCTTAAGATATTTTCCATGAAGGATAATCCAGATGAAAAACCTAAATTTAGGCCACAAATTATGACTCCAAAGTTACGTAAAAATATTTTTAAGAGGCTAAATTGAAGAATGATAAAGATAACTATAACCATATAGCACATTGTAGATTCCATTATTATATCCTCCATAAGCTAATAAGTCTTCCTCATATGAGCAAGAAATATATCTTTCTTTATGAATATGAATAAGTTGGATTTTAGTGTCCAACATAATTTTAATTAGTTAATATTCAAGGGAAATCCTCTTCCTTCTAATTTCCAATTCTCTATTGGGCCTATTTGAGTACTTGAAAACTGTAATCTAATCTTCATGATGCATCTATTCTATAAGCTCATGAAAATGAAGATATTATTTAAAAAGAGGGGGATAACCATCCCAAGAATTAGTTCATAAGTGGGCATTTTGACTATTCTTAATGATCTAAAAAATATTGTTCTTAATCAAATATTCAACAATTTTTAGAATAACTAGCATAGGAAAGTCTTTCAAGGGAAGGGAGAGCTAGATAATTTGATCAAGAATTTTATTTTTAGTATATTTGGATCTTAAGGTTTGTGCCAAAATTTGTGATGGAGACTAAATAAGATGCCAATAAATATTAGTATCTAAATCTTAAACATTTAGGTGAGATTAATAACAAACCAAAAATCCTTCTTGTTTATGGAGATAAAGCATAGTCCATTTCACCAAATACAAATTTTTAATAAGCTAAGGCACCTTCCATAAAAACTTGTGGTATATTTAATCAATTTATTTGAAGATGGCCTTGGGAACATGTAATATAAAAGAGAATTACATGGGAATATATTAAAGAACATTATTGATCAAGGTGATTCATCCCCCCATAGAGAGCCATCTATTGGTCTAGTTGGAAATTTTAGTTCTCATTTTATCCACTAACTAACTCCAATTAGAAAGTCTAATTTTCTTTAATGGAACACCAAGGTAGATAACTGATAAATAATATCAAGAATAATATCTTTTTTTCTAGGAGATGTGTGAAATAAATAATTTTTTGACTTATCCTCACTGATAATCTAACCAGTTGCTACCTTGAAAAGTTGTATCTTCTTCATAATGTTTGAAGCCTCTTGAGTTGTAGATTTTCCCATTAAGGAAGAACCATCCACAAACTAAAAATGTGTAATCAAATTAATACCCATAATAAGAGTAATAACTTAAATAATTATTTGTTGTATAAATCTAGCAATAATTATACCCAAGCTTTTTGGCATAATGTTAAACACACAAGGAAAAAGAGGGTCTCTTTTTTGAATACCTCTAGAGGCACCAAATTCTTTGGTGGGACAACCATTAACTAGAACTGAGAAAGAAACCAAGGAAATACAACCTTTTTAACCAAAGAATCCATTCCTTAGAAAAATTAAAATTATTGATCATTATTAATAGGAAGGCCCAATCAACCCTATCATAGGATTTGGACAAATCCAACCTTATAAGAATAGTAGGGGTATTTTGGTGTTTCATATAATAAATATCTTCTTGGGGAAACAATTTTATGAAGGAGGGGTTATAATATAATAGCCATAATTTTGGAAATGTTTTTTTATAAAAAAATACATAGAGTAATGGGAGGAAGCTAGAAATATATGTTACCTCTTGCACCTTTGGATCCAAATAAATGAAGGTTTTTGATCATTTGTTTAAGAATAACTTTATTAGTTATGGATTCTTCCACAAACTTTAAAAAACCATCCTAAATAATATCCCAGAATTCTTGATAAAATTCAATAGGAAACCCATCTAGCCCCGGGGATTTCCATTTACCCATGTTGAAGATAACATGTCTCAATTATGCTAAATAAACACTATTAAGAAAAGAACAATTGTCCTCCATAGAAATAAGAGTAGGAATGTCTTATAGAATCTACTATTGTTCCACCATATATAAAGTAATAGTAGAAAATATATGTGAAAATAAATTGAATGTAATGTTATAAATACCCTGTGAAGATAAATCTAGAGTTCCATTATTTGATTAAAGAGAGGAAATATGATTAAAATACCTTCACATCATCACAAATTTATGAAAAATCATTCGAGTTTTTCTCCCCTTCTTGAAGCCATTTGATTCTAGATTATTTTTTCCTTGTAATATCCTCTCTAAGATTCCATTCATATGACTTATTGAGTAAATTGAGTTCCTCATGCTTAACCTTCTCATTAATAGTGCTAAGTTTAATGGTTTTAATGACCTTATCCAATCTATTAGTTATCTCTTTCTTTTTAACCTTGATGTCCCCAATTCATCCCAATTCTATTTCATGATTTGGGATTTGACATATCTGAGCTTCTACATAAAAATAAACATATTTTTTCCATGACGAGGCTTACCTTTCATCCATCAATGCTAAATTTTGTTCCTAAGATCAACATGTAGAATCCACATTATCTAGAAGTAAAAAAAAAGATTTTAGGAGTTAAGAATCCCAAACTTATATCATAGTAGGCCAATGATCTGATCTAATATTATTGAGAATTGAATACTTTGGGATCTTCTCATTAACAAGAAACTCCTTAGTCAATAAGAATCTATCCAACCTCTCTGTAATGAAAGCATTACCTGATTTATAGTTGGTCCATGATAGGTTCCCATTATTAGGATTAATGCCAATAAAATTAATAAAATAAATGTATTCCAACATGAGACATAAATCAAATGTTAATATATAATAAATTTTTATTCCTCATCAAAGGATGGTACACCATACTATTTTTGGACCTAATAAATATAAGCTTATTTTACTATACTTTTTTAAAATTGTAAATATGTGATCATGAAATTTGTATGGGAATGGTATTTACTAAGTGATATAAATTGTATCCTTTTAAGTCTCATTACATAACAAATCATGAATCTTCTTATTTTTGAAAGCATATAAATCCATTAATTTTGGTTAAGAAAAATTAGATCCCTAAAGTTTTGGTTCTTTAAATGATAAATAGTGTGCCTTCTTTAGATAAATCTACTTTTGAGAAAGGTACAACTACTTTTTTGAAAGGTTAACCTTCATTTATTTATCAAGTCCATGAATATAATTTGTGATGTATAGCTTAGTTTTTAAAGATTATGAAATTTTTTGGATGAGATTAATGATTTAAATTGGGATTATTATTCTTATGTTTTGGTCCATATAATCATTTCTTGTCACATAAATATGTTTATTTATAATTTTATGCCCTTGTATCCTTGATTGTTTATTATTTTTAGATATTGATATGCTTATAGTTGTGTCTCTTTCTACTCTTAGTTTTATGCTTACTATAACTTAGAATTCCATATTAGTAAGCTATTAAATTAAAGAAGATTATTTTTCATAATAATCTTTTACCTTCCACCCATAATGGTGAATCTTAAATAATTTTAAAGTATAATATGCATATAGTATCTCTTTGTTTTATAAAACTAACTTATTTTGAAAGTGAATTATACAAAATGTAATTATTAATTTGATATGGAAGTTTTATTTTTTATCCTTATGCTTTTTGTTACATTAAAATTAGTGTAAATCATATTTTATGGCATAATTTTTTGGTTAGTATTTGTTTAATATATTTTTTTAAAAATTAGAGTGGATGCTTTTTGTCATATTATTTTTGTTGGTTGTTTTTTAAAAAATGATTGACCTTATTTTATGAAGATTATTATTAGGATATCACCAATGACTTCACATATATGGTGCACATAGTAAAAAAAAAAATCTTCTAATAGAGGAAATTGGATAAGACAATACTAGATCTAACATACATACAATATGTAATAATTCAAAGTGGGGTTGGTTATAAGAAAGGATATAACTATGTTTATATAAATAAATTATAAATAAAGAATCACCTAGGTCCAAAGTGTAAGAGATGGTAAATAAGATGTGTGTAAAGTAATAATTATAATTAAGAGGTATCTAACTAAAGTTATAATAACATGTAAAGATCAAATAAACTAACAATAATAAAACAATCTAAGCATGGGATAAAAAACATACTAATCTAGCATATACACATATACATACCAAAGTAAATAAAATAATTTTTTTTATAGATATGGGTACTTACCTCGGGTTAAATTTTTAGCATATCAATTTGAACCTTAGCTCAAATGTAACTTTTGAGTTATGGTGTAAGATAAGATCAATATATAAAGAATAAGACATAAGTATATTTATTTGGGGAATCCAAATACCATGTATACCTTGTTGTTAATATTTTATTCTTATGACCTTTAAAGACCTTATGCAAACATAGACCTCCTAAAGTATAAGTTCATATATATTAATTATTATTATCTAACAAATGCATGTTTTTATGCACAAGTAGAGTATAATGGTGTTGAAATTTAAAAAAAATGGAATTTAGGAACCCTATACATATTATTCAAAATCTTAAAATTCACTACAAAATCTAATGAAATCAATGATGATGATTTAGTTTAAGTGAAATGATGTGAAAAAAATTACTACGTCAACCATGTTAAGTCAGTGTAAATAGTGGTATTAGAAATAAAAATAACTCGATGGGGTTGATTAATTATAATATGAAAAAATAGGAATAAAACTAACTTTTTAGATCCAATTTAGTGGGAAAATATAGGGAACAGTATAGAACTAACTTTATAGGCTGAGTTAGAAGGAAAAATGCACAAAACTAGCAGAATAGGTGGAAGGAAAAAACATCATCATCATCATCATCATAATCATCATCATCATCATAATCATCATAATAATAATAATAATAATAATAATAATAATAATAATAATAATAATAATAATAATAATAATAATAATAATAATAATAATAATCATCATCATCATCATCATCATCACTATGATGATGATGATGATGATAATGATGACCATTATCATCATTATCATAATTATCAATATATCGAATTAAAATGAGTATAAGAATTATATGAGGCTATATTGATCAAATACAATGAAAATGGGTAAAATAATGTATAAAAAATGATTGTATAATAATATCTCATAAAGTACCATGATCTGACCCACACTGATCCCTTTGTATTCCTTAGGATATGCACTCATAGATATTTTTGTGTTGATTAGTCCTACAATGTAAATCATTAATTAAGATAAAAATACAAGCATATACATATTACCCACCCAAATCTCATCATACATCATAATAGTGTAATATGGGATTGTGATTTGGGAATGAACATAGAAAAATGAAAGACAAAACCAAGTGTGGTAAATAATTGATGGAAAATGGATAAAATTAAGAGTAACATATACATACCTTGACTTACCTTACCACTAAAAATGTGAATATAAATAACTTAATATTTGATCATGTCAAGTTCAAAAACTACATATGATAACCCTAATGATACAAGACTAAAAATGGATAAAAAAATATAGGCATATGCATATAAGTATAAAAATAAAAGTATGTGAAACTATTAGAAAATATGGTGAAAATTAAGGAAATCCAGATATATAAAATGGAAAAGATTAGATTATGTATATAATACCTAAATAAATAAAGAGATAAAATGGGTTGGATAGCCATGAGATAGAGGCTATATTAGGTCTAGATGATCTAAGGAAAAAATATGATAAAAAATAGAATAAATCATAAGAGGTAGAAAAGGGACTAGATATCCATAAAGGGAGAGATAAATTAGGTTCATATAACCCCAAAAAATGAGAATACAATATCAAGTTTCCATACATACATAGGAGAAATCCTATTAAAATAATGAAATGACCAAGAGATATTCTCACAAAAACTCAAAAATGTACCTTTTTTTCAAAATTTTCATGTTTAAATGGGAAACTCTTAAACACTCATACCTCTCACAATGTTAACATGTCTAAAATAGATACATAATAAGAAACATAATATGGGAGAGATATGGAAACAAATATGCCTATCAAGTGAAAATAATGGAGGGTGGAAAATAAGGTTCCACTAAGGTAAAAATAAATTCTTTACAGAAAATAAGACACTCTAATCATTTGGATAAACTAACAATTTTCAACATCAATTTCCCTAGAGGTCTTGACTTAGAAATCATAAAGCTTGGGAAAAATAGTGAAGTGTATATATCATTACATGAAGGCTATATGTATGAAAAGTAAAAAGATCTTTCCTTCCATGTTCCCCATCCTAAGGACCCCAACAAATCCATCAATGAACTATGATAATTAGGTACATGTGTGAAATAATATGTGGCATTAATAATATATATGAAGACTCTTACCCCAATCTTCTATCCTACCACACTCTAATAGACCTCAACTCTATCATGAGACCAAAAATGGAGTTTTATCTTTAGCTAGTATAGGGGGAATTCTAATGATATGATCATGTATTTTGGTGTGATTTTGAATAGATTTTTCCTTTTGAAAAATTCTTTATTTTCTATTTTTTCTTTGATATCTTGGCTTTTGATTTTTTGTGATTTTTCTATTTTTCTCTTCCACAAGTATTTTGAATACCAACAATGGGTGCTTAAGATGAATGGAAATGAAATAATGACTTCATTTTAGGAGCACCAAGTTTGGTTAACATAGTATCTCTACTCAGATAAAACATGGGATGTATACTCAGTGTGGGATTGATATTTGAAGATAAACTCTAAATCTAAATGGTTCTATTTCATTAATTGTGCTAATTTACCTAAAATAATGTGCATAAATATAAATTAGGAGGGTGAAAGAGTTATAAAATATATAAATAATATGATTATGTGTCATAAAGGAAGTTGTGAGATATCATACCTATATAAACATGATTCCATTAGTATGTCAGAATGAAAATGAACAAAACATAGATATACATTGTAAAGGGAAGAAACAACTCATGTATGGAGTTGTAACATTAAGACCAAAACTAAGGGGTAGAAAAATAAGAGCCAACATAATTTTTTTTACTTGAATGAATCATGAAAAATCACATTCTATAAAAACCAGGGATTAATTATTTATTAATTATCAAAATAATAGAGATTTATATCTAAATTATATGAATTTATTAGACTTGAAAGTCTAAGAAATCCGTACTTGTTTAAATGAGCAAAAATTACATAAATAGAGAAGAGATGAAGAAAAAAGAGGGAAGATAATTAATTTTTCTATTTACCATTACCAAAGTGGAGGATAATTGAATGTAAATTATATTTTTAAATCTTTTGTTATTCAATTTTGTCCATCTTTACTTGTTGCAACTTCTTTATCATTTTATATAGCTCAAGAAATCTTCCCCATGAAGCCTATACTTTTTTATTGTACCTTTCCTTCTCTTAATATAACTTTATCTACTTGAATATATTTATAATAAGAGGAGATTTATTTTGAATATTAAAATAATAGTGGGATCCTTTTATCTCTCACATAAATTATTCATTTTTTTAATCTAACTTCTTTTTAAATAAATGAGCTCATTAATTTAAATAAAGTCCATTATTCCTTTTTATAGCTATCTTATCCCTTTTAAATACATGGGCTATATATTAAACTATGTTTGTATCTAAGTATGTGCAATAAATTATTATATAAATTTATATCTCTAAAGTTAAAATAGAGTAATTTAGGCTAAGAAAATAAAACTATAATTCTTAAAATGTTAAAGCTAAATATTAATGAACCTGGTGTGAGGAATTTTTAAATGACTAGTAAATAAGAGAAACATAAATAAATAAGCTTATATTTTCCTAAAAATTCACCTTATAAAATAATAAAAAAAAGGTTAACCAAAATTGGTGTTCCTAAAATGG